>CM064572.1:57227869-57283796 GCA_032716605.1 Paralithodes platypus
AATACCACAGAGGGTCGTCAGTCATCATGGCACCCCTAAGTCCTCCCGCTGATGTTTGCACTGTGACTGTGTTGGTGATGACGGTGGTGGTGGTGGTGGATGCCAGGGTACACACACGGTACACTGGTGATGGTGATGGTGCGCGGGGGAGGGTGCAGTAGGGTACATGACGGCGCAGCTCCCGGTGAACGGTCAGAGGGGGACATGACGCTACTAAAGGCTATACTGTACGGGTTCGAAGCTTAGGCAGGCAGACACTCAAGCGGCACTACTACCACCAAGACCATCCTGGCTCATCAGGGACTTAGTCAATCACATTATGTTTAGCTTTCACCCGCAACCTGTCCATCAACACCTGCAATGAAACCCATACATTAACTTACCTTCTTAACTTTTTGATCGATTTTTGTTCTACTTTCCTCCCTAGACCTCTATCAAACTTACAAAAAGAACCCCAGGGTCCCCCTTCAAGAACCCCAGGGTCCCCCTTCAAGAACCCCAGGGTCCCCCTTCAAGATATATTTGTACATTATTTGGTAGAAACGTGTCAATTACAGGCTCGATATCGCTTGCCAGAAAAAAACGACACCTAGATGACACGAAAAGTCTTAATACTGACAAAGAAAAGGGGCGATAAGTCTTGAAATCGCCAAACTAATGGGTCTGACGTCATAAAATCTTTAAAATTAATGGCACTAAACATGTGGAAGAAGTGGGGCCAGAAAAACGACCCATCTCCCCTGCATATAATTTATCTTAACCTATTCTTAACCTAACCTAAATTATCATCTCTTTCCCTATCCTTATCCTATGGTAACTTAGCCTTACCCTTTATAACCTTAACCTTATGTAATCTACCATATCTTAGGCTACTCTAGTCTATCCTACATTAACACAAATACAATATAATCCAACATAACTTTAGCCTAACATGGAGTAGCCTAACTTTGCCTAACTCTACCTTATCTAACCTTAAGCATCCAAACCTATCCTAACTTGATTCATGTGTTGAAAATTCACAATGCTGTGAACTTTAATTGTGAGCGAATTAACTTGTGAGCGAAGGAAGTTATCGATGAAGGAGCTCGCAATATGACCACTTTAGTCTACCTCCTCACCATCTACCAGTTCCCGTCATATCCAGTGCTCTCGTATGACGTAGATAACCTTTGATGCTTGGGTCTGGGAATCTCACTTGCCAGATTAGCTTTCAAAAAGAGGTCCAAGGTGCCTCTGAGCTGGCCGTCTTCCTTATTGTATCTTGGGGGTTATTTGTTGGTCGTTGGTAAGACTCTTAAATAAATGTGTGTACCACGTATAACATACTGTATGTATTGTATTATACATTGTGTACCACGTATAACATACTGTATGTATTGTATTATACATTGCAGATTTAATTCCAAATAACTGGTCCCTCTCTTGTATTTTTGTGATCAATCCAGATAATTTTGACTGCTTGAACGCTGCCAAAACCCAGAAATATACAAGTATGGATATCGTTGTTGTAATGTATAGAATGGCCTTCCATAATGCATTATTGTAAGGTATTTTCATCCGTTTGGGGTCTTAAGGGGAGATATCCACTTGAGGGACTTTTTTCTGGACCCCTTTCTCCCTCATGTTTAGCCCCGTTGCTTTTAAGATTTTAAGACGTTCGCCCCATTAAATTGGCGATTTTAAGAATTTACGACCCATTTTGTCAATTTTAAGATCTTTTGTGCCATTTAGGTGTCGATTTTATCCTGGCGAGCGATAGCGAGCCTGTAATTTAAGAGTAATCGGCCTTCGGCCGGGACATTTTTCTACCGAAATATGTACAAATTCATCTTGAAAGGGGGTCTGGGGGGTGACATTTTAAGTTTGATGGATATCTAGGGAACAAACTAAAAACCTCCCCTTAACACTATCTGGTCCAACGTCTTGAGGGTTATTATGATATATTGTCGAATTATTATTGATGATTTTGTTTGTTTTGCGATTTTCGATCAATGTATTAAAGCTTGTCCCCTAGGTTAACAAAAACGTCTTTCCGGACTTCTTAAAAAAAAAAAAAAAAAAAAAAATGCGCACCCAGACCCCCTACAAGCTATATTTTTATTTGTTTAGATGGGAAAATGTTCTGGCCAAAGACCTATTTCTTTCAAGTTACATATTATGTGCTCTTATGGATTTAGGGGAGACACTTGTTACAGGCAGCCTGCATTTGTCTCCTTCATACACATGGGAAAACAATAACGAAATATATATGGCTCGTTTACGCTCTCCCAGAAAAAAATCGACACCTTAATTGGGTGAAGCATATTCCTATTATCGCCAAAGTATTGAAACGTCATAAAATCTCCAAAGTAATGGAGCGAAACAGGGGAGGTCCAAATAGGCATAAAGTAGACAATTGATTGGCTGACTGAATACACGAATGACAAGATGTAAGACGTGCAGTCAAAATTGATAGAACCATACAGATATATTAGTTTTGTTTCCTTTGTCTATAAGTATATTTATATATTTATACATTAATTTATTCATTTATCTGGGGGGTTTTTCATGAAAGACGAATCTGAATAAGAGTTCTGTTTATGTATACATTTCGCAGTCCTGGCCATTATCATCATGCAATGACCACTCTAATCATCACCACACTACACTATTTCCCACAACAGCCTCATGACCTCGTAATTACTAACATCACTTTATATATCACCACCAACAACACAGGCACATTAATACCAACACCATATCCAATAACAACTACTAGCATAACACCCCTCACCAACCTCACAATCAATACTTATACTACTACTAATAATAATAATGATAAAAACGTCAGCCCAAGCTCTCCAGAATACAGTCATTTCTAACATCACTACCACCACCAACACCACCACGACCACTACCACTATCACCACCACATACACATCCAACAACACAAACCTTGGTGATGGGCTGGTCTATCAGAGTGAGAACTGAGCGATCTCTGCCATCCCCATAGCTTACTCTGACTGTTCCTTTTACTTATATATTTTCTAGATCTCAAGTGACGGCGTCTCTTCCGTGGATTGACCTCCCAATCTACCAAGATTGGAAGCCAAAGCGTCACATTTTTCCCTTGCCCCTCAACTTTCTCTTCATAATTGCTGAGAGGCACAGGGCCCTGGGTGGGGCTTTGGTTTCCCGGGTATTTCCGCACCCTCCTCAGCTCCCCGCCATGTTGTGGCTTCGGTCACCCAGGCTTTATTGTGGTCGGCAGGGAGGGTTCTGTGGGGGCGCTCGGTTATGGCCTTGGCCTTGCTTGGGGCCTTGGGGCTGTTCGGCCAGGCAGCTTGGGGAACAACAACAACAACACAACTCCCCATCACCACAACCACGACGCAGTCAGTGCTAACATTTCCATACACGACCTATACACCACAACCACCACCAACAACAACAACAACAACACTAATCCCCTACCAGCATCATACCCACCACCACCTACACTACCGAAATCACCACATAAGCACTGCACAACTACATCATAAAAAAACATATCAACACCACCACCAACGACAACACAAATCCCCCACCTACACAACCACCCGATCTACCGAACATCACCTCACAAGCACTGCACAATCACCACCAAAAAGACCATACCAGCACCACCACCAAACGACAGCACAACACCACCACCACCACCACCTACACACTCATCACCACACAAGCACTGCACAATCACCACCAAAAAGACCATACCAGCACCACCACCAAACGACAGCACAACACCACCACCATCACCATACCACCACCACCTACACACTCATCACCACACAAGCACTGTACAATCACCACCAAAACAACCACACCAACGACAGCACAAAATCACCACCAACATCACCACACAAGCACTGTATAAGCACCACCAAAACAACCACACCAACAACAGCACAACACCACCATCATCACCACCACCACCACCAACATCACCACACAAGCACTGTACAATCACCACCAAAACAACCACACCAACGACAGCACAAACCACCTCCACCACCACCATCACCACCTACACAACCAACACCACCATACAAACACTGTACAATCACCACCAACAACAGCACAAAGCCATCATCATCACCACCACCACAACCAACGCCACCATACAAACACTGTACAATCACCACCAACAACAGCACAAAGCCATCATCATCACCACCACCACAACCAACACCACCACACAAACACTGTACAATCACCACCAAAACAACCACAACCAACACCACCGTGTCTCTACACCCACCCACCGCCCACAGTCTCGCCAAGGGGAAGATGACACACACACACACCCACCCCTGACAATCACAGGTGGACCGGTATTACTGCCTCCATACTGACAAGGGCTTACTTTGGCTGGTAGGGAAAAAATGGGAGAGAGCTTCATCCACACCAGCTAGTCATCGAGTGGATAGGTGTGTGTGTGTGTGTGTGTGTGTGTGTGTGTGTGTGTGTGTGTGTGTGTGTGTGTGTGTGTGTGTGTGTGTGTGTGTGTGTGTGTCTGTCTGTCTGTCTGTGTGTGTGTCTGTCTGTCTGTCTGGCTGTCTGTCTGTCTGTCTGTCTAAAAATATCTTGAGCCGGCAGTTTAAGTGAACACACATTTTTAATATGCTAACTTAAACAAGGTGCTTCACCTAGGTTTAGTTAAGTGAACACACATTTTTAATATACTAACATGAACAAGGTGCTTAACCTAGATTTAGTTAAGTAGACTAGGTTAGGTTATGTGTGCTCTGTATAGTTATATGGAGGTTAAAACTTTATATATAGCCAGAATTTACACTTTCTCCTCCACAATGCAGAACTTCTGCTTATCAGAATTCATTTATCCCCAGAGCTACTACTCTTTGGAATTCACTTCCCTCGAATTGCTTTCCACAAACTTACAATCTACAAATGTTTAAATCCAGTTGTTACAAACATTTTATGAATGGAGGATGCCTTTAGGCACATGGACCTTTTTGTTTTATCTGTGTTTTTCCTTCCTCCGTTCATTGTCTCTTTAAACAAAAAATAATAATAATAATATATTGAAAATAAGCGTCACCGTATCCTGAAGTAATTAACCCTCTTTAGTCCAAAGAGGTCTTTTTGGAGTCCCCTGTATCTCTCCATTAGTTTGGAGATTCTAAGACTTTTCACTCCATTAATTTGGAGATTCTAAGTCTTTTCACTCTATTAGTTTAACGACAATAAGACACTTTGCCCCATTCATGTGTCGATTTTTTTTCTCTCTCTCTGGCCGAGTGACAGCAAGCCTGTAACTTAAAGAAATTTGATCGAAAAGTATATACATTTAGCTTGATGGGTTCTGGGTGGCCATTGCATAGTGTTAAGAAAGTCCGAGAAGGCGTTTGTGTTAGCCTAGGGGACAAACTAAAATACATTGCTCTTCGAAAATTGCTGGATCAAGCAAAATCCTAAAAAATAATTAAACAAAATATTATAAAAACTCCAAAGACGTCGGACCAGATAGTGTTAAGGGATGAGTTTGGCTATCGCTACCACCTTTGTTGCTACCCTTAGACTTGGTGTTAAGGGATGAGTTTGGCTATCGCTACCATCTTTGTTTGCTACCCTTAGACTTGGTGTTAAGGGATGAGTTTGGCTATCGCTACCATCTTTGTTTGCTACCCTTAGACTTGGTGTTAAGGGATGAGTTTAGCTATCGCTACCATCTTTGTTTGCTACCCTTAGACTTGGTGTTAAGGGATGAGTTTGGCTATCGCTACCATCTTTGTTTGCTACCCTTAGACTTGGTGTTAAGGGATGAGTTTGGCTATCGCTACCATCTTTGTTTGCTACCCTTAGACTTGGTGTTAAGGGATGAGTTTGGCTATCGCTACCATCTTTGTTTGCTACCCTTAGACTTGGTGTTAAGGGATGAGTTTGGCTATCGCTACCACCTTTGTTTGCTACCCTTAGACTTGGTGTTAAGGGATGAGTGGCTATCGCTACCATCTTTGTTTGCTACCCTTAGACTTGGTGTTAAGGGATGAGTTTGGCTATCGCTACCACCTTTGTTTGCTACCCTTAGACTTGGTGTTAAGGGATGAGTTTGGCTATCGCTACAACCTTTGTTTGCTACCCTTAGACTTGGTGTTAAGGGATGAGTTTGGCTATCGCTACCACCTTTGTTTGCTACCCTTAGACTTGGTGTTAAGGGATGAGTTTGGCTATCGCTACCATCTTTGTTTGCTACCCTTAGACTTGGTGTTAAGGGATGAGTTTGGCTATCGCTACCATCTTTGTTTGCTACCCTTAGACTTGGTGTTAAGGGATGAGTTTGGCTATCGCTACCAGATTTGTTTGCTACCCTTAGACTTGGTGTTAAGGGATGAGTTTGGCTATCGCTACCACCTTTGTTTGCTACCCTTAGACTTGGTGTTAAGGGATGAGTTTGGCTATCGCTACCATCTTTGTTTGCTACCCTTAGACTTGGTGTTAAGGGATGAGTTTGGCTATCGCTACCACCTTTGTTTGCTACCCTTAGACTTGGTGTTAAGGGATGAGTTTGGTTATCGCTACCACCTTTGTTTGCTACCCTTAGACTTGGTGTTAAGGGATGAGTTTGGTTATCGCTACCATCTTTTTTTGCTACCCTTAGACTTGGTGTTAAGGGATGAGTTTGGTTATCGCTACCACCTTTGTTTGCTACCCTTAGACTTGGTGTTAAGGGATGAGTTTGGTTATCGCTACCACCTTTGTTTGCTACCCTTAGACTTGGTGTTAAGGGATGAGTTTGGTTATCGCTACCACCTTTGTTTGCTACCCTTAGACTTGGTGTTAAGGGATGAGTTTGGCTATCGCTACCATCTTTGTTTGCTACCCTTTGACTTGGTGTTGCTGTTGTGTATACAGGACCTGAGGCGAGGTAGGTCAAACCCACTTTAAGCTAAGGCGCCTGAAAGGGTTCTTAATCAACTATATATAGCCTAAAGAGGAATATATGTCACACGCCTTCTTTGTCGCACGCACGCACGCACGCACGCACGCACGCACTATGAATGTGGTAGTTAGTTGTTAACCCTTGTGTATATATTTCCCCCTTGCATCCCTCCCCAAGACACCTGCCTCTCTCTAGATTATTAGGGTTTATAGAACACCTAGAAACCAATCGCCGGCTAACTTTATACGTTGACCCTTTGATAATGTTGACTGTTTATTCTGGCTATCATTAGACGATGTTATACAATTTTGGAATGATCTGTGGGAATTACAAGGACAAAGATTATCTCAATTAACCCTCTGACTTTCATATACCCTTCCTAGTCTAAATAAAATCGTCGAATTTTAGCCAGAAAATAGAAATACAATGCGTAATCGGATCTTAATAGGGTTAATATCAGCACCATCAGAACCATGTATGAGGCTAATAAATATATGTAAATTATCTCTCTCTCTCTCTCTCTCTCTCTCTCTCTCTCTCTCTCTCTCTCGCAGACTACGAAGTAGCTCATTGAGGTTTTTGAATATTGTTAATGGGTTTGACAATGTGGATTATAGCAAAATGTTTATACTCAATATGAATACAACACGCAAACATGGCTGTAGGTTAGAATTGAAAAGATTCAGCATTAGTACGTGTGGAAACAATTTCACATATAAGGTGTGTTCTACCTGGAACAAACTTCCATCAGAAGTTATATACAGTTCTTCACTAGAACAGTTCAAGAAGAGTGTAGATAGTATTTTGCACACTCTGTAGCCTAATGAGAGTAGTGCAATAAACAATCTCTCTCCTTCCACTTCGAGTATCTCCTCGGAATGGACCGCAAAGTCTCTTGAGATAGATATACTAGCTATTCCTTGTTACTCCTTGTAACTCTTTCAATACTCTGATAACACATTGCAATACCACACTCCGTTACAATTCACCGCTAACGTCAGTACGTTGGCGCCATTTTTACTTCTTTGCGGGCTCTCAACACACAATTGTCTTTAGTTTTGGAGGGCTTTGTGGGAGTCAGGGCAAGGTGTCAAACCGGAACAATTTTGTTTGAAGATTTGAATCGATATAAGAAGGAATACAAGAAAATTAACATGAATTTGCATTGTCACTTCCACAGCCACAATTAAAACTATATATATATATACCGGTATATACTGTATATATATATATTTTTTTTTTTTTTTTTTTTTTTGCAAATGCAATGATAATTCGTTTGACACACAGTCAGAGGGTTCATGCAGATTGGTTTTGCCCCTGTGTTTCCTAGAGGCCGTTCATATGCTGAATAAATCCGCCAAGTGAATGCCAGATTAAAATTAAATATTGGCGTAATCGAATTGAAGGGGTTAAACATGCTCTTGCGAATCAGGTTTAGATAAAAAAAAAATTGTATTCTCTGACCAATTTGTTCACTGTATTCTGACTGTCGCTATTCGATTTTATTCAACTTTGGAGGAATCACTAGGGCTCAAAGGGATATTTAATTTGCCTTGTTTGATATTATTGGCTTTGTAGAGTAAAATTGTCTAACGTTAGGCAGGTAGTTCAGGAAATGCGTCACGGTATACCGCATTATTCCTACGCCACTACTCCAGGTTGATCAAACAAGTGGCAGATTGTGCACAGTTGCGGTCGTTAACCCCTTCAATACCGACGACGTCTTTGTAGTTTTATTCTAACTATATTTAGACGATTTTTTGCAGTTTACGAAGGATCTGTGGTAATAAAAAGGGTTAAGTGAGATAGTTCGAAGCCTGTTAATTGCTGGAGGCCCTTAAGGGGAGGTCTCCACTTGAGGGGTTGTTTTCTTGACCCCTTTCTCCCTCATGTTTAGCCCCATTGCTCTTGATATTATAAAACGTTTGCCCCATTAGTTTAGCGATTTTAAAAACTTTCACCCCATATTAAGACCTTTCGTGCAATTCAGGTGTCTATTTTATCCTGGCGAGCGATAGCGAGCCTGTAAATTAAGAGGAATTGGCCTTCGGCCGGGACATTTTTCTACCGAAAAATGTACAAATTTATCTTGAAAGGGACTCGAGGGGGTGTAATTTTAAGGTTGATGGAGGTCTAGGGAACAAACTAAATACCTCCCCTTAAGTAAACTGAATAAAATCGTCCAATAGTAGCCAGAATAAAGTTAAAAGACTTCGCCGGTACAGAAGGGGTTAATGTTGTTTATAAATTTCCGAAACTATTTTGGACTGAATGGAAACACCTTATTTATGTTTTACCTGATCCTCGTTTTTCGAATGTTTGTTTAATTACTTCGAAAAGTTAATATATTTAGCTTGAAGGTGGTTTGGGTGGACATTGTTTAGTTTGAAGGAAGGCGTTTTTTGTTAACCTTGGGGACAAACTAATATATATTGCTAGAAAATGGCCAAAGCAAGTAAAGTCCTCAATAATAATATCGTAATATATAATAAAATATCACAACAAGGCCAAAGCTCAAATAGTGTTAAAGGGTTACTCGATCCTATTTGAACACCTATATATATATTATTTCCATATGAATAAAATAGTTTAATGTTAGCCAAAATATATAGTTAAAATTACTGTAATAAAAAAAAATAATGAAACTGAATATAGAGTATGCACTGTATACTGTAGGGTCCAACCTATACATGTTCAATTCGCGATGTCGGTTTATCTTTACCCTATTTGGTCCGAGGGGGGGGGGGGGGGGGTCCTTTCGCTATTTTCTTATTAATCTGTCGAGTACCGGTATCATGTCAATTTGTCTATTCTGCATGGAGAAGATCAATCCTAAGCCGTCATTACTCTCCTACATAATACTTTAGGTAACTTAGATACAAACAGGCTCGTAAGGATCAGTAGATCTGTAGTTGTTTGCTTTCCTTTGTACTCCTGTATACTCTTTTGTAGTCTCTCTCTCTCTCTCTCTCTCTGTCTCTGTCTGTCTGTCTGTCTGTCTGTCTGTCTGGTCTGGTCGTGCCTGGTTTTCTATCTGTCCGTCTGTCTGTCACCACATTCACCACGCCTCACAAACAATCCGCCTCCCCCCCCCCCCCCATTATCACTATCACTATGGAATCACTATCAATAACACCAGCTTCTCCCCGTCCAGAGATGGTTGTAGCGAATGTGATGATGACAGGGAGGAGAGTGGGGGGGGGGGGGGGGGGGGGGGATGGGGTGATGATGGACGTAGATCTGTCCGGAATTACAGGTTTTCACACCACCCAGATAGTGATGCCAATTGACCTGCTTTTCCGCTAGATTTAGAGGTATTTACTCCGATTTAGAGGTCAAGTGTTACATCTAGCAACATTAATTCTAGCCATATTCTGTGGATTTGAGCCATTTCAGGGAGATATGGTTGAGATTGTGTCGTTATTCTAGCTATTGTCGGCATTTGTTTACTATCTAGCAGAAATGATTTGGCAACCCTGACTTAATTTCCCAGGCCCCCTTTGCCATCTGTCGCCATAGTCAGGGGAATCATCTTAACCCTTTCACGCACATATGACGCAGAGGTTGCCAGATTAGCAATAAGAAATATAGTTCTCTCACTCTTATAATTACCTCTCCAATATTAGTGTTCTGCCCACAGCTAACTCAAAGACACCTGCAAAGGTTGAAGTAACTAAACTAAAGGTTTATAAATACCCCTGATGGTAACAAAGGCTTTAGTTTAAAGTATCCCTAATAGGCTCAAAATCGCGTCATATGTCGGAGAGGGTTTTTGTTACGGGCAATTGTTGTCTGGCAGCTTCAAAATACAAGTTCCATGAGAATTAAACTACCAAACATAATCTAACTTTGGTCTAGTTTCCGATTCCAATGCAAAAATATACCTAAATATCACCAGAAAAAACTTGCTCATGGAAAATTGACGGAAAAAGCGCTCGTGTGACAGCGGCTTTTAGAGGGAAAGCTTTAGAAGAAGTACCGCGTGTTCTGTCTTGATGGTGTAATGGTTAGACTGTGTTGTTCTGTATGTCGTATCCTAGGTTCGAATCCTGGGAGGGTTATTGGTGTTCAGGCCAATGGAGGAGGAGAAGGAAGGAAAAAGATGAGTGGGTTTTTGGTACAGACAGAACAACAAAAAACAGGCTGCTCTCTCTCTCTCTCTCTCTCTCTCTCTCTCTCTCTCTCTCTCTCTCTCTCTCTCTCTCTCTCTCTCTCTCTCTCTCTCTCTCTCTCTCTCTCTCTCTGTCTGTCTGTCTGTCTGTCTGTCTGTCTCTCTTCTCTCTCTCCCCCCCCCCTCTCTCTCTCTCTCTCTCTCTCTCTCTCTCTGGTATGGTATCCATGCGGCCCCATTTAGCCAACTGTTTGAAGATGTTTAGCCCCATTCAGGTGTCGATTTCTTCCTGGTGAGCGAAAGCGAGCCAGTATTGTATGGAGAAATCCGGCTTCGCCGAAGAAATTTTTCTATCGAAAAATTCACAAATTTAGCTTGCTGTAAAAAAAAAAATATATATACAGTATATGCTGGCTCGCTACCGCTCGCCAGGAAAATATTGACACCTGGATGGGGGTAAACGTCTTAAAACAGTAGGCTGAATGGGGCCGAATGGATACAACCTAGAGAGAGAGTGAGAAAAATAGAAAACAAACGAGGTGGGGCCCTCCCTTAAGGGAATCCACCCTACACCTTCTATAGGGTTGAATGCAAATCCACTGTTGTAAATTATTAAAGTCCATCCTAAATTATTAAAGTCCATCCTAAATTATTAAAGTCCATCCTAAATTATTAAAGTCCATCCTAAATTATTAAAGTCCATCCTAAATTATTAAAGTCCATCCTAAATTATTAAAGTCCATCCTAAATTATTAAAGTCCATCCTAAGTTATTAAAGTCCATCCTAAATTATTAAAGTCCATCCTAAATTATTAAAGTCCATCCTAAATTATTAAAGTCCATCCTAAATTATTAAAGTGCATCCTAAATTATTAAAGTCCATCCTAAATTATTAAAGTCCATCCTAAATTATTAAAGTCCATCCTAAATTATTAAAGTCCATCCTAAATTATTAAAGTCCATCCTATTCAGAGCATTTGATGGCGAGAGATATATTCTGAGTTAATTAATATCTGCTGGCGGCAGTGAGTAATAGCGTGTCAACCGGGAAATTAATTATTGTAACTCCTTTTTGTTTAATCCCTGAATTTTATATATTGTTTATTTTGTCTGTGCTTTATTTTTAACTTAATAGTTTTATCTCATCACTGACTTTTAATCTATGTCGTTAGGGTTTTAATTAATTTTACTCATGTCTATAGTTCATGTAACATTTAATCTTATTAGCTGGACTTATTACTCTGTCTAATTAATTAGGTTTTTGCTGTAATTAACTTCACTCATACCAGTTTCATTCATTCCTTTATAAGTTCACCCGGGCGATTTAAAGTTCACACGTACAGTACAGTCACGATTTAAAGTCTTATTCCACTTTCGCATCTTCAACTTTTTTTGCGTTTTCGTATTAGCAAAAATACTCCTAAGCAACAACGAATAAGGCTTAATTATAAACGTTATAGCCATGTGTCTTAACTGACCGGACAACTCAACCAGTAGACCATTTCAACCAGTAGATCTCAACCAGGTTATGTTCAACCAATGCTGTTAAGTTAGGTTAAGTTACGATAAGTTAGGTTAGGTCTTTAGTTTAGCACAAGTTTAGTTAGCCCTGGTTGAGTTGGCACTGGTTGAGATGTTCTGGTTGACAGGGACCACTGGTTGAGTTGGCACTTTTCTTTGCTAAAAGAAAATACCAAAGATGAAACAAATCTGAAATTAGAACCATCTTTTGAGCGTGACTAAAATTTGTATTTAGCTTAATTTAAAAGACTGGCAATATTTTTGTTTTGTTCAATTTCAATATCCTGCATTACTTCAAATTCACCCAACTTCAATGAGCTAAGAATAGGTGTGAGCGTCCTGGGTTCGAATCCACGGACTGCCACATGTGTTTGTAAATTTCATTAATCGATTTTAGGAGTAGAGTTGGTTGTTGGAAGGAACATAATAATATTCAAGCAAGATTACTCAAAGTTACACACTACCATTGTCATTCCTTTTGAAAGTTCATGGGAGGGTTCTTCCCAATATGTATTGTTATTTTGTATTTATTGTTTAGTTTGCTCCCTAGACCCCTATCAAGCTTATAACAATATCCCGAAGAACCTCTTTCGAGATAAATTTGTAAATTTTTTCGGTAGAATCATATCCCGGCCGAAGACCAGTTCATCCTAAAATACAGGCTCGATATCGTTCGCAGGAAGAAAAAAAAATCGACACCTAAGTGACATGAAAGGTCTTAATACTGTACTGACAACAAATTGGCGGTCACCAGGAAAAAATAACGTAAGGTTTCAACATTGGCAAATATAAGGTGGGATATGTCTTAAAATAATATATGGGGGATATGTCTTAAAATAATATAAGGGGGGATATGTCTTAAAATAATATATGGGGGGATATGTCTTAAAATAATATAAGGGGGGATATGTCTTAAAATAATATAAGGGGGGATATGTCTTAAAATAATATATGGGGGGATATGTCTTAAAATAATATAAGGGGGGATATGTCTTAAAATAATATAAGGGGGGATATGTCTTAAAATAATATATGGGGGGGATATGTCTTAAAATAATATAAGGGGGGATATGTCTTAAAATAATATAAGGGGGGATATGTCTTAAAATAATATATGGGGGGATATGTCTTAAAATAATATAAGGGGGGATATGTCTTAAAATAGCCAAACTAATGGGGTGAGTGTCTTAAAATGTCAAAATTAATCGGGATAAACACGAGGGAGAAGGGGTCTAGGAAAAACAATAACAAAACCTCTCCTTAATATTCTTGTCTCTCTCCAGTAGCTTGATTCATTCGTTGATAATCATCTTGCTCATTTTTCACCTCTCTCTCTCTCTCTCTCTCTCTCTCTCTCTCTCTCTCTCTCTCTCTCTCTCTCTCTCTCTCCACTATAGGTATCAGATTAGTATAACTTGAATTTAGCGAAAAAATATATATATAAATATTTAGTAAATCCAATTGCTTCGTTTGTAAGTTGACCATTTAATAATACTTACAGTGTAATCACGAGTTCTAGCTTCTTCACTTATTTTTTTTTTTCGTTCCCTTAGTCGAATTGTATTTTCTTCTTTAAGGGGAGACGAGCCGTTTGTTTGGTCATTCATTCCTTTATTTCCTCACTAGACCTTCATCAAGCTTAAAACAAAAAAAAAGTAGACCCACTTTCTAGATAAATTTGTACATTTTTCGATAGAAAAATTTCCCGGCCTAATGCCGGTTCCTCTTAAAATTTAATGCTCGCTATCGCTCGCCAGGAAAAGATCGAAACCTAAATGGCACGAAATGTCATAACATTGATAAAGAAATGGGGCGAAAGGTATTAAAATCGCCAAACTAATGGGCCGAACGTCTTTTAATCTCAAAACAAATGGGGCTTAGCATGAGGGAGAAAGGGGACCAGAGAAACGACTCGTCTCCCCTTAACAGCCGCGAGATTACATTGCTGGCTTCGAACTTTGAATGCCAAATGTTGATACACCTACAGTACCTAATAATACATGTACTTAGCGTTGTTTTATGTCTTTGGAGTTCGATATAGACTCAGTTGTGTACACAGACATTATTGTGTGTGGGTGTATGTAGATATATTGTTAAAATCAACTATGGGAATTAACCCTTTTAATGCGGACGGCACAGTTTGTATTACATTCTGGTTAACACTATCACGTGCGACGTCTTGTGGGTTATCAGAATATTTTGTTTAATTATTATGGAGTGTTTTTTATTGTTTTTGCCATTTTTGAGAAATATATTTCTAGTTTGCCCCCCTAGACTTAAAACAAATCCAAACCCTTAAAACTAAAAATCGGTCGTCAGATCCCATTCAATCTAAATATGTACATTTTCCAGTAAAACATGATGCCCACGGCCAAAGGCCGGTTTCTCCTCAAATGCAGGCTTGCTATCGCTCGCCCAGAATATATCACACATTCATTACTTACGCCGGTATCACACGAGCGCATTTTCCCTCAACATTTATCCTCAACACTGGTCTGGCAGCTTAGCAGGTCAACATTTTAAATATTTCGGTTACCTAAATATATCTATAATCAGTCTAGTTTCCGATCCCAGTGCGAAATATTCGAGAAATGTTGCCAGAAAAATGTTGATTATCGAATGTTGACTAAAAAAGCTCTCGTGTGATACCGGCCGTATACTATACCTGTACTCGGTATTATCAAAATAAGTCTTTCTACAGGTATGCTGGAAAGTAAAAATTAGTTTGTAAATGCTATCACTTAACCCATTTTACTCTGGCTACTTTTAGACGATTGTATTCAGTTTAAAAAGGGCCTCCAGCAATTAACAGGCTTCCAACTATCTCACTTAACCCTTATTACTACCACAGATCCTTCTTTAACTGCCATACCTATAGCTTACTCTGACTGTTCCTTTTACTTATATATTTTCTAGATCTCAAGTGACGGCGTCTCTTCCGTGGATTGACCTCCCAATCTACCATGATTGGAAGCCAAAGCGTCACATTTTTCCTTTGCCCCTCAACTTTCTCTTCATAATTGCTGAGGGGCACAGGGCCCTGGGTGAGGCTTTGGTTTCCCGGGCGTTTCCGCACCCTCCTTAGCTCCCCGCCATGGAGTGGCTTCGGTCACCCAGGCTTTATTGTGGTCGGCAGGGAGGGTTCTTTGGGGGCGCTCTATTATGGCCTTGGCCTTATTCGGGGCCTTGGGGCTGTTCGGGCAGGCAGCTTGAGGAACAACAACAACAACAACTGTAAAAAATTGTCTGAATATAGCTAGAGTGAAATTGAAAAGACGTCGCCGGTACAGAAGGGGTTAACCCCTTCAGTACCGGTGACGTCCTTTTCAGTCTATTCTGGCCACTGTTAGACGATTATATTTGGCTTAGGAAGGACCTGTGGTAGCTAAATGGATTAAGGGGGGTGACCTGTTTTTGTTCTGTCTTTTTCTATCTTTCTCTGCCTTGTATCCATTTGGCCCCATTCAGCCTACTGTTTTAAGACGTTTATCCCCATCCAGGTGTCAATTTTTTACTGGTGAGTGGTAGCGAGCCAGCATATTTTTTATTTTTGTTTGACAGCAGGCTAAATTTGTACATTTTTCGATAGAAAAATTTCTCCAGCGAAGCCGGATTTCTTCATATAATGCTGGCTCGCTATCGCTCGCCAGGAAAAAATCGACACCGAGATGGGGATAAACGTCTTAAAATAGTTGGCTGAATGGGGCCGAATGGATACAAGCCAGAGAAAGAGAGAAAAGGACAGAAATAATAAAAAGCAGGTCACCCCCCTTAACCGTGATATTTTGTAGACTTTTAATGGTTAGAGGTCCTTCGTAAACCTAATACAATCATCTTAATAGTTGCCGGAATATAATGAAAAGCACATCACCGGTACTAAAAAGGTTAAATATATAGAAATAATTCCCCTAAAATACCCAAACCAGATAAGAACGAGCCGGCCACCTAACACCCCAAACGACCCTACTCTTTAATAGAAGGCAATTGGTTTTAAGGGAGCCCACCTCGCTTTGTTTCTCTTGCTCTCCCTCTCTCTTTAGCTTGTATCCATTCGGCCCCATTCAGCCAACTGTTTTAAGTATTTTGTCCCCATCCAGGTGTCAACATTTTCCTGGCGAGTGGTAGTGAGCCAGCAATCCAGCATATATATATATTTGTTTGACAGCAAGCTAAATTTGTACATTTTTCGAAAGAAAAATGTCTCCGGCGAAGCCGGATTTCTCCAAACAATGCTGGCTCGCTATCGCTCGCCAGGAAAAAATCGACACCTGGATAGGGATAAACGTCTTAAAAACAGTTGGCTGAATGGGGCCAAATGGATACAAGTCAGAGAAAAGGAGAGAAAGATAAAAAAAAGCAGGTGACCCCCCTTAATAGAAGGCAATTGGTCTTAATCTGTCTGCAGGAGAATCAATTGCTGCTGGTGATAAGGACCTTAACACTATCTGCTCCGACGACTTGGGGGTTATTAGGATATGTTGTGTAATGATTCTCGGGGATTTTGCTTGCTTTTGCCATTTTAAAGCGATGTATTTCAGTTTGCCTCATAGGTTAATAAAAAATGCCTTCCTATTTTTTTTTGTTTTTTTTTTCACCAAACTAAAAAATGCCCAGCCAGGATCCCCTTCAAGCTAAATCTGTACATTTTTCGATGGCAAATTTACCATTTCATTTAAGCTACAGGTTCGCTGTCGCTCGCCCAGAAAACAAACCGACACCTAAATGGGACGAAGCGCCTTATTATCGCCAAACTAACGTGGTGTAACGTCTTGAAATCTCCACACTAATGGAGCGAGACAGGGAAGGCCTAAAAAGATCCCCCTCAGACCGAATAAGTTTAATGTGTCTGCGGTGGAATCAATTATTAGCGTCGCGATAAGGTCCCCCCCACAAGGACACATGTGGACGCCGCCAACACCCTCGTAAATAAACGGGGAATTATACGCGTTATTAGGTCGTAAAGGAGGGATCTGGTTAAGGGGAGATGGGTCGTTTTTCTGGTCTCTCTTCTTCCTCATGTGTAGCCCCATTAGTGTTCATATTTCAAGATGTTCACCCCAGCAGTGTGTCGATTTTAAAACCTTTCGTCCCATTTATATATCAATATCAAGACCTTTCGTGCCATTTAGATGTCGATGTTTTAAGAGAAACCGCCTGAACATGTTTTTTTATCGAAAAATGTACAACTATATCTTGAAGCGTTTTTTTTTTTTTTTTTTTTTTTTTTTTTTTTTAAAGCTTGATAAAGGTCTAATGAGGAAACTAAAGTATAAATTAATATACAAATAAATAGACTAAAAAATAACCACTGTCGCCTTAATGGATTGGGGGGGGGGGGGGCAGATGTAAATGTGCTGACGGATTTATTAGTGTATTAATTAGGATGCATTTACGGTGTATTCTTGTCTTTTCCCGGTGCATTTAGAGTTTACTTTAGTCATTCCCTTACATTTAGAGTTTACTTTAGTCATCCCCTTACATTTAGAGTTTACTTTAGTCATTCCCTTACATTTAGAGTTTACTTTAGTCATTCCCTTACATTTAGAGTTTACTTTAGTCATTCCCTTACATTTAGAGTTTACTTTAGTCATTCCCTTACATTTAGAGTTTACTTTAGTCATTCCCTTACATTTAGAGTTTACTTTAGTCATCCCCTTACATTTAGAGTTTACTTTAGTCATTCCCTTACATTTAGAGTTTACTTTAGTCATTCCCTTACATTTAGAGTTTACTTTAGTCATTCCTTACATTTAGAGTTTACTTTAGTCATCCCTTACATTAGAGTTTACTTTAGTCATTCCCTTACATTTAGAGTTTACTTTAGTCATTCCCTTACATTTAGAGTTTACTTTAGTCATCCCCTTACATTTAGAGTTTACTTTAGTCATCCCCTTACATTTAGAGTTTACTTTAGTCATCCCCTTACATTTAGAGTTTACTTTAGTCATCCCCTTACATTTAGAGTTTACTTTAGTCATTCCCTTACATTTAGAGTTTACTGAACATAATAATTGATATTGGTTCAGGAGTAATTTATCGAGAGGACTTCCCTAAGTGGTTAAGGCCCCATTAATTGCTCTTTCCATTCACATATGCATAGCCTACGTGAGTTGCAGTTGGGATGTGTGTACATGCTTAGATTGATATGCAGGATTCGAAGTTGCATAATAAATCGTAGGCAGTGTCCACCAACCTTTAACTGTCTTCGTGGTGCGATGTATAAGGTGTTGATTTTCGGTGTGAACATCCTGGGTTCGAATCCACGGACTGCCACATGTGTTTGTAAATTTCATTAATCGATTTTAGGAGTATGGTTGGTTGTTGGAAGGAACATAATAATTTAGAGTTTACTTTAGTCATTCCCTTACATTTTATGCCATTTGACTTTCATCTGCTCACAATTTATGCCATTTTACTATTATTTTACTATTTATGTTTGGCCATTATGCCTACCTGCTGAGCCTAATGTGTGTTGTTGTATTGAAAGATTTGGCTTGGCGGTCAAAATATTATCAAAGCAGGAAGCAGGTTGAAGATAATGAAAGAGGAAAAAAGGGAGGTGAGCAGAGAGGAGCCGAGGACACAAACATACATACAAACAAACACACAGGAAAAGGGTTAGACTAGAGATAACGTGGATAAAGACAAACTAAAGATAATGAAGAAGAGAAAACGGGAACTGGGGAAAATAAAGAGAGACAAACAGGAAAAGGAGTAAAGATAACATAGATAAAGAGAGATAGGAGAAGAAGAGAGAATGCAGAAGGAAGGAATATAAAGAGAATCAAGATGTACAATCGTGTTCAGGAATTTCTGAACACTAGTTGGTGGATTTTATTAGTAGAAGGAATGAGATGGAGAGAGAAAGAAAAGTAAAGAGAGAACAAAAACATAATTATTGGATAAACATAGAAGAGACGAAGACAACCGAGGAAGAGAGGATAGGCAGAGAAAATAGAAGTAAAGAGGAAACAACAAAAAACAAGATACACAATAATAGAATAAGAGAGAAGAGATAGAATGAGGAAGGGAAGCAGAACGAAGGAGATAGGCAGAGAGAAACATTGAAAAGAGAAATGGAGAGAAAAGAGAGTTAGAATAGAGAGAAGAGATGTTTGCGTCATCACTCTCCCATTCTAACGTCATTTGAGCCACAACGACCTTTGCTTCCTTGGTGCCTTCCTTCATCCATGCCTTCCTTCTTTCATTCTCCCTTCCTTCCTTCCTTACTCCCCTCCCTTCCTTCATCATTCCGATACTCCTACTCCCTTCCATTCATATCCGTCCTTGTTGCCTTCCTTCCTTCTTTATCTCTCCTTTCCTTCCTCTGTTCATGCATTCCCTTACTCTTTTTCCTACTCCCTTTCATTCGTTTCCTTCCTTGCTGCCTTCCTTCCTCCGTTTCTGTCTTCATTCATTATTCCTTCCTTCCTTCCTTCCTTACTCACTCTACCCCCTTCCTTCCTCATTCCGTTACTCCTTTTCCTACTCCGTCACTAATTTCCTTCTTTGCTGCCTTACTTCCTCCATTCCTTCCTTGCTCCCCTCCTTTCCTCCCCTTTCTTCATAATTCTGTTACTCCTACCCCCTGCCATTAATTAATTCCTTCCTCCGTCCCTTCATTCATCCTCTGTCCTTCCTTGCTTACTCCCTCCATTCATACACTTCCTTGCTCTCTTATCCCACTCATGTATTCGTTCTTTCTTCCTCTTATTCCATTCCTTCCTTCTTTCATTTATTACCTCCCGTCTTCCACTCAGTTCTTTCATTCACTCAACCTCTCATTCATTACCTACCCCCTTCTTTCATTCATTCGCTTTCTTCTTTATTTCATTAATTTCCCCTCTCTCTTCTTGTTTTAATTTCCTCGCACCATTCTTCATTCATTCTTGTTCTTCGTTCAATCCCTCCCTTCCTTCTTCCATTCATGCCCTCCAATCATTCATTCGTTTCCTCCATTGTCTCATTCATTCCCTCCCTTCCTTCATTAACTTCTTCCCTGCTTTCATTCATTCTTTCTGTCCCTTTTTTCTTTCATTACCTCCCTGCCTTCTTTCATTCATCCCCTCCAATTACTCATTTCCTCCCTCCCTTCCTTCATTCATTCCCTCCCTTCCTTCAATCCCTCCCTCCCTTCCTTCAATCCCTCCCTCCCTTCCTTCAATCCCTCCCTCCCTTCTTTCATTCACTTCTTCATGTAACCTGGGATGTGTGGTGGTTATTTCATGATAATAATAAGTAACCCCTTCTGTACCGGCGACGTCTTTGTGTTTTTATTGTAGCTTATATATAGACGATTTTCTGCAGTTTAAGAGGGATCTGTGGTAGCAAAAAGAGGTAAGTGAGATAGTTCGAAGCCTGTTAATAGCTGGAAGTCCTTCTTTAAGCTGAATAAAATTGTCTAATAGTAGCCAGAATAAAGTTGAAAAGACGTCGCCGGTACAGAAGGGGTTAAAGAATACAATAAGAAGGTGGTAATAGCTGTATTGGATGTATATTAAGGGGAGATTTCCACCTGGAGGATTTTTTTCTGAACCTCTTTCTCCCTCATGTTTAGCCCCATTGCATGTGAGATTTAAATACGCTTGCCCCATTAGTTTGGCGATTTTAAGAACACTCGCCCCATTTCTGTCAATTTTAAGACCATTCGTGCCATTTAGGTCTCGATTTTTTCCTGGCGGCGATAGCGAGCCTGTAATTTAAGGGGAACCGGCCTTCGGCCGGGAAATTTTTCTACCAAAAAATGTACAAATTTATCTTGAAAGGAGGTCAAGGTGGAGTAATTTTAAGCTTGATGGAAGTCTACGGAATCAACTAAAAACCTCCCCTTACCTTAAACAACAGGTTACAGTTAGAATATAGAATAACTCGTTGAATATAATTATATAATATGGTTATAAACTTAATTAACAGGAGTCAATGTTGAATAAAGGAGTGTACAGTGAATATAACTAGATTATAACTCTGTGTTGAGTATATAACTAGGCTATGAAGGGGTGTGGAGTCCAAGGGAGTACAAATGAGTTCAAAGAGTTTAAGTAACAAATAGTAGTGTTTAGTGAACAGTGTGGAGTACAGGGGTTAACTTAGAGTGACTGTCAAGGGGTTAACTTAGAGTGACTGTCAAGGGTTTAACTTAGAGTGACTGACAAGGGGTTAATTTAGAGTGACTGTCAAGGGTTTAACTTAGAGTGACTGTCAAGGGGTTAACTTAGTGACTGTCAAGGGGTTAACTTAGAGTGAATGTCAAGGGGTTAACTTAGAGTGACTGTCAAGGGGTTAACTTAGAGTGACTGTCAAGAGTTTAACTTAAGTGACTGTCAAGGGGTTAACTTAGTGACTGTCAAGGGGTTAACTTAGAGTGACTGTTAAGGGGTTAACTTAGTGACTGTCACAGGGTTAACTTAGAGTGAATGTCAAGGGGTTAACTTAGTGACTGTCAAGGGGTTAACTTAGAGTGAATGTCAAGGGGTTAACTTAGTGACTGTCAAGGGGTTAACTTAGAGTGAATGTCAAGGGGTTAACTTAGTGACTGTCAAGGGGTTAACTTAGAGTGACTGTCAAGGGGTAAACTTAGAGTGAATGTCAAGGGGTTAACTTAGTGACTGTCAAGGGGTAAACTTAGAGTGACTGTCAAGGGTTTAACTTAGTGAATGTCAAGGGGTTAACTTAGTGAATGTCAAGGGGTTAACTTAGTGACTGTCAAGGGTTTAACTTAACGGTAGCAATAAGAGGGAGGAGAGAGGGGGATCTAATGGATGTTTTTTGTGTTTTTAATTTGATGGAGGTCTAGGGAGGAAACTAGAAAAATAATGAATACATGCAAAAATCGCCCAAAAAGTGAACCATCTCCCCTTAAGAGTGATAAAGGTGTTCTGCCTGATTGAGGAGATTGACCTCATTATATAGGCAGCTATCACGTGTCTACTTGTGATAGTCTACACAGTATTTTGGTGTAGAAAGCAGGGGTTTGCATCAATGTTGTTTTGCATACTTCCGAGTGTCTCATTAGTAAGCAAGAATAAGCACTCATTTTACAGTGTTTTTTTTTGTATTCATTGTAAAATGAATCGTGTATTAGTTTACATCCTTCATATCTATTGTGTTCTCCCTCTTCTTTAATTTGCTATGGCTTATTATATTAATATTTTGTTTACTAGACTAATTCCCTATGTTTCCTCCATTTTTCTTAATCTGCTGTTTTTTTTTTTTTTTTTTTTTTTTTTTTTTTTTTTTTTAAAAGAGACAATGAACGGAGGAAGGAAAAACACAGATAAAACAAAAAGGTCCATGTGCCTAAAGGCATCCTCCATTCATAAAATGTTTGTAACAACTTACAACTGTCTTATTTTATTAATTTATTATGTACTAGATTGATTCCATATGTTTCCTTTGTTTTCTTTAACCTGCTCTATCTTATTTTATGCATGTAATGTTTACTAGATGGATTCTCTGTTTTCCTTCCTTCTCTTTAATCTGCTATGTCTTAATTTATTCATGTATTGTTTACTATATTAATTCCCTATGTGTCCTCCCTATTCTCCAATGATTCGCGATCTACATTATGTTCGTGCGCTCCTCTATTACCGGATATTGCAAATTGCCCCTGCCCTAATTGCATTTGTCCTTCTCATTAAATCATCTCTCTCTCTCTCTCTCTCTCTCTCTCTCTCTCTCTCTCTCTCTCTCTCTCTCTCTCTCTCTTCCCCTCCCCTTTCTTTTCTCTTGTCCTTCTTATCTCATCTTTTCTTTTTATCTTGTTCTTATCTCTTCTATTCTTCCTTTTCTCTGTATTCTCTCTCTCTCTCTCTCTCTCTCTCTCTCTCTCTCTCTCTCTCTCTCTCCTCGAATTACATGTATCTGATCTTAATTCATCTTTCTCCTTTCTTCTCTTCTCACCTCTGATAATTATCTTTCTCTCCTCTCTCTTTATCTTATATGTGTTCTTCTCATATACCATATAGTGTCCTCTCTTTTACTCACCTATAGCTTCTCTGTTCTTCTCTTCTTCGTTATTTCCTATTTTCTCTTTCTTTTCTTTCTATCTTCTTTTTTTGTTTTCTCTTTTCCTATTTATTTATCTCCTGTTTCCTCTACTCTTCTCCCTTTTTTCATCTCCTATCTCCTCTATTCTTCTATTTTCTCTTGTCCCATTTATCTCCTCCTTTCTCTTGTCCTCTTTTACCTATGTTCTCATCTTCTTCACTTGTCCTTTTTCATCTACTATTTCCTCTTTCCTTCTCGCCTCCTTTCCTCTTAGCTGCCTGTTCTGCCTTCCACGGCACCTACCTTTAAAGGTTAACTTTTTGGGCGTGTTTTGCATGTATTAATTATTTTTCTAGTTTCCTCCCTAGACCTCCATCAAATTAAAAAAACAAAAAAAACATCCATTAGATCCCCCTTCTAGATTAATTTGTAAATTTTTCGGTGGAACATTTTTCCCGGCCGAAGGCCGGTTCTTCCAACATTACAGACTCACTATCGTTCGCCAGGGGAAAAAAATCGACACCTAAATAGCACGAAAGTCTAAATATTGACGAAGAAATGGGTCGAAAAGTCTTAAAATCGACTAACAAATGGGGAAAACGTCTTAACATCTGAAAACTAATGGGGCTAAACATGAGGGAGAAAGTGGTCCAGAAAATCAGCCCATCCCCCCTAAATTTACTAGATTACTCTTCATTCTATGTTATCATGTATCCTTTCTCTATTGATGACTTTCTTTAATGATTTTATCTATGTATCTACTGTATATCCACCTATCTATCTACCTGTCTATCTATCTGTACATGTCTGTATGTACGTGTGTCTGGTTGAATTTATTTATGTCTATCTATATACTGTACATCTCTCTCTCTCTCTCTCTCTCTCTCTCTCTCTCCACACACCCACAAACACACACACACACACACAGAGAGAGAGAGAGAGAGAGAGAGAGAGAGAGAGAGAGAGAGAGAGAGAGAGAAAGAGGGCACCCGACATAAAGACCCTTCAGTGCTGCATCAGGAGCTAACCTTTTCACAGAGACACTTTTTCTAATTTTCTCGTCCAAAGGTCAGTAACGGCAATGACTTTCTTCGTCTTGGCCACCTTCACCCACTGCAGTACTCATGTGGGTTACCGGGACCATAAAATATCAGGCAGGGGTGGTTCTGGGTTGTTAGTGAGAGGGGTGGGAGGGGTTTAGAGAGAGAGAGAGGGGTGGGAGGGGTGTTAGAAAGAGAGAGGGGTGGGAGGGGTTTAGAGAGAGAGAGGGGGGGGGGAAGTGTTAGAAAGGGAGAGGGGTGCAAGGGGTTCAGAGAGATAGGGAGGGGAGAGAGTTAGAAAGGGAGAGCGGTAGGAGGGGTTTAGAGAAAGAGAGGGGGAGTGGGGAGTGTGAAATAGAAGGGGTGGGATAGGTTTAGAGAGAGAGGGAACTGGGGGGGGGGGGGTGTCTTAGAAAGGGAGAGGGTGGGAGGAGTTTAGAGAGAGGGAGAAGGGTGTTAGAAAAAGAGAGGGGGAGGGTG
Organism: Paralithodes platypus; assembly: GCA_032716605.1. Classification (NCBI taxonomy): domain Eukaryota; kingdom Metazoa; phylum Arthropoda; class Malacostraca; order Decapoda; family Lithodidae; genus Paralithodes; species Paralithodes platypus. Next base: position 57,252,930 of record CM064572.1, read on the forward strand.
TAGAAAGAGAGAGGGGGAGGGTGTTAGAAAAAGAGAGGGGGGAGGGTGTTAGAAAGAGAGAGGGGGAGGGGTTTAGAGGGAGAGGGAGGTGAAGTGTTAGAAAGAGAGAGGGAGGAGACATTTAAGAAAGAGAAGGAAGGGGAGTATAGGAAACAGGGAGAAGACATTTAAGAAAGAGGAAGGGTGGGAGGGGTTTAGGGAGAGAGAGGGAGGGGGAGTGTTAGAAAGAGAGACGGGTGGGAGGGGTTTAGAAAGAGGGTGGGAGGGGTTTAGAAAGAGAGAGGGGTGGGAGGGGTTTAGAAAGAGAGAGGGGTGGGAGGGGTTTAGGGAGAGAGAGGGAGGGGGAGTGTTAGAAAGAGAGAGGGGTGGGAGGGGTATAGCGAGAGAGAGGGAGGGGGAGTGTTAGAAAGAGAGAGGGGTGGGAGGGGTTTAGGGAGAGAGAGGGAGGGAGAGTGTTAGAAAGAGAGGGGTGGGAGGGGTTTAGGGAGAGAGAGGGAGGGGGAGTGTTAGAAAGAGAGAGGGTGGGAGGGGTTTAGGGAGAGAGAGGGAGGGGGAGGTGTTAGAAAGAGAGAGGGGGTGGGAGGGGGTATAGGGAGGAGGAGAGAGGGAGAGGGAGTGTTAGAAAGAGAGAGAGTGTTAGAAAGAGTGAGAGTGTTAGAAAGAGAGGGTGGGAGGGTGGGAGGGGTATAGGGAGAGAGAGGGAGGGGGAGTGTTAGAAAGAGAGAGGGGTGGGAGGGGTATAGGGAGAGAGAGGGAGGGGGAGTGTTTAGAAAGAGAGAGGGGGTGGGAGGGGTATAGGGAGAGAGAGGGAGGGGAGTGTTAGAAAGAGAGAGGGGTGGGAGGGGTATAGGGAGAGAGGGAGGGGGAGTGTTAGAAAGAGAGAGGGGTGGGAGGGGTATAGGGAGAGAGAGGGAGGGGGAGTGTTAGAAAGAGAGAGGGGTGGGAGGGGTATAGGGAGAGAGAGGGAGGAGAAGCTTAAGAAAGAGAGAAGGGTGGGAGGGATGTAGGGAGTGAATGTCAGGGAGAAAAGAATGGTAGGTAAGGATTATTGATGGAAGAAATTATGATTTTAAGACGTTTCACCTCATTAGCTTGGCGATAATAAGACTTCTCACCTTTCAGTGGTCGATTTTTAAGAAATTGGCCTTTGGGCGGGGTACTTTTCTATCAACAAATGTTAAATTTTAGCTTGAAGGGGGTCTGGGTGAACATTATTTAGCTTGAAGGATGTCTGACAAGGCGTTTTCGTTAGCCTAGGAAACAAATTTACATACATACAAATGGCAAAAGCAAGCGAAATCCTCAATAATGATAATTAAACATAATCTCATAATAGCCCGCAAGACGTCGGACCAGATAGCGTTAAGGGGGTATCACACAAGAGCTTTTGTCGTCAACTTTTTATCCGCAACTTTATTCTGGCACAATGTTGAGACTTTTGCATTGGTATTGGCAATTGGATTGGAAGTAGTTAAGTATAAGTGACGGAATTCCTTGGGGTAGAATACTGTAGATTGAAGGAGCTAAATACTGAATCCCTGGAGAGACTGGGTTTATAGGGGTGGCTTATTATACACACACAAACACACACGCACGCGCACACACACACACACACACACACACACACACACACACACACACACACACACACACACACACACACACACACACAGCCCTATAGAGACTGGGTTTATAGGAGTGACTTATCAGACACACACACACACACACACACACACACAGCCCTATATAGACTGGGTTTATAGGGGTGGTTTATCAGACACACACACACACACACACACACACACACACACACTAAGCCCTATATAGACTGGGTTTATAGGGGTGGTTTATCAGACACACACACACACACTAAGCCCTATATAGACTGGGTTTATAGGGGTGGTTTATCAGACACACACACACACACACACACACACACACACACACACACACACACACACACACAGCCCTATATAGACTGGGTTTATAGGGGTGGTTTATCAGACACACACACACACACACACACACACACACACACACACACACACACACACACAGCCCTATATAGACTGGGTTTATAGGGGTGGCTTGTTACACCCGACCTTCAGGAACTGGACAGGTGGCGGTGGTGGTGGTGCTGTGAGGTAATGACTCCAGAGTAAAAGTGGAAGTTTTTGTCTTCGTGTACACGATTAGGCTCGTGCTCATACACACACACACACACACGCACACACACACTCACACACACACAATCACAAAACACACACACAATCACAAAACACACACACACACACACACACACACACACACACACACACACACACACACACAATCACAATGAAAGCTAATGAAAGGAAGATGCAAAGGAGATGTGAGAAAGTATAGTTTCCCTTACAGAAGTATAAGTAAATGGAATCAGTTAGAAGAGGAAGTGGTGTGTGCCAAAAACATTCATATTTTTAAGGCAAAGTTAGATGATTGTAACTCAGGAAGCGGGACAATACGAGCCTAAAAAGCTCAACTCCTGTATACTACAAATAGGTAAATACAAATAGCTAAATACACACACACACACACACACACACACACACACACACACACACACTTAGTCACGGTGGCCGAGCGGGCTGGCACTGTACTTGGAGTGCTAGACTTGGCAGTGGGGGCTTGAATCCACGCACCGGCAGGGGAGGTTTCTTTCAAACACTTTCCCTGGCTGTGAATGCTATAATCTGAACAGACCAGTCTCTTGGCTGCCGTCTCGAAATTAAATATTATTACTATAATTATTACAAACCGAGTATGTTCCTTCGAAATTACTGTTGCCAGTACAGTACTACACATTTAGCCATAACCAATTTCGTTTGATTGTATTTTATTTATTTATATTTGTCCTCTCTCTCTCTCTTTCTCTCTCTCTCTCTCACTCTCATTCTCATTCTAATTCTCTCTTACTCTCACTCTCATTCTCACTCTCTCTATCTCTCTCACTCTCTCACTCATTCTCACTCTCTCTCTCTCTCTCTCTCTCTCTCTCTCTTTCTCTCATACTAGTAATACCAGCACTACCAGTGAACCTAGCTTACAGCAGTACCGTACCATATTCGCAGCGACCGGATCACACCTCTCCCCGGTGCTACGCTCACTTGTAGAACCAAATAATATATACTGCGACGCCAACAAAACTGAAGCGAAACACTGGAGTCCAAAAAGGCACCCCTTCGACCGAATAGGGTTAAGGGGAGACTAACCGTTTGTTTGGTCTATTAATTAATGTATTCATATATTTTTTTTAGTTTCCTCCCTAGACCTCCATCAAGCTTAGAAAAACACACCCTAGACCCCACTTCAAGATAAATGTGTACATTTTTCGGTAGAAATGTTTCCGGCCGAAGGCCGGTTCCTCTTAAAATTGCAGGCTTGCTATCACTCGCCAGGAAATAATCGACACCTAAATGGCACGAAAGGTCTTAAAATTGACAATGAAATGGGGCAAAAGTGTTAAAATCGCCAAACTAATGTTCCTAACGTCTTATAACGTCAAAACTAGTGGGGCTAAACATGAGGGAGAAAGTAGTCCAGAAAACCGGCCCATCCCCTCTTAAGCCACTGTAGACTGTGGCTTGCAAATCCCCCCTCCCTCTCCTCCCCCTCCTCCTCTCCCCCTCCCCCTCCCCCTCTCCCTCCGTGCCAGTACAAGCCCTACTAGTTTGTGGGGGTGTATTAAGGAGGCGAGCCATCATGACCTCTAACCTCTGTAACTCAAACCCGAGTAGCGTAATCGAGCTAATATTATGTCTACCATTTGGGGAGAGTCAGTCAAGGAATAGATGTGGAAATGTATAGCCAATTTGCTGCGGCCCTTTTGGAGTTACCGAGGATAGAGGTCACGATGTGTCGCCTACTTACAGCAAATAGACTATTGTCTGTGCTGGGGCCGGGAGTGCCACACACACATATAAGGCCCGGCTTGGTCAGTGCCAGGCTAGAGGAGGAGGGGGTGGGTGGGTATTCTGGCAGGGCGCACCCCCCCCCCCCCATCACCTCATCCAATCAACGGTATTACGGTGTCTCTGTCCGGTCCTCCTTTTGTGGTGTGTCTGTGTGTGTGTTTTGTATTATGTATATGTAACGCTTAAGGGAGCCCACCTTGTTTTATTTTTCTCTCTCTCCCTCTGTCTCTGGGTTGTATCCATTCGGCCCCATTCAGCCTACTGTTTTAAGACGTTTATCTCCATCCAGGTGTCGTTTTTTTTTCCTAGCGAGAGGTAACGAGCCAGCATATTTAAAACAAACATTTTGACAGCAGGCTAAATATGTACATTTTTCGATAGAATTATATCTCTGGCGAAGCCGGATTTCTCCATACATAACATTGCTGGCTCGCTATCGCTCGCCAGGAAGAAATCGACACCTGGATGGGGATAAACTTCTTAAAACAGTAGACTGAATGGGGCCGAATGGATACAAGCCAGAGAAAGAGAGACAAGGAGAAAAAAAGCAGTTCACCCCTTTAATATAGGTTTAGGCCTCAGCCAAGATTCGAACCGCAGTCAAACAGCATGAAATCCCATGCTTTAACGCACTTGTGGGGTGTCATTCTGTTTGCCTGCGGTTCGAAACCTGGTTGAGGTCTAAATATCTATTCATGTAACTCATGCGTATATGTGAGATATTCTTCATATAATATATGATACCTCTATGCTTGCCAGGAAGACAATTAAATTTAACCCCTTCTCTACCGGCGACGTCTTTTAAATTTTTATTATAGCTACATATAGACGATTTAATGAAGCTTAGGAAGGATATATGATAGCTAAAAGGATTAATTGAGATAGTCTGTAGCCTATCAATAAGTAGACGTCCTTCATCAGCTGTACAACATCGTCTAATAGGTGCCAGAATAGGATGGAAACTACATCATCGGTACAGAAAGGGTTAATCAATTGGTCCCGAGTTGCGGTGGGTTTACTGTAGAAATCCCTTATAATATACTTTGAAACATGGGTCCTACGATATGATATAGGGGGGGGGGGGGAGGGGGGATTGTTCATGTGTATATGGTATAGGGGGGGGGGGGGGGAGGGAGGGGGGATTGTTCATGTGTATATGGTATAGGGGGGGGGAGGGGGAGGGAGGGGGGATTGTTCATGTTATATGGTATAGGGGGGGGAGGGGGGATTGTTCATGTGTATATGGTTATAGGGGGGGGGGGAGGAGGGGGGGGGATTGTTCATGTTTATATGGTATAGGGGGGGGGGGAGGGGGGATTGTTCATGTGTATATGGTATAGGGGGGGGGATTGTTCATGTGTATATGGTATAGGGGGGGGGGGGGAAGGGGGGATTGTTCATGTGTATATGGTATAGGGGGGGGGGGGGATTGTCATGTGTATATGGTATAGGGGGGGGGGAGGGGGGATTGTTCATGTGTATATGGTATAGGGGGGGGGGGGGGGGGATTGTTCATGTGTATATGGTATAGGGGGGGGGGGAGGGGGGATTGTTCATGTGTATGGTATAGGGGGGGGGGAGGGGGGATTGTTCATGTGTATATGGTATAGGGGGGGGGGGGAGGGGGGATTGTTCATGTGTATATGGTATAGGGGGGGGGGATGTTCATGTGTATATGGTAGGGGGGGGGGAGGGGAGGGATTGTTCATGTGTATATGGTATAGGGGGGGGGGGGATTGTTCATGTGTATATGGTATAGGGGGGGGGGGGGATTGTTCATGTGTATATGGTATAGGGGGGGGGGGAGGGGGATTGTCATGTGTATATGGTATAGGGGGGGGGATTGTTCATGTGTATATGGTATAGGGGGGGGGGGAGGGGGGATTGTTCATGTGTATATGGTATAGGGGGGGGGGGGAAGGGGTGATTGTTCATGTGTATATGGTATAGGGGGGGGGGGAGGGGGGATTGTCATTGTGTATATGGTATAGGGGGGGGGGAGGGGGGAGTGTTCATGTGTCTATGGTATAGGGGGGGGGGGGGGGGGATTGTTCATGTGTATAGGTATATTAGGGGGGGGGGAGGGGGGATTGTTCATGTGTATATGGTATAGGGGGGGGGGGGAGGGGGGATTGTCATGTGTATATGGTATAGGGGGGGGGGGGGGGGGATTGTTCATGTGTAATGGTATAGGGGGGGGGGGAGGGGGGATTGTTCATGTGTATATGGTATAGGGGGGGGGGGAGGGGGGATTGTTCATGTGTATATGGTATAGGGGGGGGAGGGGGGATTGTTCATGTGTCTATGGTATAGGGGGAGGGGGATTGTTCATATGTATAGGTATAGGGGGGGGGGGGAGGGGGGATTGTTCATGTGTATATATAGGGGGGGGGGAGGGGGGGGGATTGTTCATGTTTTATGATAGGGGGGGGGGGGGATTGTTCATGTTTATGTCTTTTTTCGTATCTCGCTGAGCTAAGATGAATCATACTGCCTGTGTGTCTTTACCCACATATGAATCATACTGCCTGTGTGTCTTTACCCACATATGAATCATACTGCCTGTGTGTCTTACCACATATGAATCATACTGGGGTGTGTCTTTACCCACATATGAATACTGGGTGTCTTTACCCACATATGAATCATACTGCCTGTTTGTCTTAACATATGAATCATACTGCCGTGTGTCTTTACCCACATATGAATCATACTGCCTGTGTGTCTTTACCCACATATGAATCATACTGCCTGTGTGTCTTTACCCACATATGAATCATACTGCCTGTGTGTCTTTACCCACATCTGCCACAACCAAAGCTATATATTGACCATAATATATAGATAGACCCACACAAATAACAAATGTCCCCTTAACCCTTTCAAGATCCAACACGCATTTATTTTTTTGCTTTCTGGCAAAAATTAGAAGTTTTTATGCAGATTAGGAAGGGTATGTGGAAGTCAGAGGGTTGATTGAGGTAGCCTTTACGCTTTTAATACCCACAGATCCTTCCTAAGCTGTATAAAACAGCCAAAATAAACTGCTAAAACGCGTCATAGCTTCAAAGGGTTAAGACGTAACTTTCTTTTAGAGAGGTACAATCGCGCTAATAAGTGATGTCTCGGCACCAAGTATGTTTTTATCAATAATTGGTATCAGCAATATCTAAGCTTCATTTCTTCATATTGAGTGAAATATACAAACATGTTCCTACATTTACCCCCGCCCCCCCCTATTTAACACCTGACAGACATTAATACAGCACAGAGCAAGCCAAACGTAATGACAGCTGGGACATGACTTATTAGCGCGACCGTACACAGTTGTTGTAAGTCATTAGTTCTTGATGCATTATAATGTATTATATATAAGCAAGGATGGTCACACTCTGCAACACTCGCGAATTAACCACTTGCGAGTTTCGTTCTATAAGGAAGTTGGAGTTGTAGGCATCGATATTTAGCAGAATTATCAGCTAAAATACAGTTGTTGTGCATTATTAAATACATGAAACCCAATTTAACATACTCTTTAGCCATCAGAAACCTACATTATTATTGCATTTTTGTTTACTATCGATGTCTACGGCTCCAACTTCCTTATAGCCTGAAACTCGCAAGTAGTCAATTACTCCACTACTATCCTAATTTTTTTTTCCAGCTTCCGTTAATGATCGTGTTCCTATCTTGATGAGTCAACTACAATTATAGGTGGTTTCTAGGGTGTTACTTAGCCTCCATCAAGCTTAAAAATTACACCCTCTAGAACCCCTTTCAAGATAAATATGTACATTTTTCGGTAGAAAAATGTCCCGGCCGAAGGCCGATTCCTCTTAAACTACAGGCTCGCTATCGCTCGCCAGGAAAAAATCGACACCTAAATGGTCGACACGAAAGGTCTTAAAATTGACAGAAATGGGGCGAAAGTTCTTAAAATCGCCAAACTAATGGGGTGAACGTCTTCAAATTTCAAAAGCAATGAGGCTAAACATGAGTGAGAAAGGGTTCCAGAAAAAAAATCCCTCAAGTGAAAATCATTCCCTTTAAGTATGACCAATGTCTGTGTTTGAAATTTAGAAAGTATATTCAACTTATGCCCAATAGCTACTTCCTGATTATTATGTGTTCTGTAATTATTATTGAGGCTAATAAACCTTCCGACAAATGGCTCATCACCTTGAACATTGTGAGCCCCTCTAAACCCACCCACTCGGACACTCCCGATGCTCCATTAAGGGGGGGGTCACCGGATTTTTTTGTATCTTTATCGCCTTTTCTCTCTTTCCCTGGCTTGTATCCATTCGGACCCATTCAGCCAACTGTTTTAAGACGTTTATCTATATCCAGGTGTCGATTTCTTCCTGGCGAGCGAAAGCGAGCCAGCATTGTATGGAGAAATCCGGCTGCGCCGGAGAAATTTTTCTATCGAAAAATGTACAAATTTAGCTTGCTGTCAACACAAAATATATATATGCTGGCTCGCTACCGCTCGCCAGTAAAATATTGACACCTGGATGGGGGTAAACGTCTTAAAACAGTAGGCTGAATGTGGCCGAATGGATACAAGCCAAAGAGAGAGGGAGATAAAAAGAAAAAAAGCGAGGTGGGCTCCATTAAATAAACATTGAGCAACCGTAAAAATCACCACCTCGACCAAGCTATTTCTCGCCCAGGCAGGCCAGCTCCGCGCACCAGATAAATCCCCTCAACCTTTCAACTCACCCATTATCGCAACTTTTAGAAATCGACCTTTATAAAAACATGTTCGGGGGGCCTGACCAGAGGAGGAGGTGGTGGTGGAAGAAGAGGGGGAGGAGGAAGAAGATGGGGAGGAGGAAGAAGATGGGGAGGGGGAGGAGGAGGAGGTGGTGGAAGAAGAGGGGGAGGAGGAAGAAGATGGGGAGGAGGAAGAAGAGGGGGTGGAGGAGGAGGTGGTGGAAGAAGAGGGGGAGGAGGAAGAAGATGGGGAGGAGGTGGTGGTGGTGGAAGAAGAGGAGGAGGAGGAAGAAGATGGGGAGGAGGTGGTGGTGGTGGAAGAAGAGGAGGAGGAGGAGAAAGAAGATAGGGAGGTGGTGGTGGTGGAAGAAGAGGAGGAGGAGGAAGAAGATGGGGAGGAGGAGGTGGTGGTGGTGGAAGAAGAGGAGAAGGAGGAAGAAGATGGGGAGGAGGGGGAGGAGGAGGAGGTGGTGGTGGTGGTGGTGGTGGTGGAAGAAGAGGAGGAGGAGGAAGAAGATGGAGAGGAGGAGGAAGGAGGGGGGGGGGGAGGGGAGGAGGAGGTGGTGGTGGTAGAAGAAGAGGAGGAGGAGGAGGAGGCGGCGGTGGGAGAAGAGAGGAGTATAGGGGAGATAATAAAGAGAATGAGAAGTAGAAGGGGGGGGGGGGAAGAAGAAATGGTGAATAGAGAAGAGGGTAGGAAGAGACGAAAGGAAGAGTATAAGGGAGATGAGAAAGAAAATATATATAAGACGTAGGACGGAGGAGGGGGAAAATAGGAGGATGAATGAAAGGGGTAGAGGAATGAAGGGGAGAAAAGGCGGGAAAGGAAGAGGTAGATAAAACGTAGGAGGGGAGGAATAGGGGGGGAAGTAGGGGGGGTACTTATGTTAGACGGGTGACATTGGGGTACACGGTAACTTTGGGAGGTTTTCGTAACGACTCCGGTATAATTGCGGTACATACAATCAAGCAGAAGCGCGCGCGCGCACAAACACACACACACACACACACACACACACACACACACACACACACACACACACTCTCTCACTCTCTCTATCTCTCTCTCTGTATATAACAAGGGTAGAGCCATTGCATTATATCCTTTACTTTAATTTTTATAAAGCCTTTGTTAAAACGCCTCATCGTTGGCTAATGTCAAAAGTGAGTGCACTGAGTATCAGCACTGGAGAAAGTTGGTTAAAAGATACTCATTAACCCGTACAGTACCGGCGACGTCTTTTTCATCCTATTCTGGCAACTATTAGACGATTTTATTCAGCTTGGGAAGGACCTCTAGCAATAATAGCAATTCTAACTATCTCAACCAACCCTTTTAACTACCACAGATCCTTCCTAAGCTGCATAATATCGTCTAAATATAGCGAGAAGTAAAATACAACACGCGTCGCTGGTACTCAAAGGGTTACAGATGTGCGGGTGGAAGGGACTCGTCAGCCTTGGTCAGCAACCCGTCAGGGGGAGCAAACCTTAGACAAAATAATAATGTATGTTTACGGATGATTATACAGCCATTCCCTTTCTTGTAATTTGAATAATAAATTATAAAGTATTTGTTGGCATTCATATTGTCGATACCTTTAAGGGGACATGGGCCGGTTTTCTGGACCACCCTTCTCCCTCATGTTTAGCCCCTTTAGTTTTCAGATGTTAAGATGTTTGCCCCATTAGTTAGTCGATTTTAAGACCTTTCGCCCCATTTCTTCGTCAATATTTAGACCTTTCGTGCTATTTAAGTGTCAATTTTTTCCCTGGCGACCGATAGTGAGCCTGTAATGTTTGAAGAACCGGCCTTCGGCCGGGAAATGTTTCTATCGAAAAATGTACAAATTAATCTAGAAGGGGGATCTAATGGATGGTTTTGTTTTGTTTTTATTTGATGGAGGTATAGGGAGGAAGCTAGAAAAATGATGATTACATGCAAAAATCGCACAAAAAGTTAACCATCCCCCCTTAAAATTAACCATCCCCCCTTAAAGTTAACCATCCCCCCTTAAAGTTAACCATCCCCCCTTAAAGTTAACCATCCCCCCTTAAAGTTAACCATCCGCCCTTAAAGTTAACCATCCCCTTAAAGTAACCATCTCACCCCTTAAAGTTAACCATCTCCCCTTAAAGTTAACCATCCCCCTTAAAGTTAACCATCCCCCCTTAAAGTTAACCATCCCCCCTTAAAGTTAACCATCTCCCCTTAAAGTTAACCATCCCCCTTAAAGTTAACCATCCCCCCTTAAAGTTAACCTCCCCCTTAAAGTTAACCATCCCCCCTTAAAGTTAACCATCTCCCCTTAAAGTTAACCATCCCCCCTTAAAGTTAACCATCCCCCTTAAATGTTTGGATTATATCTCCTCGTAGTCTTAATTTGTCTATCGCGTCTTTCATATGGCTTATGTCTTAGTTTGGGATATGTTTTGTTTTGTTTTACTGTACTCTTTCAAGTTTGTCTATATCTTTTTGAAATTTAGGAGACCAAATTTGAACGAAGTATTCTAGATGAGGTCGAACCACTGAATAATATGAGGCGAGAATAACCTCTTTTAGATTTGTATTCGAAAGACCTACCAATGAATCTATTCATATTTTAGCATATTGTCGGCCGGGTTATAAATTATTTGTAATCGGTTTCTTTATCGATACTTTTGAGTTGAATGCCACCCATTGAATAATTTGCCTTATTGTTCCTATAACCTACGTCGAGTAGTTTACATTGATCGATACTGAATGTGGTATATCATAAGATAATTAGCCTTAATATGAATACCACATGCAACCACCGATGGCCATTAGCCCAGACGTGGTGTAGCACCAGTTTGTATGTGAATGGGTCTTTGCATAAAATATTCTTCTCGAAACAAAATTGCCTCAACAGTTGTAAATTGGTAATATATAATAAACCTTGCGATCCATTCCAGGGAAATATTTTTTGCGAGAAAGGAGAATGTTCTCATTGAATAGAGTAAACTGCATTGTGCACATTATTCAATAGCGTAAACTGCATTGTGCACATTATTCAATTGAAATATGCAATCCCTCCTTTCTCAAAGTGAATAACTCCCTGGAACGGACGACAAGGCGCTTTGTAAATGAACTATTCCCTGTAACTCCCTGTAACAGTTACTTACACTATACCAAGGTAGGGGAGGGGAGGGGAGGGTAAGGAAAGGGAAGAGGAGGGAAGGGGAGGGGAGAGGAAGCCCTACATGCTACAGTCTGAGCAAGCAAGCAACCTTTTTTCACCCATCATCACATTCCTCGGTGTCATGCTAGCTACTAACCCAACACACACACACACACACACACACACACACACACACACCAACACACACCACAGACAAGACAAACCACCCACACACACACCACACACACACACAACCCACACAACACACACCACACCACACCACAGACAGACAGACAGACAGACAGACAGACAGACACACACACACACACACACACATTCACACTTTCACACTTTCACTCTCTCTCTCTACTAGGAATAAGACTTGGCCACCTCGCAGGGATCGTAAGATCTGTGTGGCCAGTGTATATATCTCTCCCTCTCTCTCTCTGTGTCTGTCTGTCTGTATGTCTGTCTGTCTGTCTGTCTGTCTGTCTGTCTGTCTGTCTGTCTGTCTGTCTGTCTGTCTGTCCACCACCCAGCATGACGTACCAGAGAGTCATGCTAGCTACTGACCCGCCCCTCTCACTCTCACTCTTACAAGCTACTGAGGTGACAACGACGACAATGGGTGACGCGGTAGGAATGCCACTCCTCCACGTATATAAAACATAAGGTCATTTAAGGTCAACTCGGTTTTCTTTTAGTATTAATATTACCGGGTATTATTATTTTTGTTTATTTTTTATTTATTTTTTGTGGTTTGGCCTGGTATAGGATGATTTTGTTTGGTTGGCCCTCTGTCGGATTCTCGCCATCTGGTTTCTTGTGTGATTCTCTGTCTGTCGGGTTAACTCGCTCTCGCTCTCTCTCACTATCTATGTATATCTATGTATCTCTCTATCTATCTATCTATCTATCTATCTATCTATATCTCTCTCTCTCTCTCTCTCTCTCTCTCTCTCTCTCTCTCTCTCTCTCTCTCTCTCTCTCTCTCTCTCTCTCTCTCCTATCTATCCATATATCTATCTATCTATGTATAAAACTCTAACTATCTATCTGTTTATCTATCTATTCCCGTTTTCCCTCTCTCTATTTGTTTCTGCATGTAATTTGCTATCGGTCTCTGCCTTAACCCCTAGCCATTCTTCCCTGCCAATTATAACCCGCCCTGAGCTGACCTGACTGTAGCAGAGAAGTTGCAAGTAGAGGGGATGATTTCTATACCTGTTAAGGGAGCCCACCTCGCTTTCTTCTTTTTTTCTCTTTATCTCCCTCTCTCTCTTTGGCTTGTATCCATTCGTCCCCATTCAGCCTACTGTTTTAAGACGTTTACCCCCATCCAGGTGTCAATATTTTCCTGGCGAGCGGTAGCGAGCCAGCATATATATATATGTTTTTGTGTTGACAGCAAGCTAAATTTTTAAATTTTTCGATAGAAAAATGTCTCCGGCGAAGCCGGATTTCTCCATACAATGCTGGCTCGCTATCGCTCGCCAGGAAGAAATCGATACCTGGATGGGGATAAACGTCTTAAAACAATTGGCTGAATGGGGCCGAATGGATACAAGCTAGGGAAAGAGAGAAAAGTAGAGAGAGATACAAAAAAAACGGTGCCGCCCCCCCCCCCCCAACCCCTCTTAATATACCTGTTTGGGAGGCACGGGACTTTTCCCCCTTCTCTCTCGCGTTCTTTTTTTTAGTCACATTGGTCTCTTGCATCTCATCTCACCTGTAGATTTCCTCCTTGACCTAATCCTTTGTTAATTTTATAGCCTTTACTTGTGTGAGAGAGAGAGAGAGAGAGAGAGAGAGAGAGAGAGAGAGAGAGAAGGGGGTTGGAGTGTATTTATGCAGTATTATATATATATATATATATATATATATATATATATATATATATATATATATATACAGTATGAGAGAGAGAGATGCTACTTGTAATCACCGAATATACACAAATAACACAGACCTTGCGGCCCTCTCATTACTTTGGCCTAGTTTTTTATAATGTATTCTCAAAGTAGGATCGGATCTATTATTTTGTTTTCATTATTTATTGTCCATAACTCCTCTACACGTTGTTGTTGTTGTTGTTTTTAGGTCACTCGACTTTCACCTCCCCAGGATATTATTGGTGGTGTGGAGAGGGTAGAGCAAGGGACCTTAAAACGCACATACTTACATCATACATTATACTCCTACATCTCTCTCTCTCTCTCTCTCTCTCTCTCTCTCTCTCTCTCTCTCTCTCTCTCTCTCTCTCTCTCTCTCTCTCTCTCTCTCTCTCTCTCTCTCTTCTCTCTCTCTCTCCCTCTCTCTCTCTCTCTCTCTCTCTCTCTCTCTCTCTTCTTATCTCTCTTATCTCTCTCTCACTCTCTCTCTCTCTCTCTCTCTCTCCTCTCTCTCTCTCTCTCTCTTATTTTATATCAAAGCAAGTCTTAACCCGACCCTCGTGTCAAAACCTCAAATTGTGAACGTCGACATATCTTTTGTGCTAATAAAGAATAATAAAGGTACAAAAATAATACTTGCGTTAATATACAGACCTCCAGCTCAATCAGTGCAAACTGACCGAGAAATTTACGAACAAATTGCAGATGTAACTAACTCACAAGATACCGTAATTTTTGGCGACTTTAATTTACCTGTGACCAAGTGGGGCGATACTCTTACTTCACACTCCGGACATGACTTGTATACGAACTTGCAAGAGAGTTCGCTTTATCAATTTGTTCGAACGCCGACCCGTGGTAATAACGTTCTTGACATTGTACTTGCAACAAAAGAAAAATTGATCGAGAATTTGAATGTTGGTGATGAATTCAGTAACAGCGATCATCGTACTATAACTTTCACTTTAAACTTTACTAGTAACGAACCAAATAGTAACATCGAAAAAGTCCCTAATTTCAAGAAAGCAAACTTCCATAAACTTAGAGCTATGTTTAAAGAAACTGACTGGAGCTTTTTAATTAACAATAACGACATAAATACATCTTGGAAGTTAATCGAAACCACTTACCTAAAAGCAGTGCAAGACTGCATACCATCGAAAATACGGCGTCCAGGCCATAATAATAAGCCCAAATGGTGGAATAAAGATATTTCAAACTGCCTGCTTGCTAAAAAATTTGCTAATGATAGATTAAAATCCTCACAAAATGACGAAGAACGGGTGAAATTTGTAGAGCTACGACGCAAAGCCAAAAAGTTAATTAAGCAAAGTAAAAAGACCTTAGAGTTACATATTGCGAATCAAAGTAAAACAAACCCGAAAAAATTCTATAGTTATATCAGAAAGAAAAAAAGTAGTTACTTCAACTGTTCGACCGTTAGTCGATGAAAATGGAGAATACACCAAAGACGAAGTACAAATGAGTAATGCCCTCAATACCTTCTTTGCATCAGTTTTTACAACAGAAGACCTCAGTGATATCCCTACACCATCGCCGATTCAGATTGATAATTCAGATGTTCTAAGCAATATCACCGTTACAGAGAGAGAAGTATTGAATTGTTTAGATAAACTCAAGGTAAATAAAATGCCAGGACCTGATACAATCTCGCCTAGAGTTCTAAAGGAAGCTAAGGATGAGCTCTCCAAACCACTGACATTACTATTCAATAAATCCTTGCAGTCTGGAACTATGCCTGATCAGTGGAAGCTAGCCAACGTAACACCGATATTAAAAAAGGCAGCAAATCCCTACCCAGTAACTATCGTCCAATTAGCTTAACCTCAGTTGTATGTAAAATGCTAGAAACGGTCATACGAGACAGACTCGTAAATCACTTAGAGGAAAATAACTTACTTAAAGATACTCAACACGGCTTTCGTAAAAAACGTTCCTGTTTAACAAACCTCTTAGACTTCTTCCACGATATCCTCAACCTCTACGATGAGAGTAAAGCTGTAGATATTATATACCTTGATTTTCAAAAGGCCTTTGACAAAGTTCCCCACAAACTTTTACTGCTAAAACTAAAAGTGCATGGAATACAAGACGGTGTGTTGAAATGGATAGAAAATTGGCTCAGCAACAGAAAGCAAAGGTTAGTCATAAACGGGAAGCCATCTAAATGGACCAATGTAAGTAGCGGGGTACCCCAGGGATCGGTACTAGGACCAATTCTCTTTCTAATTTACATCAACGACATAGATGAGGGTCTCACCTGTACAATCTCAAAATTTGCTGACGATACAAAAATTGCAAATAGCGTACTCTCAAAAGAACAAGTTGACGATATGCAACACAATCTAGATAAATTGTCATGTTTGGCCCAAATTTGGCAAATGAGTTTCAATGCGGATAAATGTAAAGTACTACATGTCGGATACCTAAATGAGAAAGCAAACTATTCGATGAATGGCACTCAGCTTAAGAATGTAAACAGAGAAACCGATCTGGGAGTAACAATATCGAGTAACCTAAAACCGAGTCAACAATGTTCAGAAGTTGTTAAGAAGGCAAACAAAATAATTGGCTTTATAGGCAGGTCATTTGAGCATAAATCCAAAGAAGTTATCCTAACCCTTTACAATTCCTTAGTCCGCCCTCTTCTGGAATACTGCGTTCAATCCTGGTGCCCTTATTTATTTTTTATTTTATTTTTTTAAGAGAATGAACGGAGGAAGGAAAAACACAGATAAAACAAAAAAGGTCCATGTGCCTAAAGGCATCCTCCATTCATAAAATGTTTGTAACAACTGGATTTAAACATTTGTAGATTGTAAGTTTGTGGAAAGCAATTCGAGGGAAGTGAATTCCAAAGAGTAGTAGCTCTGGGGATAAATGAATTCTGATAAGCAGAAGTTCTGCATTGTGGAGGAGAAAGTGTAAATTCATGGGCGCTCTCAGCTGCCCTAGTTCTACGGGGAAAGATGTGGAGAGGCGGCACAATTGAAGCAAGTTCCTCGGAACAATTGCTGTGAAAATATCTGTAGAATAATGCAAGGGATGCAACGTTTCTTCGTATGGCTAATGTAGGAAGGTCCTGTGTGATTGCAGGGTTATTGATAATCTAATAGCTTTATTTGAATTTTGTCCAACTGCCTCAATGCAACCACTCCACTTCCACCCCACAGAGGTGAACAGTAATCCATCTGAGAGCGCACATGACTTTTATATATTACGGCCAACTGCTCGTCAGTGAAGAATTCTCGAACTCTGTACAGGAGTCCCAGTTTTTTAGACATTCTTAGCAATGCTTCTAACATAATGTGTCCAGCTCAAGTTAGTAGTTAATGTTACACCGAGAATGTCAATACTAGGGGAAGTGGGAATATTTACATCATTAAAAAATATATGGGAGTCAGTGAGATTCTGTCGGTTAGAAAATTGAATGTACTTGGTTTTCTGTGCATTAAAGGAAACTAGATTCTCTTGTCCCATTCATTAATTCTAGAAAGGTCCTGGTTCAGAGAAATTGCAGTGTTTATTTTTGAATTTATAAGATCGGGTTGGGTGAAAGAATTGGTAAATGTGAAGGAACTGTGGAGTGTTGAGTCATCTGCGTAGGAATGTATTGGATTATGAGTGGTAGATATGAGATCATTGATATGAATGAGGAACAGAGTTGGGGCCAAAACTGATCCCTGGGGAACACCAGCATTTATTGAGTGAAATTGAGAATAAAGGCCATCTACCATTACACGTATTTTTCTGTTATGAAGATAAGAAGAAATTAGTGGAACTAATGATGCAAGGCCGTAGTGTGACATCTTCGACAATAAGGATTGATGCCAGACTCTATCAAATGCCTTTGATATATCCAGTGCTATTGTATGTGTTTCACCATGTTGGTCTGTAGTTTGGTTGATTTGATGCGTAAGAAGGCAAAGAATGTCTGCAGTTGATCGACATCGTCTAAAACCATATTGCCTATCACTGATTAATTTATTATTACCAAAAAGATATAAACAAGCTAGAACGAGTTCAACGTAGAGTTCCCAAAATGATACCTAGCCTAAAGAACAAACCATACGAAGAGCGTCTTAGAGAATTAAATCTATTTCCTTTAACCCAGCGCAGATTAAGAGGTGACTTAATTCAAGTGTTCAAAATCATCAAAGGCATCGACAATATGAACTGTAGTAAGTACTTCACTATCGACCAATCTAATTACTCACGGGGAAACGGTTGCAAAATTATTGGAAAATCTTTTAACTCGCACGAATCTAAGAATTTCTTCTTCAATCGAGTTGTCAACTTGTGGAATGGGCTTCCCCGAAACGTTATAGACTGCATCACCGTTGATTCATTTAAACTCCGCCTAGACAAATATCTCTCATCAAACCCGCGACTGACTGCGTTTGTAAATGAATAACTTTATTTTATCCCCCCCTCAGTTACTAACCCATCTGTCCTCTACTAACTTCCTAATCCTGCCACGGACATTAGTTCCAGGGCAGTATTCCCTTTCCAATGTTCCCTTACCCACTCTAAACCACTGTTTGGACACTTAATCCTCAGTGTTTTGGAGGACAAGCAACCTAGAAGGGTCACTAGACCTGTTGTTGCTTGATTTCCTTTGTACTCCTTTGTACTCTCTCTCTCTCTCCTCTCTCTCTCTCTATATATATATATATATATATATATATATATATATATATATATATATATAATCGCTATATCGCTATATATCTGCATACACATCTTATGTAGGGTATCTACCTATATTCCGTCTATCTCTATCTTACTGTCTATATATCTATCCATCCATCTGTCTGTCTATCTATCTATCTATCTATCTGTTTTCCCGTTTTCCCTCTCTCCATTTGATTATGCATTCATTATGATTCTATGTTTGCACCTGCGGAAAATTAAAATCATTAGCAAGTATTTTTTCGATATTTTACACCTTCAAGTTTCGATTTCGCAATTCCTCTCTGTTTTCTGAATGTTATTAGCCGATTGTATTTAGATTAGGAAGTGCATATGGAAGTTAGAGGGTAAATGGAGATTATTTTGACCTATATATTCCTCACAGATCCTTCCTAAACTGTACAAACTGTCAAAATCCGTCATAATATTCATAGGGTTAAGGGGAGGCTGACCGTTTGTTTGGTCTATTAATTCATGTATTCATATAATGTTTTAGTTTCCTCCCTAGACCTCCATCAAGCTTAGAACCCCCCCCCCCCCCTAGACCCCCCTTCAAGATAAATGTTTACATTTTTCGGTAGAAAAATTTCCCGGCTCCTCTTAAAATTGTAGGCTCGCTATCGCTCTCCAGGAAAAAATCGACACCTAAATGGCACGAAAGGTTTTTAAATTAACAACGAAATGGGGCGAAAGGTGTTAAAATCGCCAAACTGATGGCCGAACGTCTTATAATCTCAAAACTAGTGGGGGCTAAACATGAGGGAGAAGGGGGTCCAGAAAAACGGTCCGCCTCCCCTTAACTGGGTGAAAGTGGTCTGCAGTCTCTACAAATTCACGACTACTCACTCCACCAATCCGCTGTCACACCAGCGATTTTTCCGTCAATTTTCCATGAGCAAGTTTTTTCCTCCATGTATTTAGGGACTTTTTTGCACTGGTATCGGTAACTAGACTGAAGGTAGAGTATGTTAGGCGTTTGAATTCTGATAAAGTGTAATATTTGAAGCTGCCATACCATAATTGCCCGTAAAAATTGCTCGAAAAACGGCTCGTGTGACTCCGGCTAAAATGAAAGTGGAAGTAGCCTGACTTTAACTTTTAACCCCTTCAGTACCGGAGACGTCCTTTTCAATATATTCTGGTATGTATTAGAGGTATTAATTCAGCTTAGGAAGGACCTTTAACCATTGGAAAGGCTACTGACTCTCTAATTTAATCCTTTGAGCGACCACAGATCCTTCCTAAGCTGAGTAAGATCGGCTAATGGTGTCCAGAACATAATGGTGCTGCACGGGTTACATTCTGGCAACTATTACACGGTTCCATTCAGCTTAGGAAGACCGTCCACCCTTTAAAAAGCTATAGACTATCTCAATTAATCCTTTTAGCTACCATACATCCTTCCTAAGCTTAAAAAAATCGTCTGAGTATATACATGCAATAGAATAAAAATGGCGTCACCAGTATTGCAAGAGTTAAGGGGAGGCAGACCGTTTTTCTGGACCCCCTTCTCCCTAATGTTTAGCCCCACTAGTTTTGAGACTATAAGACGTTCGGCCCATTAGTTTGGCGATTTTAACACCTTTCGCCCCATTTCGTTGTCAATTTTAAGACCTTTCGTGCCATTTAGGTATCGATTACTTCCTGGCGAGCGAAAGCGAGCCTGCAATTTTAAGAGGAACCGGCCTTCGGCCGGGAAATTTTTCTACCGAAAAATGTACAAATTTATCTTGAGGCGATCTAGGGGGTGTTGTTCTAAGCTTGATAGAGGTCTAGGGAGGAAACTAAACAAATATATGAATAAAATGAATTAATAGACCAAACAAACGGTCTGCCTCCCCTTAATTAACTCAAGTACAGTAGGTGAAAGTGTAATGTGTGACCAAATTAATGACTACTTCACCAATCCAGAGCATAATAATGAGACTAGAAGCAGTCTACCTTTAACAGTAGCTCATCCGACGTGTGGGTGGTTATTATGGTGTTTTGTTTGTTTGTTTGTTTGTTTGTTGTTCTTGAGGGTTTTTGTTATTGGTGTCATTTTTGAGCAGATTGTGTTATAGTTTGTCCCGTAGGGTAATAGTAACGCTCCCCCAGACCTTTATCAAAGGGAAATATATTGATAAAATGTATTGATGGATTGTTTATTTATACCCACACATGGGCTAAGACATTACAGTAATTATTCCACACAGCGAAATAATGTAGTTTAAGTATTAACATGAGAGGAAATATCACAAGGAAATTGTAAGGCGAACATAATGAGTTACATGATTCTTCCAATCAGAAGATGCAGAATTTACCACCTCCTAAAATTAATAATAATAATAATAATAATAATAATAATAATACAAATAATAATGATGATCAGATATTTATAATTATAATAATTATTATAACACCACCAGATTTATATCGTATATTTTCGGTCGGAAAGTGTTTATGGCGAAATTGAAGGCTCACAAAAAAAAATTCAATATCTGAATGGGGCGAAACGTCTTATAATCGCTGAGCTAATAGAACGAAGCGTCTTCAAATAACCAAGCTAATAAGGTGAAACAGAGTTGATCCAAAAAGAGCACCCCCGAGCTTAGATAGGGTTAAGGGGAGACTGACCGTTTGTTTGGTCTATTAATTCATTTATTCATATGTTTTTTTTTTAGTTTCCTCTCTAGACTTCCATCAAACTTAGAAAAACACCCCCTAGACCCTCCTTCAAGATAAATGTGTACATTTTTCGGTAGAAAAATGTCCCGGCCGAAGGTCGATTCATCTTAAAACTGCAGGCTGCTTTCGCTCGCCAGGAAATAATCGACACCTAAATGGCACGAAAGGTCTTAAAATTGACAACAAAATGGGGAGAAAGGTGTTAAAATCGCCAAAGTAATGGGCCGAACGTCTTATAATTATCTCAAAACTAGTGGGGCTAAACATGAGGGAGAAGGGGGTCCAGAAAAACGGTCTGCCTCACCTTAATAGCTCTGTACTAGGTGAAAGTGTAATGTGACCTGGGTGTTGGTGAATGTCAGGGCACTTATCTGTATTCCTGGCTCCACACTCACGCTCACACAGTCACGCTCAAAGCACTGGTCATATATCCTTATTTCTCGTTCAAAAGTCATGTCCTGCCCCCTTATTTCACGCTTGGAAGTTCAGAAGTCATGTCCTGCCTTACTAATGTCATGTTCAGAAGTCATGTCCTGCCTTACTAATGTCATGTTCAGAAGTCATGTCCTGCCTTACTAATGTCATGTTCAGAAGTCATGTCCTGCCTTACTAATGTCATGTTCAGAAGTCATGTCCTGCCTTACTAATGTCATGTTCAGAAGTCATGTCCTGCCTTACTAATGTCATGTTCAGAAGTCATGTCCTGCCTTACTAATGTCATGTTCAGAAGTCATGTCCTGCCTTTTCATTTCATGCTCAATAGTCACTTCCTGCCTCCTTATTTCACGCTCAGAAGTTCGAAAGTCAAGTCTTACCTCCTTATTTCACGCTCAAAAGTCATGTAATACCTCGCTCACGATGTGTGACAATCGTATTTTGTTCTCTCCTGGGCGGAAAGTTTGAAAAGCAAGCTGGAGTTCAAAGATTGGCCATAAACAATGTTAAGGCGCATCGTCAATGATTCCGGGGCCACTACTAAATATTAGGTTTTCCTTCTTCCCTTCCGGACTCAAACCTATAGTAATACCTCCTTATTTCACGATCAAAAGTCATGTAATACCTCCTCCTTATTTCACGCTCTTTAGTCGTGCACCCCCCCCCCCCCCCCCCTTACAGACATCTTATTTCATCTGACTGTTAATTAAACCCCTTAGCAACTGATTGGTCGATACTTAATGAAAATATATGAAAATACGATGTCTCTGCGTTATATCAATGCCTAGCTGTTGTCAGTGTTGGCTTGGTGAGTGAACTTGTAGGTACCAATTAGGCCGGGCAGTGTACCCAGGGGAGGCCACACTGGCGTATGATAAGGCGTTGCTGGAACTCCTGTTGCATTTGGCTGGCTTCCCCCATTATTTCTATATGTGCCTCACTTACACAGAGAGTATCTTCCAGCTAACTCTAACAAATATCTCCTCCTCCTACCCATTGCACTATACTTAAGGGGAGATTTACACTTGAGGGATTTTTTTCTTGACTCCTTTCTCCCTCATGTTTAGCCCCATTGCTTTTCTAATTTTAAGACGTTCGCCCCATTATTGTGACGATTTTAAGAACTTTCGACCCAGTTCTGTCAATGTTAAGACCTTTCGTGCCAATTAGGTGTCGATTTTATCCTGGCGAGCGATAGCGAGCCTGTTATTTAAGAGGAACCGGCTTTCAGCCGGGACATTTTTCTACCGAAAAATGTACAAATTTATCTTGAAAGGGGCTCAAGGGCGTGTAATCTTAAGCTTGATGGATATCTAGAGACCAAACTAAAAACCTCCCCTTAACATGCACACTACACTTCTTTCCAACACACCTAAATTGCCTCTAATGTACCTTAATTTTGTCTCTCTATCACTCTTTCAACCTTGGGGGGACACTTGTTACAGACAGCTTTGCCTTTTGTCTCCTTCATTCACATAGAACAAAAAGCTTTCATAATTAACAACATAATTCGATTAAGCAAACATGTAAAAGCTGAGTAATTAAGACTGGGACATAACTGGAGGAAAAGATATATATATATATATATAAAGATATATATATATATATATATATATATATATATATATATATATATATATATATATATATATATATAAAATAAATGAAACCAGCATAGTATACAATTCAAGAACATATATAGTATACATATTGACAATAAATGTACATATTACAATCATTATCTGCGTATCTTGTATCCTCAATATGCCGAACTAATTGGACCGCCTCGCACAAATTGGCTACTCTTAGTCCATCTTTGGTTATACTTATCAAGTATAATCAAATGCTAATAGTGTGTTTACATGTACCGACCATTTATATTCGAACTCTATTAAGTTGCTCGAAGGGGATATTACCTTGTATAAGAAGAAAATGATTTGAAGTTGAGAAAAAGGATAGGGAGGGGGTATATTTTTTCTCGACCACCCTTGTCCCTCATGTTTAGCCCCATTAGTTATGAGATTTTAAGGCGTTCCCTTCATTAGTTTGGCGATTTTAAGACCTTCAGACCTATCGCCCCATTTCTTTGTCAATATTAAGACCTGTCGAGCTATTTAGGTGTCCATTTTGTTCCTGGCGAGCGATAGTGAACTTGCAATTTTGGAGGAACCGGGACACTTTTCTACCGAATAAAAAAAAACATTATCTCGAAAGAGGGTGTTGAGGATTTGTTTTGTTTTGTTTATTTATTCGTTTGTTTTCTTTGTTTGTAGTTGGTGGAAGTCTAGTAAAGAAACTAATAACAATAATAACAAATAAGTTACTAAACAAATAGATAAAGCCTACCCCCCCCCCCTTGAACTCTTTCACGCACATATGACGCCGAGGTTGCCAGATTAGCAATACAAAATAGAGTTCTCTCACTCTTATAATTACCTCTCCAAAATTAGTTTGCTGCCCACAGCTAACTAAAAGACAACTGCAGAGGTCGAAGTAACTAAACTAAAGGTTTCTAAATACCCCTGATGGTAACAACGGCTTTAAAGTATCCCCAATAGGCTCAAAATCGCGTCATATGTCGGAGAGGGTTAAGCCTTTGAGTACATCTGGCCTATGTTGATAATAATAATGGTCTTGTTTTAGCCAGAAGAACAATTTTACAGAAGGGGTTGCTAGAGTTACTTTTCATCCTCTTTAATATGAGACGTCTTTCCTAATCTGAACAAAATCGTCTGATGTTAGCCAAGAGAAACAAAAGGGCGTCATCCGTGGTGAAAGACTAAAGCAGACAGTCAAAAAATACCCCTGGTCCACAAAACCTTAATATCCACCTCGGGGGCATTGCAGGTTGTTGAGTCATGAGTACAGTCGCGTTAAGGGGAGGTCTCCACTTGAGAGATTTTTTTCTTGACTCCTTTCTCCCTCATGGTTAGCCCCATTGCTTTTGAGATTTTAAGACGTTCGCCCCATTAGTTTGGCGATTTTAAGAACTTTCACCCCATTTATGTCACTTTTAAGACCTTTCGTCCCATTTAGGTGTCGATTTTTTCCTGACGAGCGATAGCGAGCCTGTAATTTAAGAGGAACCGGCCTCCGGCCGGGAAATTTTTCTACCGAAAAATGTACAAATTTATCTTGAAAGGGGGTCATGGGGGTGTAATTTCAAGCTTGATGGAAGTCTAGGAAACACACTAAAAACCTCCCCTTAATAAGTGATGTCTCGGCACCAAGTATGTTTTGATCAATAATTGGCATCAGCATTATCTAAGCTTCATTTCTTCATATCGAGTGAAATATACAAACATGTTCCTACACTTACCCACCCTATTCAACATCTGACAGACATTAATACAGCACAGAGTAAGCCAAACGTAATGACAGCTGGGA
Source organism: Paralithodes platypus (assembly GCA_032716605.1). NCBI lineage: Eukaryota > Metazoa > Arthropoda > Malacostraca > Decapoda > Lithodidae > Paralithodes > Paralithodes platypus. The sequence goes on from CM064572.1 coordinate 57,277,836, forward strand.
CATGACTTATTAGCGCGACCGTACAATCATCATCAGCAGTTGTGAGGCCTTCATGTACCCAATAACTATTGCAGGGCATTTCGTTAATAAGGTGAATGCGTATTTATGTATGGCGCAGGAGGGGTGTCTGAGTGTATAGTGTGTGTGTGGGTGTGTGTAATAATAATAATAATAATAATAATAATAATAAACGGTTTATTAAAGAATGGCAGCCTCATGAGCTGATAATACACATTTTACAATTTAGTGGATGAACATGAGATGTACAGATATGAAGATGGTAAGCTCAGTTTACAAACAAAATAAATAAATACAATAATGATACAGGTGCAGAATACAAATTATCATAAAATAACCATGAGAGTAAGTGATATACAGTACATATACACATTTATTTACTCACATTGTGTGTGTGAGTGTGTGTGTGTGCGTGTGTGTGTGTGTAGGGGGGAGTGGGGGGGGGGGGGCGGCACCTAACATTGGCAAAAAGTTAATGATCCAGTATCTATAAGGGTATCAACCTTTGTCTTAACACTGTGGTCCGACGTCTTAGGGTTATGATATTTGGTTTCATTATTAATGAGGATTTTGCTTGACTGCCATTTTCGAGCAATGTATTATTGTTTGTCACCTAGGCTAGCAAAACGCTTTCCCAAACCCCCTTTAAGAACAAAAAATAACTTTCCACAGTCTCCTTAAAGTTAAAAAAAAAAATCACTATCGCTCGCCCATACAAAAATCAACACCTGAATGGAGTGAAGCGTCTTATTATCGCCTAAGTAATGGGGTGAAACGTCTTAGAATCTTCAAACTAATGGAACAGAACAGGGGAGGTCCAAAAATAACCTTGGGCCAAATAGGGTGAATCCGGCCAAAGTTTTTGTAGTAACTTGTAGAATGTAGACAATTACACACACACACACACACACACACACACACACACACACACACACACACACACACACACACACACATGCAAGGTATACAGTGAGCCAGTCACAACCACACACATACAGTCACAACCACACACATACAGTCACAACCACACACATACAGTCACAACCACACACATACAAACAGACAGAAAGTGAAAGCTATCCAACCAGATATACTGACATACAAGTTGCTGATGACAATAATATTCTTCAGGTCATTTCGTAAGCAATATTTCTCTCTAGTACTCACTCCAATATTCAATAGAGCTCGACATACTGACATAAAGTAGACTATATTACTGAAAGACTATTACCCATTTCCTTGCTCAAGGGAAATGGTACTGGGAAAGTAGACTATATTACTGAAAGACTATTACCCATTTCCTTGCTCAAGGGAAATGGTACTGGCTATTAATGTATGCGGAAAACCTTCATGCCTGAGCGGGGGATTGAACTTGGGTGTTAGACCGAAACGCTCTCCACTACACCACGGAGCTGGTAAACCGAGATAAACAAATAACACATACAGACAGACAGACAAACAGTAAAGAGAGAATACAAGCCGATGAAAGCACAATATCCTCAACAAACATGGACAACAACACCTTAACCCATTCAGTACCAGAGACGTTCTTTTCATAATATTCTGGTAAACTATTATATGATTGTGTTCAGCTTAGGAAGGACCTCTTACATTGAAGGGTCACACACTATAACATTTAATCCTTTTAACTGCCGCAGAACCTTCCTAAGCTGAATAAAATCGCCGGATAGATACCAGAATGGGATGAAAAGAACGTTACTAGTACTCAACGGGTTAAATTGGGCTGATCAGTTGTAAGTTCCGCAAAAAGAGAGAGAGAGAGAGAGAGAGAGAGAGAGAGAGAGAGAGAGAGAGAGAGAGAGAGAGAGAGAGAGAGAGAAAGAAAGGTAAAGAGAGAGAGAGAGACAGACACACACATACAGAGAGAGAGAGAGAGAGAGAGAGAGAGACAGACACACACATACAGAGAGAGAGAGAGAGAGAGATAAGGAGGAGGAGGAGGAGGAAGAGAATACCTTGTCTGGTCACTAAGTCAACACACCTTGTTCTCATCGTGGGAGCTTTGTACGGCATTCAAACACCAGCACTGGAACCCTATCACAGAAACCTCATCATTGAAACCAGATCAGCTGTTGCATGGAAGCCCTACCACTATAACAATACCAAAGAAACACCCTCCTTATAGCATTTATATAATTTAACTACTATCTCCGAAACAGTCTCAATAAGAAATACCAAACAAATACCTCCTTATTGCATATATATATATATATATATATATATATATATATATATATAATTTAATTACTATCTCCAAAACAGTGTCAATACGAAATACCCAAGAAATACTCTCCCTCTAACAATTGTGTAATTTAATTAGTATCTCCGAAACAGTCTTAATAAGAAATGTCAAATAAATACCCTTCTCGTAGCACTTCCATAATTTAATTACTACCTACAAAACAGTCTCCCTAAAACAATGTCTCCGTAACTTCACAAACAACAACATCTTTAAGTTTAATCCATCCCCTTCTAAGTTTGGTGGCCTGAGGGAAAACTTTGCCTGGTCACCACTAATAAATAAACAGCACCCTCTGACCTAACCTTCAGCCATGGTCATAACATTATGGTCCGATGTGTTGCGGGCTATTATGATATTGTGTTTAATTAGTATTCTGGATTTTGCTTGATTGTGCCATTTTCAAGCAAATTTGTTTTTGTCCCCTAGGCTAACAAAAACGCCTTCCCAACTTCCTTCAAACCAGACCCCTTCAAGCTAAATGTTTACATTGTTTGATATAAATATATCCCAGGCCGAAGGCCGATTTCTTCTAAGCTATAATAGGCTCGCTATCGCTGGCCCAGAAAAAAAAATTGACACCTGAATGGGGTGAAGCGTTTTATTATCGCCTAACTAATAGGATGAAACATCTTAAAGACTCCAAACTAATGGAGCTAAACAGGGAGGTCCAAAACGATAAGAAGTGTTTTATCTGCATCTAATCATTCGTCCAGACAAACTGCTTTATGCCGAGTTCTTCACCAGGGAACATTTTTGTATTGCGGTCGTTCATAATATTCCAATTACAACTATAATGTGTCTTATAATCTCAACTACATCTCACTTGAATTCGAACCCCTCATTGTTCGTGTGAGAGCCCAAAGCATTGCCACTGCACCATGTTGGCATTAAAAATAGAACCTTGTGAAAATAAGATTGCACACAAATTTATATTTTAACATAACATTTGTCCGTACCAATTGTTTTACCCAGCGTTATTCACCAGGGTTGTAGTTAACATTTAAAACATCTTTACAATCCTTACAGTATACAAACTCCCCAATTCCACTGACCACAAAGTATTTAAGTTTAACCCATCCGTTCAAAGTTCCATGGCCTGAAAGAGAGAGAGAGAGAGTGAGAGTGAGAGTGAGAGTGAGAGTGAAGGTTGCCTAGTCACTAAGTCAACAGCACCCCACTGATCTCATCGTGAAGATTTATGCATCATTGAAACCAGTCCCAGGGGTGAGTGAATCAGCTTTGGATGACCTTCACTGGCTGTGTAATAGATTTTTTTTTTTTTTACAACCGCCGATTCTCTTGTGAAATCGAAAGTTAGTTAGCCGTACCACTGCCCAAAAAAGATGGAAGCACACGTACATACACATGTACACATATTTGCACACACACGCGCGAACACACACTGGCATTCACAGCATGAGTACTTATATACCTTCAGGGAATTATAAATGCCATGTTTTTTTAACTCGCTGTGTTGTACAATCGAAAGTTACGTGTCTGTACCACCTCTATATAAGGGAGGCAGCACACACACACAAGCGCACATATACTGTATATATATATTATATACAGCACATGTATATATACAGTATATATATATATATATATATATATATATATATATATATATATATATATATATATATATATATATATAATATACTGTATATATACAGTATAGGTATTATTTATTTATTTTTTCGGGATAGGCTAAATTTTCTCTTATGTACAGTCCTATAATTTATAGTCATGAATACTTTACACTTGCTAATGATAACAAACAACAGTTGGTGAATATTAACTAGTGAATGCCAGAAATATGGCATTTGTGGCTCAAACAGTTTATCATAATTCTTCGCCAGTGTACCAAGGGATGTCTGTTTGGGTCTCCCCTATTTCATTCCGTTAGTTCAAATATATTAAGACGTTTAACCCCATTAGTTTGGCGATAATAGAACGCTCCACCCCCTTCTGGTGCCGATATTTATGTCGGCGAGCGATTGCAAGCCTGTAACTTTAAAAAATTGCTATGGAAAAAGGTACAAACTTAGCATGAAGAAGTCTGGGTGGGCCTTTTTTAGTTTGCAGGAATCTGGGAAGGCGTTTTTGGTAGCCTATGGGACAAACTAAAAAAATACTTTGCCCAAAAATAACCAAAGCAAGCACAATCCTCAATAATAATTTAACAAAATATAATAACCCACAAGAGGTCAGACCAGATAGTGTGACCGAAAATAAATATAATAACCCACAAGAGGTCAGACCAGATAGTATGACCGAAAATAAATATAATAACCCACAAGAGGTCAGACCAGATAGTGTGACCGAAAAAATATATAATAACCCACAAGAGGTCAGACCAGATAGTGTGACCGAAAATAAATGGCCTCCCCCACTTCAACCATCACTAATACACATTCATAAAAACTCGCCTCCAATTGTATCTATTGTCTGTATATGAATCATTTTGATTGGGTCACTCATTTCCAGCACTTTTCGCAGCTCCATGATCTTATTGCATGTCTTTAGTGAGTGCGCATGTTTACCTGGTTACAAAATCGAAACATCCTGAGAGAGAGAGAGAGAGAGAGAGTGAGAGTGTGAGTGTGAGTGTGAGTGAGTGAGTGAGTTAACAAACAGCTGGAGTTGGCAAAATATAGGTTTACTTTCCGTGCAGTCTTTATAGGTCTTCAGTGAGGTACTAATTGATTTTTTGTTTTTCCGAGGACGCTGTTGCGAAATATACATACACACCCCTCTCTCTCTCTCTCTCTCGCTCTCTCTCTCTCTCTCTCTCTCTCTCTCTCTCTCTCTCTCTCTCTCTCTATCTATTGCCTGACGCCGTGATCCCCGAAGGGGTGGCCACGAACGAACCGCCCCCATGCACCTCTGTCCCCAGTCAGTCGACGCCCCTCCCCCCAACCAGCACCGCCTTCGTTCATGTAGTTCCTCACTCCATCCTTCCACCTCATATTCGGTCTACCTCTCCCCCTCTGTCCCTCCACCTCGCTCTCGTACACCCTCTTAGTCATTCTCTCGCTTTCCATACGTCATTTATCTCTCTCTCTCTCTAAAAAAAAAAAAAAAATGTATGTAAGTGTATGTGTGTGCACTGTACAGTATGTGTATATATACTGTATATATATGTGTGTATATGTGTGTACCGGTGTATATATGTATATATATATATATATATATATATATATGCATATATGCATATATAGTTTGTAAGGCCAGACTGCCTAGTAAGGACCTTGAGGTCTGTGTGGTCTGTGTGTCTATGTAGCTCTATGTAGCTCTCTCTCTCTCTCAGGGGGGAAACTATAGTAATTATGATCTAATGCGAATTTGTTACATATCTTTTTCTCCTAGGAGTTTATGAAATTATACATCTATTTACATGGATTTACATAAATACACTGGCCACAAAAATCTTACGACCCCTGCGAAGTGGCCAGACTATGAAAAGTGTTCATAAAATCATTGGGTATATTGATGGTGATTAACTGTTCTATCCTTGTATAAGATGGGTTCTCTATCACCAATGTATCTTATAATATTTGTTTTAGAGTGTGATATACTTATTTTTGCTACGGACTAACCGCTAATATGGCTACTGTCAAAAGTGGTTGCAATAAGTATCAAAAGTGGTTGCAATAAGTATCAAAAGTGGTTGCAAT
>CM064572.1:57283896-57308326 GCA_032716605.1 Paralithodes platypus
TCTCCTTTTATTTATGTATGTGTCCAAAATACCGTACCCTACACACCTGCAGCATTATTGAATAGAACACATAGGTTACATCCTTTACATAGTTTACCAACTTTGTCTAAATATAGTTCCTTGTATCCATGGCAACTTGTTTCTGTGTGTGTCTCACTTGCACACAGAGAGTAGTCCAGTTAGCTCTCACAAACACTTCCTCTTCCTATCAATGTCACAAGCACGCCTCTCTTCTTTCCAGTAGTGTAAAAAAAAAAAAAAAAAAAAAAAAACACACACACACACACACACACTTATGTACCTATTTTACATTTTAACTTACTTTTTCTGGAGTTATTTAAAAAGCTGACCTTGACCTCATTATTTGTTTACTTGAATTTATAAAGTCCATTTCAACGGGTGTTTGACACTAACCGCGCAACCCCCGATCTATGTGATAGCAGTCGTATTTGTTTTTTTTGTTTATTGTAAATATATGAACAATTCTCTCTCTCTCGACCTTTTTTATTCTTCCCAGCTTCCCTAAATATCTCCTTTTTTGTCTACTGTGTATTGTGTGTGGATCCCTTACCATACCTCCTGCATTATTAAGAACAACACAATAGGTTACCGCCTAAATGTTAACTAACTATATTTCAGCGTGGGCTTTAAGCGACGGGTGGCCATTTTGTTTTTTGTTTTTTTGTTTTTTGAGGGGGTCTATCAATTCATGTTTTGGCGGGGCGGGGGGGAGGGTCTATCAATTCATGTTTTTGAGGGGGGGGTGGGGGGAGGTTCTAGCAAATTCACTGTTGTTCGAGGGCCGGGGGCGGGGGGGGTCTATCAAGTACATTCATGGTTTTTGATGGGGGGGGGGGTCTATCAAATTCATGTTTTTGAGGGGGGGGGGGGGAGGTCTATCAATTCATGATTTTCATGTTTTACAAAACTTTACCTAGCTAAGAGAACCTCCACTCAAGCTTAATATAAATCACACCCGTAGGACCCCCCTTCAAGATAAATTTGTACATTTTTCGGTCATTGGATACACTAAGTACAGTTGGACACATGTTCGGCCCCTACAGAGTTAAGTTATCTTTAGTAGCTATTTGGGCGTATGTAATGGCAAACTCAATATAGAACCTTGAGCAATTCTTCCTTTCTAAAGGCAGTGTCACACGAGCGATTTTTCCGTCAATTTTTAGGAGCAATTGTGGTCTGGCAGGCTTAAAATTTCAGTTATATCAGAAATCTGCCACCTAACATAATCTACCTTCAGTCTAGTTTCCGATCCCAGTGTAAAAAAAGCCTCAAAATATCACGAGAAAAAACTTGCTCGTCGAAAATTGCCGGAAAAAGCGCTCGTGTGACACCGGCTTAACGAGAGAAATAGCAAGTATGACAACATTGAACAGTTCTATAACAAGCAGGCAACTGTACGGTACGTCAAGAGAAAAACATTCTATCTCAGGGAAGTTTGCAAGGCAGAAATATAATGCCGCATGTTGTTATTGTAGTATATGCTGTATTTAGTCTTCATTCTGTAGGGAGGACATTCGTCAATGTGTGTGTGTGTGTGTGTGTATTTTGTGCTGTGTGTGTGTATTTTGTGCTGTGTGTGTGTGTAATATGTAATGTACGTGTCAGGCTGGGAAATTAGGTATAGCCCGACAGCCCGGACTAGCCTGGCTATATAGTGATTTTCAATGTTAGTCTGCCCGGCAGTTACCCGGGGGACAAGTGAATTGGTTGTAATACTTCCTTACACAACGCTTCAATAAAATAAATAATAGTAACTATACTACATCAAAGACCGGTATATATTAATGTAGGAAAACATCGCTGCGGTATCCCTTCAGAAGACAGAGTCTGAGACCAACGCTACTCGCGTGTACGGTGACAATAAGGTAAACCAGTAAACAGCTGCTTGGTTGTCTAATTCTATACTGTCAATATGATGTATATTCGGAGACAATAACATCAACAAGTTCCAATAACGATATAAATATAACAAAATCAGGAAAATTGAAACAAGTTAGGCTAAATGTAGCCGTGTAAATCCTATGATAACATGGCCTAAGATTTGATGTTATTAGTTTGCCGTGAATTTCGTAATGTTACGAACTTGAATTGCATTGGGGATACTTGTTAAGCTTGTTGTTGTTGTTGTTGTTCCCCAAGCTGCCTGGCCGAACAGCCCCAAGGCCCCGAGTAAGGCCAAGGCCATAAACGAGCGCCCCCACAGCACCCCCCCTGCTCGCCACAATTAAAGCCTGGGTGACCGAAGCCACTCATGGCGGGGGAGCTGGTTGGAGAGGGTGCGTAAACGCCCGGGAAACCAAAGCCCCACCCAGGGCCCTGTGCCCCTCAGCAATTATGAAGAGAAAGTTGAGGGGCAAAGGAATAATGTGACGCTTTAGCTTCCAATCTTGGTAGATTGGGAGGTCAATCCACGGAAGGGACGCCGTCACTTGAGATCTAGAAAATATATAAGTAAAAGGAACAGTCAGAGTAAGCTATGGGTATGGCAGAGATCGCTCAGGTCTCACTCTGATAGACCAGCCCATCGCCATGTTAAGCTTGTAGATGGTGTTGGTTGCATAGTTGTTGGTCTCTGGTCAATGTGTTATAAAATGTTCTAAAATAATCTGTGCCCCATGAATATTCCTTCCTCTCACTTAAACATTAGGCTACCATAGTGCGGTAGGGAATATGAACATGATTAGATTAATATCCAGTATTCGAGAATGGATAATAAATCGTAGGCGTGTGCATAAACCTTTAACCGTCTTGGTGGTGTAATGGTTAAGGTGTCTACAAATCTGTGTGTGATAACCCGGGTTCGAATCCTGGTGGATCACATATATGCTTTCATTAATTTAATTGAAGGTGTTTGGTGCTGTGGTGAAATTAATACAAAATAGAATACGATAATTCATGTAAATCGATAGATGCTAGTTGCAGGGGTAGCAATTAGCATCGCCTGCACCTAAGCATGTCTCCACTTTGTCGATATTGGCGTGCATTTTAATTATGTTATATATTTTTCCCCATCTTAATGTTATTAATTTTTATCTTCAAAAATCCGGGCTATTGGGATTTTGGATTATCCGTGTTCGAATTATCAGAATTGTGCTGTAACAGACAATTTAACAGACACACATATCTGTCTTAAGTCAGTGTTGTGGTTTCATATTCAGTATAGCCGTAAACACAGTCTCTCCTCAGTATTCATCAATAATGAACTATGAATTTGTAATGTGATTCAATACAAATATGGCATAGACTAAGGCTGCCTGTTCCTAGAAATGTTGTTCCCTGTATCCCTGCTGCCTGTTCCTAGAAATGTAGAGGAGGCCACATAGCCATATGATAATGAGGTACTGGAACGTGGTGAAACAACAAAGCCTTACCAAAGGAACTGTAGAAGGATTATACATAAGATAATTTAAATACATTATAACAATTTATATTGGAGTGAGGGGATAAAGTGGTAGTACCGGGAAGAGGAGGGATAGTGGAGAACAAACGTTTATATTGAAGAGACCTGCGCATCCCGGAATGGGAGAGGTTAATTAGGTTATTAAATGGAAACCTTTAATGTCCTCCTCATATATTCAATGTTTTACCATCAACGTCTATCTATCTATCTATCTATTTACTCATGCCCAATCCCCACTTTTCCTATTTTTTATTTTATTGTATTATGTTTTTTCTTTTTTCTTTTTTTTTTTGGGGGGGTGGCTGACTCAAGACAGAGCAAGAACAGGGACAACACAAAACACAACAGAAAACAACAAACACACAAAAACAAAACACAAATTCACACACATCTAGGTCATTTGCCATATAAAATACTATTGTTATTTCCAAAAAATTAGTAATGTATGAGTTCTCCAAAACTCAATAAGTACTGTGGACATAAAATAGGCAATTTATAGAAGCTGGTGGCATGTTTGTGAATGTATGTGGTACTTAACGAGTGAAAAATAAATAAATGTGTAAGGGCAAGTACAAAATATGTCAGGGCAAGTGAAAAAAACTGTCAGGGCAAGTGAGTTTCAGAAGTCCCTAGCCCGGGGCAAGTAGATCCGTAACACTAATTTCTCAGCCTGGTACGTGTGTGTGTGTGTTCGATAAATTTGAAGAAAACAGAAGAGAGATAGAGGAAAAGAGAAATGGAGGGACACGCAGAATGAGGCAGGTTGCGATGACCCGTGAGACAAAGTGAGATAAAAGAGAGAGAGAGTCTGTGTGTGAGTGAGAGTGATAGTGGGTGAGTGAGAATAAGGGAGAGTATGCACATGAAGGGGAAAGTTAACAGGGGAGGAGACAGAAAATAAAGACAGGTAAGGAAAGAGAGAGAGAGAGAGAGAGAGAGAGAGAATGTGAATGATAGTGAGAGTGGGAGAGAGTGAAAATAAGTGAGAGTTAGAACATGAAGAAGATTGACATGGGAGGATACAATACAAGAGAGAGAGAGAGAGAGAGAGAGAGAGAGAGAGAGAGAGAGAGAGAGAGAGAGAGAGAGGGAGGGAGATAGATAGCGAGAGAGAGCGAGAGCGAGAGAGAGCACTAGGACAAACATGGATCAAAGGGAAGTATCGCAGCTATTGATACCTGGGGCCTCAAAGATCCACTTCCCTATTAGATTACTGCCACTCGATCAATGGTAAGAGTGAGTCCTACCAGTCTATATTACGAGTGAATGGTTGGAGTGGTACGAGTGAATGGTAGGAGTGGTAAGAGTGAGTGCTACCAGTCTATATTACGAGTGAATGGTTGGAGTGGTACGAGTGAATGGTAGGAGTGGTAAGAGTGAGTGCTACCAGTCTATATTACGAGTGAATGGTTGGAGTGGTACGAGTGAATGGTAGGAGTGGTAAGAGTGAGTGCTACCAGTCTATATTACGAGTGAATGGTTGGAGTGGTGCGAGTGAATGGTAGGAGAGGTACGAGTGAATGGTTGGAGTGGTACGAGTGAGAGGTTGGAGTGGTACGAGTGAATGGTTGGAGTGGTACGAGTGAATGGTTGGAGTGGTACGAGTGAATGGTTGGAGTGGTACGAGTGAATGGTTGGAGTGGTACGAGTGAATGGTTGGAGTGGTACGCGTGAATGGTTGGAGTGGTACGAGTGAATGGTTGGAGTGGTACGAGTGAATGGTTGGAGTGGTACGAGTGAATGGTTGGAGTGGTACGAGTGAATGGTTGGAGTGGTAAGAGTGAATGGTTGGAGTGGTACGAGTAGATGGTTGGAGTGGTACGAGTGAATGGTAGGAGTGATAAGAGTGAATGGTTGGAGTGGTACCAGTGAATGGTTGGAGTGGTACCAGTGAATGGTTGGAGTGGTACGAGTGAATGGTTGGAGTGGTACGAGTGAATGGTTGGAGTGATACGAGTGAATGGTTGGAGTGGTGCCAGTGAGAGGTAGGTGGTAAAAGTGAATATTACGAGTAATCATTTGGAGTGGTGCCAGCGAATAATACGAATGAATGGTTGAAGTGGTACCAGTGAATATTACGAGTAAATGGTAGCAGTGACACGAGTGAAAGGTAGAAGTGGTACTATAACCATTTTTTTTTTTTTTTTTTTTTTTTTTCCAGCGGATGGTAAGTTTATTTTTATTTTTATTTTTTTTTGTTCTTCCAGCTGATGGTAAGTTGAATCACTTAGTATCTGATTTCCCGATTCTTAATGGATAAATATGATACTGCTATGTGTCTGCATCATATCATTGCCAAGTTTTCATAGTTAGCAACATATTTCGCTACAACATCTTTGGTAATAGCCGAGTAATCAGGATGGCGAAATAGCAATTTACCCTCAGCTGGTAAAAAAACAGACTATAGGGATTGGCAGGAGTGGTACTGGTGACATTTAATCCTATTTGGGCCGAGGAGAGTCTTTTTGGTACTCCCCTGTTTCGCTCCTTTAATTTTGAGGTTTCAAATATGTTGACGGTGTTAGTTTGACAATAATAAAACGCTTCAGACGATTCAGGGGTCGATTTTTTTTTTTTTTTTTTTCTGGGCAAGAAATATCCTGCCTGTCTCTTAGAATATATATCAGCTTTCGGCCAGGACGTTTTTCTATCGACACAATTACAAGTCTGGCTTCAAGCGGGTCTTGGTGCGCATTTTTTTTCTTTGAAGCAATTGTTTAGGAATAGGGTTTTGTTAGCTTAGGAGACAAATTAAAATACATTGCTCGAAAATGGCAAAAACAAGCAAACTCCTTAATAATATATAATTAAATGAAATTTAAATAATAACCCCTAAAACGTCAGACCAAAAAGTTAGTTGGACAAATTTTCAGCACAAGCTATACTAAACGGCCAATAATGTTGTCAAAGGAAATCACTCGAAATATCATCTGCACACCAATACGAACAATATATTATAGCTTAACATGATATTAACTGTCTTCGTAGCGCAATGGATAAATGCACTGAATTTCGGTGTGAGCATCCTAGGTTCGAATCCCTGGACTGCCACATGTATTTGTTGATTTCATTAATTGAGTTTAGGAGTAAAGTCGGTTGGTGGAGGTAAATAATAATTTAACCCTTACAGTACCGATGACGTCTTTTTGCTTTTATTTCAGCTGTTTTTAAACGATTGGATGAAGCTTAGGAAAGATATATGGTAGCTTAAAGGATTAATTGGGATAGTCTGCAATCTTTTAACGGGTAGACATCCTTCCTAAGCTGAATGAAATCGTCTAATAGTTGCCAGAATATAACGAAAAGGACGTCGCCGGTACTGGATGGGCTAATTGTTGGTCGGTACCGATTTCATAACTGTAGCCCCAGAAGGAGGATACAATACCCATGACGTCATTATTACCTATTTTCTGGCTATCATTAGACGATTTTATACAGCTTAGAAAGGACGTCTAGTACTCAGAGAGGTGTATTATATCTCCATTAATTCGTTGACTATCGTAAATCCTTCCTAAACAGGGTAAAATCGTCTAATGATAGCCAGAATAAAGCATAAAATAACTTCACCAGCACCGAAAAGGGGTAAGGGAGCCCACCTCGCTGTTTTTCTCTTGCTCTCCTTCTCTCTTTGGCTTGTATCCATTCGGCCCCATTCAGCCTACTGTTTTAAGATGTTTACCCCCATCCAGGTGTCAATATTTTCCTGGCGAGCGGTAGCGAGCCAGGAAAATATATATTTTTGTTTTAACAGCAAGCTACATTTGTATATTTTTCGATAGAAAAATTTCTCCGGCGAAGCCGGATTTCTCCTTACAATGCTAGCTTGCTATCGCTCGCCAGGAAGAAATCGACACCTGGATGGGGATAAACGTCTTAAAACAGTTGGCTGAATGGGGCCGAATGGATACACGCCAGGGAAAAAGAGAAAAGGAGAGAAAGATGAAAAAAAAAAAAAACGGTGACCCCCCCTTAAATTGGTTGCTGCAAATAGTCCGGATAATATTTCCACCCGAGTTATTAAGTCAATTAAGTGTATATAGAGAAATAATGGGCGTCAAGTCAATGCTATAAATGAATAATAATTGTTTGGGTGTTCTGTTGAAATTAGCGGGGAGGGGGGAATTACGGAGGTAGTTTTATTTTTAATTCTTTTTGTGAATGACCGGACCGTGAGTGAATGATTTATGAATGACTGACGGACATTTAAAGGGCAATGTGTGAGATATGTACGTCGAGTGTGTGTGTACGTGTGTCTGTGTGTGTCATTTAGTGAGTGTGGGTTTGTGGTACCAGTTGTGTGTGTGTGTGTACGTGTGTACGTGTGTGTGTGTGCCGTTTAGTGAGCGTAGCTTTGTGGTTGCGGTTGTGTGTGTGTGTCATTGTGTGAGTGTAGGTTGTGGTATCGGTTGCGTGTGAGTGTGTGTGTGTGTGTGTGCCGTTTAGTGAGTGTAGCTTTGTGGTTGCGGTTGTGTGTGTGTGTGTGTGTCATTGTGTGAGTGTAGGTTGTGGTATCGGTTGTGTGTGTGTGTGTATGTCATAAAGTGAGTGTAGCTTTGTGGTATCAGTCGTGTGTGTGTTTATTTGTGTGTATGATATTAAGTGAGTGTAGTATTATGGTAGCGGTTGTGTGTGTGTGTGTGATTATGTGTCTGTGTGTGCATACGATATATGAAGCAAATGTCAATCGAACAACACTATTGGGGCGGCCTGTAATCGGAGTGACATTAACTCTTTTAAACTAATGTGTGCTTATACTTTTACTTACCAGATTTAGGAAGTGATAGCATAAATATACTTTGATCCATTATTATCATCGGTAATTATACATATATATACTGTGTATTTACATGTGTAGGATTATTTTGTATACTTGCAATACTTAATATATTACTCTTCGTTACTACTCACAATGTCTAAAATATTATACTCTATATTTGTACAGTTGTGTAATACTTCTACTTATATTTATACTTATACTTATATTTATACTTATATTTATATTTATACTTATATTTATACTTATATTTATACTTATATTTATACTTATACTTATATTTATACTTATACTTATACTTATATTTATACTTATATTTATACTTATACTTATATTTATACTTATATTTATACTTATATTTATACTTATATTTATACTTATATTTATATTTATATTTATACTTATACTTATACTTATATTTATACTTATATTTTGTTACTTTATCACTGTACATATTTGTGTTTATTAGACATTATGCATGAACGTGCAGTGTATGATTCGGAATATACAGTATGTAGAAATGTGAAATACAGAGAGAGAAAGAGAGAGAGCGAGAGCGAGCGATAGAGAGAGAGAGAGAGAGAGAAAGAAAGAGAGCAAGAGCGAGAGAGAGAGAGAGAGAGAGAGAGAGAGAGAGAGAGAGAGAGAGAGAGAGAGAGAGAGAGAGAGAGAGAGAGAGAGAGAGAGAGAGAGAGAGAGAGAGAGAGAGAGAGAGAGAGAGAGAGAGAGAGAGAGAGAGAGAGAGAGAGAATTATATAAATAACATTGTTCACAAACACCGTATCCCTATCAGTCTGCTTCTCTCTGCATATGTTTGCAGTATTTATATTGTATTATGTTGGGGTGCACATTTACACATTTATATATATATATCCGGTCATTCGCAAACACAACTCTCCAGTAATATGTAAATAACCTTGCTATTCCACTCCATTCCCGTTTAAGGGGGGATGGTTCACTTTTTGGTCGATTTTTTCATGTATTCATTATTTTTCTAGTTTCCTCCCTAGACCTCCATCAAACTTAAAAAACAAATCCATTAGATCCCCCTTGTAGATTAATTTGTACATTTTTCGGTAGAAAAATAGACCGGCCGAAGGCCGGTTCTCCTTTTATTACAGGCTCACTATCGTTCGCCAGCGGAAAAAAATAGACACCTAAATGGCACGAAAGGTCTTAAAATCGCCAAACGAATGGGCCGAACGTCTTAAAACGTAAAAAACAATGAGGCTAAACATGAGGGAGAAGGGGGCCAGAAAAAAGTGGCCCATTTCCCCTTAAGCCTTTGTTTATATATGCTGGCTCATTCATCTATTCAGTATTTCGCACGTTATATATATATGTGTTTATTGGTATATTTACTCAATTTTTCGCCCCCCCCCCCCAACACCTCCTCCCCTGCAGCAACAGCCGTTTAGTTTAGTCCCGTTTCGTTCGGTTTCGATATGTTAACCCAAAATAACACGAAATAATATGTAGCATTATTTATTCACTTTTTATCTGTGTTTATTTGTTGTTTTATGTTGTTTTTGTGTTTTCCCTGTTCTTGCTCTGTCTTGAGTCGGCTACCCCCAAAATGGGGATTGGGCCTGAGCATACAGATAGATAGATAGCATTTATTCACTCGATGTGTTTTGTGTATTAATCTATCATATTATGACATTTTTCACACCTCTTATTTTGCTTCCCCTATATACATACTCCTACTAAGTTGAAAATTCGGCATAAACGTGAACGCATGTATTCTAATTACTATATATATGAATTCATATGAGCACACCTTCCTATTGCATGTATTGACTACGCTGCGCTCGATAATTAAGTAAATATAGTAACAATTTCATTAACTTTATTTATTATCTTATTTTACGCCCCCCCCCCCCTTCGTTCACCCCTCACCATTCGCTCTGATCATTTGGTAAAGGCGGGGTCACACGAGCCGTTTTTCGAGCAATTTTTACGGGCAATTATGGTCTGACAGCTTCAAATATTACACTTTATCAGAATTCAGCCGCCTAACATTATCTACCGTCAGTCTAGTTTCCGATCCCAGTGTAAAAAAGCCTCAAAATATCACGAGAAAAAACTTGCTCGTCGAAAATTGCCGGAAAAAACGCTCGTGTGACACCGCCTTTAGTGAACGTTATCATATTAGTCATTTATGGCTCGTGACATATTTGTTTATTGGTGTACTTCCTCATATAATTACATTCCTCTTCCTTCCCTCCGTTCACTCCTCCACTTTCGCTTTTCGATTATTTGGTAACAAGAAAACAGGAAAATTGAACATATAATTTATTCGTGGGGTGTAATAATTTATTCGTGGGGTGTAATAATTGGTTTGCCTGTTTACATAATTATTTGCTCATGTTGGTGCTTTTCATTTAGTTTAGTCGTTCTGCTTCCAATAATGTGGTTAGAAAGTATGGCATTTTACTAATAGTACAATCGGGGGTATTTAGTGTTATAGAGTCTAGTGATTTTTGCTCAAAAAGTGTTATTGGTATCTTTATAGTTACTGGGAAAAGTGCTTATCCCTCAGAGTATTAGTCAGTGTCCGAAACTTTGTGAAATATCTGACAACACTTATTAACCTCGACTGTACATGGTATGGTATGACGGTTTTCAAATTTATGTTCATATTAAAGTAATTGGTAGCTTCTCTCCGTTTGGTTTTCGAAAATAGGCTAAAATAATATTAGATTCATTCTCCGTGATTATATTTTATTGGTTAAATATATATTTATTCTATAACTCGTAAGTGAACACCTAGGTCTTCTCACCTACCTTTATTCCACTCCGTGCGGATTATGATGTACCGGTACGTGTTGCTAAAATAATATCATAAACAAATTAGTACGTCATAATCGTGGTATTTTTACTAACTTAATTTGATTATATATTTTAATTTTGCCTAGCTTTCTACAGCTACTCAATCCCATTAATTACACCCAATGTATGTGCCGATAAATTAGTAAAGCAAGATGTACAGAAATATATAACAATATTTATTCACGTGATATAATTATTAAATAACTGAAATTTCCACCACTCCCTCCTCCCATACTCTTTACCCAGTGTTTAACCCTTTCAAGCTCCAATACGCGTTTGTTTTCTATTTTCTGGCTAATTTTAGACGATTTTATTGAGATTAGGAAGGGTATATGGAAGTCGGAGGGTAGATTGAGACAGTCTTTACCTTTTTTAACACCCACAGATCCTTCCTAAGCTGCATAAAGTCGTCTAATGATAGCCAAAATAAACTGCTAAAACGCGCCAGAGCTTCAGAGGGTTAATAATTTGGTAATAGTAATAATAATAAAGCCAGTAAACACATCGTTGGTAATATTCCCCGCTGTGTTCTGACCCTGAAAGTTAAGGGGAGGCAGACCGTTTGTTTGGTCTATTAATGAATTTAGTCATATATATTTTTAGTTTCCTCCCTAGACCTCCATCAAGCTTTAAAAACACACCCCCTAGACCCCCCTTCAAGATAAATGTGTAAATTTTTTGGTAGAAAAATGTCCTGGCCGAAGGCCGGTTCCTCTTAATTGCAGGCTCGCTATCGCTCGCCAGGAAAATATCGACACCTAAATGGCACGAAAGGTCTTAACATTGACAACAAAATGGGGCGAAAGGTGTTAAAATCGCCAAAGTAATGGGCCGAACGTCTTATAATATCCAAACTAATGGGGCTAAACATTAGGGAGAAGGGGGTCCATACAAACGGTCTGCCTTCCCTTAAACGGTGTGGTGGCTCAATGAAGTACGCTGCCAATTAATTAACACAATATACGTGTTTACCGTTTTTGTTGATGTTATTTGTTTAGTCAGTTTCGTACACCTCTCCATTCTCGCTGCCTCCTTACCCTTCTGCATGTTCAGTAATTAGTTGAAGCCCGGAAGCAATAATGTCACTATGGTCGGTTTAATTTCAGCGGATGGTTTTATTGAATCATTTAGTAATAGATCTCTCTCTCTCTCTCTCTCTCTCTCTCTCTCTCTCTCTCTCTCTCTCTCTCTCTCTCTCTCTCTCTCTCTCTCTCTCTCTCTCTCTCTCTCTCTCTCTCTCTCTCTCTCTCTCTCTCTCTCTCTCTCTCTCTCTCTCTCTCTCTCTCTCTCTCTCTCTCTCTCTCTCTCTCTCTCTATATATATATATATATATATATATATATATATATATATATATATATATATATATATATATATAATGGGGTTTATGAAGCTACTATGTCTGCGTGATAAGAATGCCACAGTTGGATAAGTATTTACATAATTTGCTACACAATCTTAGTGATAGCGAATTAATCAAGATGGGGAATTAAAAATGTACCATCAGCTGGGGAAGAAAAAACTATAATGCATCTGGTCTATTTATCTATACATCTATTTATTCAGTTGCCCATACTTAAATTATGAGTCCTCGTCTCCGATAGTATTGTTTATCCTTCAGATGATCGGATGGCGCATTTCTTTTCTGTTTCTGGGTATCATTAGACCATTTTATTCAGATTAGGAAGGGTATATGGAAGTCAGAGGATTAATTAAGATAGTCTTTACCCTTATCCTATTACAGATCCTTCCTAAGCTGTATACAATAGTCTCATGATAACCAGCATTAACTGTCAAAATGTGTCGTAATCTTCAGAGGGTTAAGTTAGTTCAAAATATCAATTAATCGTGCTTCATATCTAATGTTTTATTTATATATTTACTTAAGGGGAGGCAGACCGTTTGTTTGGTCTATTAATTCATGTATTCATATATTTTTTTAGTTTCCTCCCTAGACCTCCATCAAGCTTAGAAAAACACACCCTAGACCCCTCTTCATGATAAATTTGTACATTTATCGGTAGAAATGTTTCCGGCCGAAGGCCGATTCATCTTAAAATTGCAGGCTCGCTTTCGCTCGCCAGGAAATAATCGACTCTTAAATGACACGAAACTTCTTAAAATTGACAACGAAATGGGGCGAAAGGTGTTAAAATTGGCAAACTAATGGGCCGAACGTCTTATAATCTCAAAACTAGTGGGGCTAAACATTAGGGAGAAGGGGGTCCATAAAACCGGTCTGCCTCCCCTTAAATCCTGCCACGGTCAGCGCCTCTCTGTTCTAGATTTCGATAATGTGGTAATAAAAGTATGAACTACGAACGGTTAACATATTGTAGCTAGTTATTCCACTGGGCTCTTACCCTGACGCAGTTAAATGATTTATTTCAATGAACTACGGTAACAATAAATGTACTGGATATCTTTATTCGTTTGCTTATATATGTCTTGATATATTCACTAATGTACACTCGGATACCATAGTATCTAGCCCACTCAGGAGAATTCGTGGACCCCCTATGTTTTTCTCTATGCAATTACATCTATCCGGATTGATTTTTGGATAGAACTTGCTTTTCAATAAATAGTATATATAATTTTGTAGTTGATTTATAGAAAATTTTATTCATAAATTTGTTTCCAGAGATATGCTTCCATAACTAGAAATAGGTGAAGTCCAGGAATTTGTATGGGTGGGCTAGAGACTATGGCATCCGAGTGTACACTGTTCAATTCACCCTTACCTGAATGCCCTTTCAGTTTTCAGTAATTAAATAAAACACGTAAGCATTCATTTTATTAATTCACTTTGTATAACTCAATTGTTTAATAAAACGAAACCATGTAGTTTAATATATTCATCTTTTATGCCTATGTATCTGTTTACTTGTTTATTCAAAACTGGCTTACACTTTCAGTTTTCAGTAATTAAGCGTCAACTTTATTATTTACTTGGTTTATTTATTTACTCACTTTTCCAAATTGTCCTATTCTTGTCTCTTCTTGTCTCTTCTTCTATCTTGTTATGATAATAATCTAATTTATAATGTTACATATAGTTTTTCAATCTCTAAATCATGTATTCATAATTCCACATCTCCATTCTCTTCCCTCGTTTACACCTTCCTGCTCAGCTTTCCATCATTTGATTAACAAACAAAAAGTCATGAACTATACCTGATAAACACATATTAACTAATATTCCCCAATGTGCTTTTACCAAGCCTTTGTTAAACGGTGTGACTCGATGAACTACGGTGACAATTATTATTTTCCTAAGCGTATGAAATAAACAAAAGGCACAGCTGCCTGCAACAAGTGTTTCCCCAAAGTTGAAAGAGTGAGAACCAAATTATGTATTACTATTATTATTATTATTACTTATTTTATTTTTGTTTTATTATTATTTGTTTTATTTTACATTATTTGAAGGAAGAGTGGTGTGTTTGTTTAGTTTAGTGAAATGGATGAGAGGAGATGTTTGTTGAGCCCATTTTTTGAGAGCAAACTTTTCCAACAAACGAAAGCATACAATCTCACAAAATCATACCTTATTTACTCCCAGTGCCGCATTTCCATCCTCCCTCTGTCTAATCCTCTCCGTTCTCATGTCGATAAAAAGACAACCCAACGTGAACTACAAAATAATGGTAAATACGCGATACTCTCCCCCCCCCCCCCTGTGCTTTTACCCCGCCGCCTCAGTGAAGGGGAGATGGGTAACTTTTCTGGATCCTCTTCTCTCTCGTGTTAAGCCCCATTAGTTTTGAAATTGTATGACGTTCGGCCCATTAGTTTGACGATTTTAACACCTTTCGCTCCATTTCGTTGTCAATTATGAGACCTATCGTGCCATTTAGGTGTCGATTCTCTCCTGGCGAGCGATAGCGAGCCTGTAATTATAAGAGGAACCGGCCTTCGGCCGGGAAATTTTTCTACCGAAAAATGTACAAATCTATCTTGAGGGGGGGTCTAGAGGGTGATCTTCTATGCTTGAGGGAGGTCTAGAGAGGAAACTTTAAAATAAATGAATTAATAGACCCAAAACCAGCCACTGTCCCCTTAAACGGTGTGGCTCAATGAACTACGGGGTGGCAATTAATTTAATGCATAATTGTGGACGGTGTGAACTTTTAATCCTTTTTAACAGGTGTAATAGTACGGTGGCGACAACAGGCTATTATTGATACATTGGCCATTATGTTTACCGGGATTTGTTTATTTAGGGTCATTGTTGTTGTTGTTGTTGTTGTTGGAGGTGTTGAGGTATTTGTGGTAATTATGGTAGAGAATGAGTGTTGCATGTTTGATGGGTATTTATGCTGTTGGAAGTGGGGAAGTATTTTTATTTATTTTATTAAAGAATGAGTGTGGCATGTTTGATGTGGGGGTGATAATGCTGGTGTTCTTGTTGTTGTTGGAAGTGGGGAAGTATTTGTATTCTTTATGATGTTAAAGAATGAGGGGTGCATGTTTGATGTTGTGTATTTATGTTGTTGGAAGTGGGGAAGTATTTTTATTTATTTTATTAAAGAATGAGTGTTGCATGTTTGATGCTGTTGTTGTGGTTATTGTTGATATAGAGGTGGTTGGGTATTTTTAACAATGACCTTGATGAATGCATTTTTAACAGCTGTAATAGTACGCTGGCAATAACGGGTTATTATTGATACATTGGCCATATGTGTTTACCGGGGTTTAATTATTTAGAGTTACTGTTGTTGTTGTTGTTGTGGGTGTTGTTGGAGGCGGTGGGGGGGGGGGGGGTTGTGTTAATGATGTTATAGAATGAGTGTTGCATGTTTGATGTTGGGGTATTTATGTTGTTGCTGTTGGAAGTGGGGAGGTATTTTCTTTATTAACCCGTACAGTACCAGGGACGTCCTATTCTTCCTATTCTTGCAACTATTAGACGAGCTTATTCAGCTTAGGAAGGACCTCTAGCAATATTAAGGCTTCAAACTATCTCAACCTACTCCTATAACTACCACAGATCCTTCCTAAGCTTCATGATATCGTCTAAATATAGCTAGAATAAAAGATAGCACACGTCGCTGGTACTTAAAGGGTTAATGATAAAGAATGAGTGTTGTCTGTTTGATGCTGTTGGAGTGGTTGATTATTGTTGATAGAGGCGGTTTAGTATTTTTATTAATGACCGTAATTAATGAACTTTTGTGATAGCTATAATAATAGTACGCTGGCGACAACAGTGGCCATATGATTAACGGAATATATTTATGTGTTGTGTTTGTACTGGAAATAGGGAAGTGTTTGTGTTGATGTTAGGGAAAGAGTTTTGCATGTTTGATGTTGAGGGGATCATGTTGTTGTTGTGGTGGTTGGGAT
Source organism: Paralithodes platypus (assembly GCA_032716605.1). NCBI lineage: Eukaryota > Metazoa > Arthropoda > Malacostraca > Decapoda > Lithodidae > Paralithodes > Paralithodes platypus. Next base: position 57,300,273 of record CM064572.1, read on the forward strand.
TCTTTTAGTGTTGTTGGTGGTAAATCATTATAATTCCAGTATGTTTGTTTGTGTTGTCCTTTTAGGTGGTGGAAATGGTAGAGGGGTATTTCAATTGTCGGTGATTATAACGAAGTAATTTTTTTTTTTAGAGTGTGCACAACACGCCACGAATGGTTTGGGTTTTTTTCCTCACCTACTTAAGGGGGTCACCTGCTGTTTTTCTCTTTCTCTGGATTGTATCCATTCGGCCCCATTCAGCCTACTGTTTTAAGATGTTTACCCCCATCCAGGTGTCGATTTCTTCCTGGCGAGCGAAAGCGAGCCAGCATTGTATGGAGAAATCCGGCTTCGCCGGAGACATTTTTCTATCGAAAAATTTACAAATTTAGCTTGCTGTCAAAACAAATATATATGCAGTATATGCTGGCTCGCTACCGCTCGCCAGGAAAATATTGACACCTGGATGGGGGTAAACGTCTTAAAACAGTAGGCTGAATGGAGCTAAATGGGTACAAGCCAGAGCAAGAGAGAAAAGGAGAGGAAAAAGGCAGGTGACCCCCCTTAACACCATTTGATTTGACGTTTTGGGGGTTCATTATGATATTTTGGTTAATTATTGTAGAGGAATTTGCTTGCGTTTGCCATTTAAGTTACAGGCTGGCTATCGCTCGCCCAGATAAGAATCGACCATTGCATAGGGTAGAGCGTCTTATTATCGAACTAATGGGGTGAAGCGTCATAAAATCATCTCCAATGTAATGGAGCGAAACAGGGGAGGCCCAAGAAGACCCGGCCCCTTCGGACTAAATAGGGTTATTATGTTAGTTGTTGTTGTTGTTTTTCCCCAAGCTGCCTGGCCGAACAGCCCCAAGGCCCCGAGCAAGGCCAAGGCCATAACCGAGCGCCCCCACAGAACCCCCTCCGCCGACCACAATAAAGCCTGGGTGACCGAAGCCACTCCATGGCGGGGAGCTGAGGAGGGTGCGGAAACGCCCGGGAAACCAAAGCCCCACCCAGGGCCCTGTGCCCCTCAGCAATTATGAAGAGAAAGTTGAGGGGCAAAGGAAAGATGTGACGCTTTGGCTTCCAATCTTGGTAGATTAGGAGGTCAATCCACGCAAGAGATGTCGTCACTTGAGATCTAGAAAATATACAAGTAAAAGGAACAGTCAGAGTAAGCTATGGGTATGGCAGAGATCGCTCAGTTCTCACTCTGATAGACCAGCCCATCACCAGTATGTTAGTTAGTACACTCGGATGCCATAGTCTCTAGACCAATCATAAGAAATCGTGGATCCACTATCTGTTTATGTGTGCAATTATAACTATCTGGATTGATTTTTGGATAGAAATTTCTTGTCAATAAATGATAAATATTGTTTCGTAGTTGATGTATAGAAAATGTTGTTCATAAATTCATAAATACTTTCATAATTAGAAATAGGCTAGGTCCAGGAATATATATAAGTGGGCTAGATACTATGGCATCAGAGTGTACCTACTTCATTACCCTGTTTTTTCCCTGTCTATCTTAAGTTTCACCCTCCTCTTTGTACCCGTCTATTCCCTGTCTATCTTACGTTTCACCCTTCTTCATTACCCTGTCTCTTCCCTGTCTATCCTATGTTTCACTCTACTCCATTTACCTGTCTCTTCCCTGTCTATCTTATGCTTCATCCTACTTCATTTGCCCGTCTCTTCCCTGTCTATCCAATGTTTCACCCTCCCTCAATTATGTCTTTTCCCTGTCTATCTTACGTTTCACCCTACCTCATTTACCTGTCTCTTCCCTGTCTATCTCATGTTTCACCCTACTCCATTTAACCGTCTATTCCCTGTCTATCCTATGTTTCACCCCCTTCTATTTAACCGTCTCTTCCCTGTCTATCTTACGTTTCACCCATTCTTCATTTACCTGTCTATCCTATGTTTCATCCTCCCTCAATTATCTGTCTCTTCCCTGTCTATCTTCCGTTTCACCCATACCTCTTACCCGTACCCATTAACTTTTCTTCCAGCCTCGCCAGCCCATTAAATCATTAGAAAAGAGTGTCGGGGGCGGGGAGAGATAGTGACTTAAGGGGAGATGGGCCGGTTTTCTGGACCCACTTCTCCCTCATGTTTAGCCTCATTAGTTTTCAGATGTTAAGATGTTTGCCCCATTAGCTTGGCGATTTTAAGACCTTTTGCCCCATTTCTTCGTCAATATTTAGACCTTTCGTGCTATTTAGGTGTCGATGTTTTCCCTGGCGAACGATAGTGAGCCTGTAATGTTGGAAGAACCGGCCTTCGGGCGGTAAATTTTCTACCGAAAAGTGTACAAATTAATCTAGAAGGGGGATCTAATGGGTGTTTTTTTAATTTGATGGAGGTCTAGTGAGGAAACTAGAAAAATAAGGAATACATGCAAAAATCGCCCAAAAAGTGAACCATCTCCCCTTAAGACTCAATGATAGGGGACGAAGCCATTAAAGGTTGAAAGGCACCTGGGTTCAGAGCCTCAGTCTTAAGGAAAGTCTTCAGCGTTATTCCGGTATTCGTCTGCACGTATGTAAGTATGTAAGGAGGAAAAAGTATATGTGTTATGTAAGGGAGTTGAATTCAAGCTAGAGTCCCTATGAAATGTTATCCATAATTTGATTGCCGATACCAATTCACCAGGAAAAAATAAGTCAGTTTGCCCCCAAGATTTGCCAATGTAACGTTGCCAAAAACAGTGCTTGTGAGAATCACGTTTTCTTAATTTGAGTTGACATTACAAAATACTTAGCTTGTTTAACTGTACTTATTTACATAAAGTTGACAATAGCCGATAATCTAACATTTTATATTTATGTTAAAACACACCGTAACAATTTAAATAAGACATATAGACTGATTCAAAATAAAGTATTGTATTGTTTCGTTCGTGTTCGATACCGATTGAAATGGTAGTTATATGCACTTCACCAAAGACAGTTGTTTGTATATATATTTATATAAATATACCAAATGTTCCTCTCCCACATCATTTTTGCTTCAGATGTCCTGTTGTCTTTGATATTCTCCATTTATCCCCGTATGCAAGAGACTTTCTGCACTTCTTCCTTATCGTCTAAATAGTTGTTTCAGCATCCAGTTATTATAATCCTACTTGATATTATATATATATATATATATATATATATATACTGTATAGATATTTATGTAGATAGATAGTATTTTATTTGTTTATTTTTTCCAATTGTACAGTGAGCTCTAATATTTTCACTTCCATACGGAGACAATATAACCGACATGGCAAAGCATTGTTTATTGTACAGACACGACAGGGCCAAGAAGAGTCGAAACTGTCGTGTCTTTTTTAATAAACATTTTTTTCGGCATGAAACATAATTTACATTGTAGTTTTTTTCCTGGATCTCCGAACATGACATATGCGCATTATAATTCCATGTAATATTTTCACACCTACATTCACTATCGTTTCTTAACGTATTTGCTATATTATTTTCAATTCATATAGGTTTCAAAATTGGCAATCAAATTTCTTTCAATTAAATTGAACCTGACTTTTTCATTTTTCGTTCTTTTTCAATCCACTTCTCACTTATTGCTCTTTGTTACTATGTATTACCAATAACACTTCTTCGTTATATTCCAATCATCTATCTATTGCTGGACGCCGTGATCCCCGAAGGGGTGGCCATGAACAAAACGCCCCCATGCACCTCTGTACCCAGTCAGTCGACGTCCCTCCTCCCATCCAGCACCGCTTTCACGCATATACTTCTTCACTCCATCCTTCCACCTCTCCTTCGGTCTACCTCTCCCTCTCTGTCTTTCCACCTCACTCTCATACACTCTCTTAGTCATTCTCTCGCTTTCCATACGTTCCACATAGCCGAACTATCTCAAGGTGTTCCTTTTCACACTTTCCAGCACATCTACCTCCACTTCACACCTCCCTCTTACTTTCTCACTCGTCTGTCTATCCCTCCATGTAACTCCGCACGCACTTCTCAAGTAACTCATTTCCACCCTTCTCACTCTTGGTCTGAGTCTCTCCACCAACGTCCATGCTTCGCTTCTGTATGTCAATGTCGGGATTACCACACTGTCATGCAAGGACTTCTTCACTTCCATGCTGACCACCCTATTTCTTGTTACTGCTTTCAGCGTTCCTACAACCCTTTTCCCCTGTTGCACCCTCTCCTGCACTTCTTCATCCATACTCCCATATTTACTCAACACACTGCCCAAATACTTAAATGAGCTAACATTCTCCATAGCCTGACCGTTCAACCTCACCTCACACTCTATGGCTGCACCCCCAGCAAAGTCCATAACTTTGCTCTTCCCCGCATTTACCTTCAGATTCCGTTTTTCAGACACTGTTCCAAACATATTTTCCAGACCCTGCAACACCCATTCACTATAGCTCATCAGAACTGTATCATCGGCAAACAGCAGTACAGGCAACTTCCACTTGTTTCCTTCCCTTTTCAGCGGTACACTAACATCCACTGCTCTTCCTTGTATTTCTTTCATGGCTCCATCCCTATATATATATATATATATATATATATATATATATATATATATATATATATATTGAACAACCATGGGGACATCACACACCCTTGCTTTAACCCAACATTCAGATCAAAGAACTCGCTCTGTTCATTCTCCACACTCACCGACGCCTTTGCACACCCCTGGAGGTATGGTGGAGTGGTCTTGCCACTGGCCTGGTAATCCAAAGGTCCCGGGTTCAAATCCCGATGTATCAATGGGAAGATATTATTGGGATGGAATTTGTGCTGTACCTAATATCAGTGCATTACCACAAGCCCACCGAAACGTCAATAAAATACCCTCATTGTTCCCTCATTAAATAGCACTGTATGAATATTCCCATATTCAAAATATGCTATAGGGGTGCAATGCCTGGTGAGTTATCTGCTCAACAGGTGGCGTTGTGTGTGTGTAAGTGTGAGAGTCCGAGTGTAGGGAGTGAGACAGTGAAGCATGGGAACGAGGTGGCTTCAGAGATGGGGTCGTTTCGGGCCATGAGTGAGCACCGTGCCTCATGTGAAGGCAAGATGGCAGGTGCTCGTTGTACTCTACGTGCTTCACATGTCTCACTCCCTAGACTGGAACAAGACCTCACGGGCTTCACTGTTCATTGTAAAGCGGTGAATGTTAAGGCTCTCAGCCTATGCCCAAGAGGAAGTAAGTTGGAATATAGAAAAAAAAAAAAAAAAAAAAAATACATGCTCTTCACTGCTTTCAGCAACTTGCCATATACTCCGTATATTCTCAGTACTTTCCACATACCTTCTCTATCAACTCTGTCATAGGCCTCTTCCAAGTGCATAAAGGCAGCATACAAATGTTGTCGCTTCTCAGATATTTCTCCAGAACACATTCAGGGTAAAAATCTGATCTGCACATCCTTTTCCCTTCCTAAACCCCCCTTACTCATCACCTACCCATTTCTCCATTATAGCTCTTACTCTCTCGATCACTACCCTACTGTACACCTTCCCTACTACACTTAGCAGACATATCCCCGGTGGTTACCACACACTCCTCTTTCCCCTTTACTCTTATACAGGGGGACTATTATGCCTGTCTTCCAGTCATCAGGCACACTTCCCTTCTCCCATGCTAGTTTACACATTCTTCATACCCATTCAATCACTATCTCACCACCATACCTCAGCATTTCCCCTCACACTCCATCTATTCCTGATACTTTCCCCATCATCACTCTTTTCATGGCCTCCCACACTTCTGACCTCCTGATCCTCACCTGCTCCTCCACTACTTCCTTTCTTCTCCCTCCCATACCCCATCCATCTATGTTTGCTGGCATTTCATTCCTATGTTTAACAATTCTTTGAAGTACTCCCTCCATCTCTTGACTCTCTCTTGCTTCTCAGCTAACACTCACCCATTCTTATCTTTCACACCTGTACTATTTCCCTTGCTACCATCCCTAACTTACTTGACCTCTTTACAGAACAGTTTCTTACACTCCCTCCATTTTACACTTAGATTCCTTCCAAATTCCTTATCTGCTCTTCTCTTACTTTCCTTCACTACTCTCTTCACCACTCTCTTTATCTCCAAGTACTTCTCTCTTTTCTGCCTCTCCAAATATTCGTTCCCTCTACTACCCAACCACTCTCTATAGTCTATACGTTTTTTCTTGTCATCAACAGCTATGTTTACCTCTTCAGTCCACCAATCTGTACCCTTCACTCCCCTCCCTCTTCTCCTTGCTCCACATACCTCCTCACATTCTGTACATAGCTCTTCCTTAAACACTTTGCTCACCTCTTCCACTTCCTCCATACCCTCCAGGTCAAACCTACCTACTGTAGTCGTCTCTCTACTGCTCTCTTGAACTCTTCCCTGATCTCCTCCTCCTGTAATCTCAATCAGCTGTGTCTTAATATAGTGTTTACTTTACCAATTATTTTTTGCCCGCTGATGCTTTTTTATTGACTGTTATATTTTTCTTATGGAACAATCCTTTCGTGTATGTGTTATAGGTATACGTAGTTAGAGATAAAGATAGATATAGACTTATATTTTGCATTATGATATACAACTTTTATTCACCCACCACCCGTTTCTTATTCATAATTATAATGTCTGCCAATTCTCCTCTCCCTCTTTCTAACCACTGTCATTTCCCAACCAACTCGTCTCAGCATCTATCCCCTAATCCCTTATACTCGATTCATCTTATATTCCCCCAATCCCATATACTTAATTTTTCGCCATATCGCCTTGATGTCCATTCATTTTCCCTCCCCACAACAGTCCTTATACATTTTCTTCGTTTGTACTTTTCCTGTCCATTAATTTTCCTCCTCACATATATTTCTTTGTTTTGTATCTTCCCCGTCCATTCATATCCCTCCCCATAGCAGTCTGCTTCGTTTGTTTTTTCCTGTTCATTCATTTCCTTACACATAAGTCTCTCTATATTTGTCTTCGTTTGTATTTTTCTTGTCCATTAATTTCCCTCCATATTGCAATCTTATACATTTCCTTTGCTTTATCCCATTCCTGTCCATTCATTTTCCTCTCACCATAACAGTCCCTATACATTTTTTTTCGTTGGGTCTTTTCCCGTCCATTCATTTCCCTCTCCATATATATTTTCTTCCCTATATTCCCTTCCTGTCCATTCATTTTCCTTCCAATGACAGTACTTATACATCCTGTCAATTAATTTCCATCCCCATTTTTAGTCCATACACTTTTTCTTCGTTGGGTCTTTTCCCGTCCATTTCTGTTCCCTACCCACTGCGGATTCTCCTTATATTCGCTCTCGCTCTCCCGGATCCCCTGCAGTTGTGAGCCCAAAGGTCGCATCAAAATTCATAAACCCGCGAATGTCCGTGGCTAAACGTATCATGGGAGGGCACCAAAAAAAAATAAAAAAATAAAATAGAAACGAACAAAAAAGTTAGTGTGGATAAAATGTTCGGGATCTATAACAAACGATCAAATTCTATGCGACTGATTCGATTGTCTTGTTTTTAGTTATCCTGTATGGCCTAATGCTGAGAAAGAGAGAGAGAGAGATACAAAATTTACAAACAATATAGGTGATGAAATTCTATACGACAAAATACATTCATGTTTTATGTAATTTTATATAGGCTAATATTGAGAGAGAGAGAGTGAGAGAGAGTGTGAGTAAGAGTTATATTGACAAACGATAATCCATAGCCTCAATGTATTTATTATGGGGCTCGCTCCTTGGAGAATATAAAGACTTGGTGGTAGATTACATTTCAATGAAAGATAGGCGCGTGCCTCTGTGTGTGTGAGATAGATACATAGAGAGAGAGAGAGAGAGTGCGTTCATATGCTTGTGGGAGTGCCTTGTGTCGTTCTCATTTTTCCTCTCTCTCTCTCTCTCTCTCTCTCTCTCTCTCTCTCTCTCTCTCTCTCTCTCTCTCTCTCTCTCTCTCTCTCTCTCTCTCTCTCTCTCTCTCTCTCTCTCTCTCTCTCTCTCTCTCTCTCTCTCTCTCTCTCTCTCTCTCTCTCTACTTACAAAAAGACAG
>CM064572.1:57308426-57424976 GCA_032716605.1 Paralithodes platypus
CTCACACAGACGTATTAATTGGTCCTGTGGAGTTGGTCTGTCCTCCAATACTATAAGGAAGCAACTGGTTCCCAATACTCTACATTGAGTAAGTGACTGCTAGAGAGAGGGAGATTGATAGAGAGAGAGAGAGAGAGTATATACTTCTGTGCTTGAGAAATACGTGGATGCGACTCGTTAGCCTTGTTCGGCAATCTATCTAGGAGAGACATCCTTATAAGAATCAGGGTGGATGGGACTCGTCAGCCTTGGTCGGCAACCCATCTAGGGGGAGTAAACCTTCTATAAATCTGTACTGTTTACCTAAGGGAGAAGCAAGTTAGTGGTTGGACTAGCCGCACACCACTGTAGAAAATTAGTGCTAAAAAGATATATAGAGGGCCTCAGAGTTGGACGGACTCCAAGCTGAGTGGTCAATCTTGTAAGTCGTTAAATAACTAGCACGGGTTGTCCTCACAGGGGGCTGGTCCGCTCGGGGGCGTTTTGTGTATTGCCACCCTCATAAAGGGGAGTATGGCGTCCAGCAATAGATAGATAGATAGATAAGATAGCTTGATAGAGAGAGAAAGAGAGAGGGGGGGGGGGGCGGGGGGGTAGGGAGAGAGAGGGAGAGATAAGAAATGCAGAATGGAGAGAGACAAATGAAGTTTGCCTATGGTTAAGAGAGAGAGAAAGAGAACGAGAGAGAGAGAGAGAGAGAGAGAGAGAATGTGTGTCTATGGTTGAGAGAGAGAGAGCGCGTGGGTGGGTGTGGGGTCCGTCTCAGCTTTAAAGGGTCAACAAGGAAGCTGGAATACGCTGGTGGTTTAACATTATCACTCACCAACCACCCATCCGCCCTCACCCTCACTCCCACCCTACTTTACGTTCCTTACCACCCACCTAACCACTCTCTCTACAAATTGGCAGCAAATTTCATCTTCCTCTTTCTTCACTCCTAACTGCCATAGGTACTTATCTCCTTATTTTAATCTAGTACATAAGTAGTCCTTCGAAGAATTCCTGTATCGTCCATATGTAAAGGTAGTTCTTCGTTCAACGCTAATATAGTGATATCAAGTCTGACTGTCACTATATCTAATTTCCATCTTCCTAACTACTTCTTCATCCTGCTTTTTACGTATTATTGTTTTTATTTGTTTCAATGACATCATACAGTCTAGATTAATAGTTGTTTTGTTCTCTGTCCCTAGTTTTTCCAGGTTATCGACTCTCTCATTTTTAATTATCCCTACGTGAGACGGTATCCATGTGAAGGTAATGTTCCTGTGAGTTTTTTTTCGATAATTATCTATAATAAACTTACACTGACCACTACTGGGTGCTTGCTATTTAAGGATTCCAGAACACTTCGACTATCAACAAAAAAACTAACCTCTCCCTCTCCATCTCTAATTTCTCGCCATCGCACATACAAAAGATTCAGAATGATCTAGACAAGCTATCTAACTGGGCTCAGACATGGCAGATGAATTTCAATATAGATAAAGTACTCCACATCGGCAGTAAAAATGAAAGCGCAAACTATTCGATTAACGGAATTCAACTAAGGAACGTAAATAAAGAAACAGATAGTAACTAAAATCATTCCCCGACTAAGAAACAAACCTTATGAGGAACGACTAAAAGAGTTAAACCTATTTACTTTGACAAACCGCAAAATGAGAGGGGACCTAATCCAAGTTTTTAAAATTATCAAAGGCCATGACAACATGGATGCAAGCAAGTACTTCACTCAAATTACACAATAAATAATGGTTACAAAATTGTTGGAAAGGCGTTTCATTCACACGAAGCGAAGCGAAGCACTTCTTTTTTAACAGAGTGGTCAGCTTGTGGAATAAATTGCCTAGAAGCGTTGTAGAGTGCCATACAGTCCAAACATTCAAATATCGACTTGACAAATATCTTGCGATGAATCCGCGACTGACTGCGTTTGTGCCCGAGTAATGTGACCATTTTAGTATCGTACATAGTAATATAATTTAGTTTTCTGCCCACAATCATTGTGGAGATGAAGACCTTTTTTATTTTTATTTTTTCTAAGCAGCCTAGTACGGACCAATAGGTCTATTGTTGCTTGATTTTCTTTGTATTCCTTTTAATGTATGCTCACATTAGTATCATATTGGCTTTACTTAAACATTTGAAAATGGCAGAAATAGATCTTTTGCTACAAAAGAATAGTGGTCTCAGTCTCCTCATAGGCATACTAAGCTGTTACTGTACCACGATGAATGACCAACTAAAATGGTTGGTAAGATTAATGTTGTTATTGTTCCCCAAGCTGCCTGGCCGAACAGCCCCAAGGCCCCGAGGAAGGCCAAGGCCATAACCAAGCGCCCCCACAGAACCATCCCTGCCGACCACAATAAAGCCTGGGTGACCGAAGCCACTCCATGGCGGGGAGCTGAGGAGGGTGCGGAAACGCCCGGGGAAACCAAAGACCCACCCAGGGCCCTGTGCCCCTCAGCAATTATGAAGAGAAAGTTGAGGGGCAAAGGAAAAATGTGACGCTTTGGCTTCCAATCTTGGTAGATTGGGAGGTCAATCCACGGAAGAGACGCCGTCACTTGAGATCTAGAAAATATAAAAGTTAAAGGAACAGTCAGACTAAGCTATGGATATGGCAGAGATCGCTCAGTTCTCACTCTGATAGACCAGCCCATCACCACATGACTAAAACCCAATCCTCTCAGCATCAGCTAGGAAAGGCCCTAGAAAGCCGCCTTTGGCGGGGGGATAGCTCCCATTGCTTGGCATTGGTGTGTGGAGAGGCCCTTGGAACTGAATACCGATGTGTTTTATGTACTGTACTGTACAAATGCGGACAGATACTTATGATACAAATATTCTTGACACACCTAGTAAATAATTTAAGGGAGAATGGGCTTATGTATTTGCTCATTTATGTATATATTTAATATTTTTCTAGTTTCCTCCATAGACCTCCATTAAACTTTTACAAAAAAACATACATTAGTTCCCCCTTTTAGATAAATATGTATATATTTCGGTAGAATAATGTTCCGGCCAAAGGCCGGGTCTTCCAAAATTACAGGCTCACTATCGTTCGCCAGGAAAAATATTGACACCTAAATAGCACGAAAGGTCTTAATATTGACAAAGAAATAAGACGAAAGGTCTTAAAATCGACAAACTAATGGGGCAAACATCTTAAAAATCTGAAAACTAATGGGGCTAAACATGAGGGAGAAGGGGATCTAGAAAAACGACCCATCTCCCCTTAAAAACCATGGTCGAGTCTGTGCTTACCCTCGGTCAATGATCACTGTTTCAACATTCTCATATAATTAAAATGTAAAACTTGCAAACTAAACAAACCAAAACTGGGACAAAGACAATATAAAGTCATATTAACTTATCAAAATCGCTATGTGGAAACAACGCTTACTAAAATCAAATGTATGAAATAAAAGAACACAATCCACCACATAGGGTGTACATTACTACATGAGCAAGTTAATCTGTGTACCAGCTATAGTCTATCCGCTGTAAGTAGGCGAGCAATCATGACCTCTATCCTCTGTAACTCAAAAAAAGGCTAGAGGAAATGGGCTGTACGTTTCCACATCTATTCCTTGACTGACGTTTCCCAAATGGTAGACATATTAGCTCGAATACTCTAGTCGTTTTCGAGTTACAGAGGTTAGAGGTCATGATTTCTCGCCTACTTACAGCGAATAGATTCTGGTGGTGGTTGTACAACATGTATAAAACTAATATAAATTGTATTATATCCAAAAGATGACAATAAATAGAACTAATCAGAAGTGCCCTAGCAGTGAGGAGAATGAGACGCCTAGTTAATTTAAACCGAGTCTAGTGTCTCCCATTACACGGCCGTCGGAAAGAGCGGGTAACACACGGGATGACAAGCTACATCAGTCGTTGTGCCCGTGTCCTACCAGCATAAAAAACAACAGTCCCCCCTCCTCCCCTCTCTATCCACAAAAAACGGAGAGAGAGAGAGAGAGAGAGAGAGAGAGAGAGAGAGAGAGAGACAGACAGAGGCCGCTTGAAAGAAAGGAAACACAGTAAGAAGGACTGATGCAAGGATAACAAGGCAAGTATGTACAGAGAGATAGAGAGCAAGAGTGAGTGGGAGAAACGAAAAAGTAGATGCAATTGAAAAACATGTATAAATAATGGAAGAATTGAAAAATATAAATTGAAAGATATACTGTACAAGCATCACAAAAGGCGAGCTGCTTACTTTTTGGGCGATTTTTGCATGTATTCATTATTTTTTCTAGTTTTCTCCCTAGACCTCCATCAAATTTAAAAAACACATCCATTAGATCCCCCTTTTAGATTAATTTGTACATTTTCCGGTAGAAAAAATTCCCGGCCGAAGGCCGGTTCTTCCAACATTGCAGACTCACTATCGTTCGCCAGGGAAAAAATCGACACCTAAATAGCACGAAAGGTCTAAATATCGATGAAGAAATGGGGCGAAAGGTCTTAAAATTGACTAACTAATGGGGCAAACATCTTAACATCTGAAAACTAATGGGGCTAAACATGAGGAAGAAGGGGGACCAGAAAAAGTGAACCATCCCCCCTTAACCTTGATAGAGCAGAGCATATTGTATTATTATCTTCAGGTAAGGTGATGTGTCGTTGCCCAGGTTACCTAGGTTTGGATATGGTACAAACTCACTCTTACTCTCTCTCTCTCTCTCTCTCTCTCTCTCACTAGCTCTCTCTCTCTCTTTCTCTCTCTCTCTCTCTCTCTCTCTCTCTCTCTCTCTCTCTCTCTCTCTCTCTCTCCTTCCGTTTCCATGCCTCTATAAATAATTGCTTCAAAAGTCGGATGATGATGATGATAATTTGGTGTATAATGTTTACCCTTTCGTTACCATGGTTTCGTACTCCAAGGATCTTCTGGTTACGCTGCGTTTGGGCCGGTATCACACGAACGCTATTTCCATCAACTATTATTTGAGTGCCGAGTATCTGCCGTTATTTCAGGCTTTTTACAATACTCGATTAACCATTTTAGATAGTGCAGTAGGGACTTAATTTACTGGGAGAACTAAGATTAAAATATAATTCACTTGTACAGTTTATAAGGTTTATTTACAAAAGTTATAGAAGAAAGTTTGGCAATGATTGGGGCAAATAATGATTACAGACATAATACAAATACTTGCAATATATACAGATACAAATAGAACCTGCAATAGATACAGACTTATGTGTTGTGTTGGGGAGGGGAGTTACTGAAGTATCAACTGTGTAAACGAGTGATGTTGGAGGCTTTTACGGTAGAGAAATATTATTATATCTTAGTCAAATTATATCTTAGTCGTGTTGGTAGAGTCATCAACGTAACCTGTAAAGTATTACTATAATCTGCAAAGTAATAAGGAGATAGCTTGTGGATTGTGATTGATTATTATTTTATGTTAGTCGGGATCTAATAACAGAGAACAGCAATATTTATGTTGGCTCTCTCTTCAAAACTTTCAGTGTTTGCCCGGGGTGACAAGCAATGGTACTAGGGGCGTCTGAGCTTCCGCAGGCGTGTGAGTCGGGTATCTTGTTGTAGTCAGGCTGCATCTGCTTCTTCTCTTGTCTCTCCTTCGGGGGGCACGTTGTTGAAAAATTGATACTGGAGGAACAAATGGAATTCGACTTATGCAGTCGACAAGTGGAAAACACCTTATCTGCATGAGCGGAATATGACTCATTTTGCCAAGCTGAATACGACTTTAGCGCCTTAAGTGGAATACAACTTAAGTTTAGTTCTCTGGGTTAGCTGGTGATTGGAGGTTCACTCGGGGTATGTACCCAGTTTCTTTCTTCTTGCCATTTTGGTAGTCTAGGGCAAAAGGTACTCCTGGCCTCTGTTGTTGTGGTGTTGTGGTGTTGTTTATGTCCTTGTCAAGCTGAAGTGACTGGTACAGGTGAACGGAAGGGCCAGGTGACACTTGGCGTTGGTTGATGGTTCCCTTGGGGCGGTTGGGGGCGGGGTTTGTAGCATGGCTGCTGGGGGCGGGGCTTGTGACATAAAAGGTACTGGCGTCATCTTCAAAGGTTAGGGCTGCCATAGAAAATGTGGTGATTGATGAGTGGCTTGTACAGTTTTGTCTGATACTATTATCACTGATGCAATACATTTAGGAGGTGCGGTTACTGAAGTTTCGGGCATTACAATTATCTCCTTACATTGGTCTGGCGGCGTATCAGGTATTCTATTTCAATAATTAGTCTGAATTTCGATACCAGTGCGATATATCCCAGAAATGTAGTCGGAAATATGTTAACGACAAAATCTCTCATGAGATACTTCCTTTACTCAAGATGTTTCTGTTGTGTATAATCTTCACCAAATGTTGTCTAAAAGTACATGTTCCTTCAACTTTTTCTGTCAATCGAGCACTTGCAATTTTCTGGCTACAAGAAAGTTCAGAAATGCTTCTTACTTGCATACATTAATTTACTGTATTGACATCCCTACCAGATAATTGTATTCAGCTTTCAAAGGATGATGTTAATGAAAGAGTTGAAGACTATCTCAATGAACCCGTTAATTCTAACAAATACTTTTTTATCAATCAAATGCATCAGGATTGAGTGACAGGACAATCAATGAATAGATTGAGGTGGAATTTAGTTAGTATCTTCATTTGGATGCCCCGCTAATCTTATTATTCTTTAGTTGAGGTTGGATCGCCCCCACTCCCTTCTATATCCCTTTGAATAACAGAGACGTGTTTTATATTTGTTCTAGCTATATTTAGACGATAGTATGCAGCTTAGGAAGGATCTGTGCTAGTTAAAAGGGTTTGTTGAGATAGTTTGAAGCCTTATTATTGCTGGAGGTCTTTCCTAAGCTGAATTAAATCGTCTAATAGTTGCCAGAATATGATAAAAAGGACGTCACTGGTACTGTATGGCCGAGGTTAATAAGTGTTGTCAGATATTTCACAAAGTTTCGGACACTGACTAATACTCTGAGGGATAAGCACTTTTCCCAGTAACTATAAAGATACCAATAACACTAATTGAGCGAAAACCACTGGAATCTATGACAACACTTAATACCCCCAATGTACAGCTGTCCACGTGCATTTGTATGGTTTAATTAGAAGTCATGTGGCTAACTGTACTCTCTCTCTCTCTTTCTCTCTCTCTCTCTCTCTCTCACTGCAGCACCGTTGATTCATTTAAACTCCGCTTAGACAAATATCTCGCATCAAACCCGCGACTGACTACGTTTGTAAATGAACAACTTTATTTTATCCCCCCCTTAGTTACTAACCCATCTGTCCCCTACTAACTTCCTAATCCTGCCACGGACATTAGTTCCAGGGCAGTAGTTCCCTTTCCAATGTTCCTTACCACTCAAACCACTGTTTGGACACTTGATCCTCAGTGTTTTGGAGGACAAGCAACCTAGAAGGGTCACTAGATCTGTTATTGCTTGATTTCCTTGGTACTCCTTTGTACTCTCTCTCTCTCTCTCTCTCTCTATATATATATATATATATATATATATATATATATATATATATATATATATATATATGAATACAAAATCAACACCTGAATGGGGTGAAACGTTATATATTTTTCAAATTGATGGAGTGAAACGTTTTAAGATCGCCAAACTAATACAGGGATGAACCAAAATTTTCACCCACGGATTAAATATGGTTAAATGTGACTGTGCTCTCCTCCCCTGCTGGTGACTGGATCAATTATTTATTATAGTAGTTTTACTACTTTATAACATTATTCTCCCACACTTGTCTCTCTCCCTCACTCTCTTGTATTATAAAGGAAAGTTGATCTCTCTCTCTCTCTCACTCTCTCTCTCTCTCCCTGACAGCAGTATCTTTTATCTCTGTACACTGTTCTTTTAACTGTAGATTCGATCATGAAGTCAGGTCTTATGCCAATTGGCGAGTGAGAACACGAGACAGACGACCAGTAATACAGCAACTGGAGTGAGCTTCATTAACATTGTCTACCCTACGGATGTATAGGTTCCTCCATATATATACAGAGAGAGAGAGAGAGAGAGAGAGATGATCTTTCCGATTACAATAATAAGCATAATTTCATTGATGCTAATTCAATCAGAGGTTGCACGTAGTATTTCCTCATTCAGCGAAAATACGTTATGGCAGGATTACACACACAACTCTCTCTCTCTCCTACTTTTCTATCATTTCCTTCAACTTTCCTTTTCTATTGGATATGCCATCTCTACTAGAATTAAGTCCTGACCACCTCGTTTGGATCGTAAGATCTGTGTGGCCAGTGTATCTATGTAAATCTATGTACATAAAATTCTCTCTCTCTCTCTCATTGATTCATTTAAACTTCGCTTAGACAAATATCTCGCATCAAACCCGCGACTGACTGCGTTTGTAAATGAATAACTTTGTTATCCCCCCCTCAGTTACTAACCCATCTGTCCCCTACTAACTTCCTAATCCTGCCACGGACATTAGTTCTAGGGCAGTAGTTCCCTTTCCAATGTTCCCTTACCCACTCTAAACCACTGTTTGGACACTTGATCCTCAGTGTTTTGGAGGACAAGCAGCCTAGAAGGGTCACTAGACCTGTTGTTGCTTGATTTCCTTTGTACTCCTTTGTACTCTCTCTCTCTCTCTCTCTACACTACCTCGCTACCGCCAGACGCTGCAGACGCTCTGTCAACGCTCTCACGATATCGATCATAATTTGAGTATTAATTACTCATCCTCTTCATTCTTGTGCATGAAAGGTGGTTAAGAGCACGTTTAACCATCCTGTAGCTTAGTAAGTAACACTGCACGATATTTCGCTGTGTATTGACTGATAAACTTTGTGTTTATCACAAGATTCCTGCTCGGACAGGGCGCCATTAGCGCCATCTGTTGTTTTGTTTTGTTTGAAACAAACGCTCTTCTTAGTTGATATAAAATCGTAGCCCCTAATTTTACCCATTACCTAGTGTAGTAAGTATCAATTTAACTGCCTTGTATGTAAGTAAAGCTTTGCATATTAATTTGCTAATAAACAATATTGTGTACTAATTAACCTGCCTACAGGAACGAACGCCGACGCCATTTTGTAAACAAACTTTTTTGGGGGGATTATACATATTAAATTCCAGCCAATTTTGTAGTAAATTTAAGTACATTCATTTATCTTTTCCCCCTAGATATATTCTTGACTTTTTCTCCTCAGAGTGATTTTACTTTAAGCTAAGGGTGGTAATTGTACAAACTAACCTAGCCTAACCCAACCTGCCAAGCTTTTAACCTAATCCAAACCTAGCCTAGCCTATAGCCAGCCAATCTGTTGTTCTTATTAACTCTAGTAGATATTGTATTTAGTATCCTACTGTAGCTATATATATCTGTAATTTTAGTTGTTGCTTGCACGATCTTGTAGTAACCTTTGACTGATACATTTTGTTTTGTTTTATCTAAAAAGAGTAGGCTACTGCTTTACTAGGCTACAGTGACACCAGGGCCATCTGTTGATACAGTATATTAACCCCTTGTGTGCGGTCACACTTTATTTTTATATAATCTCTATTTGGTGAATTCTATATTTAGTTACATATTCTGTTATATATATATATTTGTTTAAGGTTAGGTTATCACACCTGGTAGCCTATTTCTGCGTATTTTAATTTTATTATTTTCGGTTAGGCTATTCAACGCTGGTAGCCTATTGGTGCGTATTTCAATTTAAAAAAAACTTTTGGTTAGGCTATCGCCCCTGGAAGCCTAATTCTGCGTATCTCAATTTTTTTGTTTTCGGTTAGGCTATCTCCCCTGATAACCTATTGTTGTGTATTTCAACATATTTATTTTCGGTTGAAGTGATTGAAGTGTTTCTAAAGTGAGTGAAGTGTTTTAAAGTGAGTTAAGTGTTTTAAAGTGATGAAGTGATCTGAAGAAACTGACTGTTACCATGCCTCGCACTTGTACGAACTGCGCCGGTAGGTTTGGTGAGTCCATGTTTGTTACTGTCAATCTTCAAGTCTGCCGTCTCTGCCAGCAACAAGAGAATTTGACAGTGAAATTAGATGAAGCCTACAACAAGATCAACGTCCTCACCATGAAGCTGGAATCACTCCAAGAGTTTGTAACACTCAACGTTGGAGTACCACAAACTTCAATTGTCACCGCAACTCCAGCAGCCACCAACGCCCCAACGTCAACTGCCAACAATTCAACACCTGCAGTAGCCATTTCATCTGATGGTTCCGATACTCAAGAAACAAATAGTAACTCTCTTCGCACGTTTGCCCCAAGACCAGGAAACCCATACCGATTACCGAGTGTCAAAACCGCTTCCAGATACTCGCAGACTCAGATGACGAAGCGGAAATAGAAGAAGTCCGGCTCGTGGGAGACTCGATGATACGTGGTCAGCTCACAGAGCTTTGCGCCAGAGCACCTAAGACCAGGAAGCATTTTTGTATGCCTGGTGGTGGTGTGGACGACGTAGTTGCTGCAGTTGACGAAGTATCTAAGCTGGCCCCTGCTAATACAATGTACGTCATCCACGTTGGATCCAACGATGTACAGCGAACCCGGTCGGAAGATTTGCTTTTAAAGTACCAGCAGCTGATCAAGTCGTTTAAGGAGAAGTCATCAAGGATCATCGTCTCAGGAATCGTCCCCCGGCTTGGTGTAGAGAGCTGATTTTACAACATAGCCACCAGCACAAATCGTTGTCTAGCAAACCTCTGCAGGAAGGAAAACGTGGGATTCGTCGACACCTGGGACAATTTCTACTACGATGACTATTTGTTTTCGGACGATGGAGTTCATCTGAACCAGGTGGGAGCAGCACGTTTTGGGCGTCTTCTCAACGATGCGGTGAAGGATTTTCGGAGAAGAAATCGACTCGGCACAGGACAAACCAGGAAGGAGGACCGAAGACAGCGAGGGCGGCAACCTGCGAAGGAATTAAATGCTAATCTGTCAAGAACCGCGAATTTGGATAAAGCTCCACCAACACGACCCAAATTCAAAACCGCCAGGGATAACGACCGAGGACCGATGTCAGCCATGAATGTAAATGTAGATCCGATCAGAACCAAAAATTTGATTAAAGAATGTTCTGCGAGTTCTAAAACCGCAACTTTAAAGGTTTTCTATGCAAACGCTCGTAGCATACGCAATAAATTTTCAGATTTAGAGGAACTAGTGTTTACTGAAAATTATGATGTGATTGGTATAACAGAATCTTGGCTCAATACAGTAGGATAGAGACTTTTTAGCAGAGTATTCACTTCCCGGTTATGTAATGTTTGAGAAAAGCCGAATAAAATAAAAATGGAGGTGGCGTTTTATTTTATATCAAAGAAAGTCTTAACCCGACCCTCTTGTCAAAACCTCAAATTGTGAACGTCGACACATCTTTTGTGCTAATAAAGAATAATAAAGGTACAAAAATAATACTTGCATTAATATACAGACCTCCAGCTCAATCAGTGCAAACTGACCGAGAAATTTATGAACAAATTGCAGATGTAAGTAACTCACAAGATACCGTAGTTTTTGGCGACTTTAATTTACCTGTGACCAAGTGGCGCGATACTCTTACTTCACACTCCGGACATGACTTGTATACGAACTTGCAAGAGAGTTCGCTTTATCAATTTGTTCGAACACCGACCCGTGGTAATAACGTTCTTGACATTGTACTTGCAACAAAAGAAGAATTAATAGAGTATTTGAATGTTGGTGATGAATTCAGTAACAGCGACCATCGTACGATAACTTTCACTTTAAACTTTACTAGTAACGAACCAAATAGTAGAATCGAAAAAAGTCCCTAATTTCAAGAAAGCAAACTTTCATAAACTTAGAGCTATGTTTAAAAGAAACTGACTGGAGCTTTTTAATTAACAATAACGACATAAATACATCTTGGAAGTTATTCGAAACCACTTACCTAAAAAGCAGTGCAAGGACTGCATACCATCGAAAATACGGCGTGCAGGCCATACTAATAAGCCCAAAATGGTGGAATAAAGATATTTCAAACTGTCTGCTTGCTAAAAAATTTGCTAATGATAGATTAAAATCCTTACCAAAATGACGAAGAACGGGTGAAATTTGTAGAGCTACGACGCAAAGCCAAAAAGTTAATTAAGCAAAGTAAAAAGACCCTAGAGTTACATATTGCGAATCAAAGTAAAACAAACCCGAAAGAATTCTATAGTTATATCAGAAAGAAAAAAGTAGTTACTTCAACTGTTGGACCGTTAGTCGATGAAAATGGAGAATACACCAAAGACGAAGTACAACTGAGTAATGCCCTCAATACCTTCTTTGCATCAGTTTTTACAACAGAAGACCTCAGTGATATCCCTACACCATCGCCGATTCAGATGATAAATTCAGATGTTCTAAGCAATATCACCGTTACAGAGAGAGAAGTATTGCATTGTTTAGATAAACTCAAGGTAAATAAAAACGCCTGGACCTGATACAATCTCGCCTAGAGTTCTAAAGGAAGCTAAGGATGAGCTCTCCAAAAACCACTGACATTACTATTCAATAAATCCTTGCAGTCTGGAACTATGCCTGATCAGTGGAAGATAGCCAACGTAACACCGATATTCAAAAAAGGCAGCAAATCCCTACCCAGTAACTATCGTCCAATTAGCTTAACCTCAGTTGTATGTAAAATGCTAGAAACGGTCAAAAGAGACAGACTCGAAAATCACTTAGGGAAAAAAAACATACTTAAAGATACTCAACACGGCTTTCGTAAAAAACGTTCCTGTTTAACAAACCTCTTAGACTTCTTCCACGATATCCTCAACCTCTACGATGAGAGTAAAGCTGTAGATATTATATACCTTGATTTTCAAAAGGCCTTTGACAAAGTTCCCCACAAACGTTTACTGCTAAAACTAAAAGCGCATGGAATACAAGACGGTGTGTTGAAATGGATAGAAAATTGGCTCAGCGACAGAAAGCAAAGAGTAGTCATAAACGGTAAGGCATCTAAATGGACCAATGTAAGTAGCGGGGTACCCCAGGGATCGGTACTAGGGGACCAATTCTCTTTTCTAATTTACATCAACGACATAGATGAGGGTCTCACCTGTACAATCTCAAAATTTGCTGACGATACAAAAATTGCAAATAGCGTACTCTCAAAAGATCAAGTTGACGATATGCAACATCAATCTAGATAAATTGTCACATTGGGCCCAAATTTGGCAAATGAGTTTCAATGCGGATAAATGTAAAGTACTACATATCGGATACCTAAATGAGAAAGCAAAACTATTCGATGCATGGCACTCAGCTTAAGAAATGTAAACAGAGAAAACCGATCTGGGAGTAAACAATATCGAGTAACCTAAAACCGGAGTCAACAATGTTCAGAAGTTGTTAAGAAGGCAAACAAAATAATTGGCTTTTATAGGCAGATCATTTGAGCATAAATCCCATGATGTAATTCTAACTCTTTACAATCCCTTAGTCCGCCCTCTTCTGGAATACTGCGTTCAATGCTGGTGCCCTTATTACCAAAAAGACATAAACAAGCTAGAACGAGTTCAACGTAGAGTTACCAAAATGATACCTAGCCTAAAGAACAAACCATACGAAGAGCGTCTTAGAGAATTAAATCTATTTCCTTTAACCCAGCGCAGATTAAGAGGTGACTTAATTCAAGTGTTCAAAATCATCAAAGGCATCGACAATATGAACTGTAGTAAGTACTTCACTATCGACCAATCTAATTACACGCGGGGAAACGGTTGCAAAATTATTGGTAAATCTTTTAACTCACACTAATCTAAGAATTTCTCCTTCAATCGAGTTGTCAACTTGTGGAATGGGCTTCCCCGAGACGTTATAGACTGCAGCACCGTTGATTCATTTAAATTCCGCCTAGACAAATATCTCGCATCAAACCCGCGTCTGACTGCGTTTGTAAATGAATAACTTTATTTTATCCTCCCCTCAGTTACTAACCCATATGTCCCCTACTAACTTCCTAGTCCTGCCACGTTAGTGGCAGGGCAGTAGTTCCCTTTCCAATGTTCCCTTACCCACTCTAACCCACTGTTTGGACACTTGATCCTCAGTGTTTTGGAGGACAAGCAGCCTAGAAGGGTCACTAGACCTGTTGTTGCTTGATTTCCTTTGTACTCTCTCTCTCTCTCTCTCTCTCTCTTTCTCTCTCTCTCTCTCTCTCTCTCTCTCGCTCTCTCGCTCTCTCTCTCTCGCTCGTTAAGACACAGCCCCAGGACACCACTCTAACAGTGTTCAGTGGACTATCAATGCTGTTATGTTCCTGTGCATGCTCAGTTCGGCCCCGACTTTGTAAACTGTGTGGCCGGAGTGGGAACATTACAGAATAAGATTGAATATTTACAAGACGGAATTATTGGGCATGAAAAAGTAGGATGGAAATGGTGTGCCGGTTTTACAGAAAGGATGTGAATATTGTCGTATTGGATTGGAGCACCGTTTGCAAGCATAGATTTTGTACACGTAAGAATTGGCCGTATTTCTTGGTATTTTGTAGTGTTAATATTGTTGTTATTATTAATGATATTATTAATAATATTATTAATACTATTATTAATATTAGGGTCAAGGTGCTAGGAATCCTTCTCCCCTTGTATAGTTCTCCTACTCGACGAGGCAGAGAAAGGGGCGAGGGAACGCGAAAGTGGTCCCGGACCCTGATAATCGGAAATTTAAATGTTGTTTCTGTTCGGGCTCTGTCTCGTGTCGCCCACCCCCAGCAATGGGGTATGTGCCTGAGTAAATACAACTGAACTAAATATTTATAAACACCCTCTCATAAAGGCTTTTAATTATTGCAGAAAGAGCGCTAAAGGGTTAATTTTTTGTTAATTGACTCCTGGCTGCCTCACATAGCCAGCGGATCTGTGTAGTAACTGTAGTTCGTGTATCTATGTAACTTTATGTGACGCCCTTCTACTACTTGTCCTTCTATTAATTGACCTTTTATTTGTTCTCATTATGATATTATACATTAATATTTATCTTGTACTCTGCTATTTAATACTTATTAATATGTGCTATGTTCTATTTTATGTTCCTCAAATTTCCTCCTCTTAGTTCGCTATTTCTCCACCTCCTCTTTTTCTCCCTTCCTCCTCCTTCTTTTCCTATTCTTTCTCTTCTTCCTCGTCCGCTTCTAATCTGTGAGGCCTGTGTCTTGTTGTGAAGTAAATCCATGCATACCTCCTATGTTTATCCCTATTCCCTTCTCTTCTCTTAAGCTTCATCAATCCTTACATATTATTACCATTTATTTTGTCCTCTCTTCCCTTTGTTATTATTTTTTCTTCGTTTTCTCCTTTCTCTTGGGTGCGTTTCTCTTTTTTTATTCCTTTTTTTTCTAATCCCTCCTCTTTCTCTTTTGCTACTCACCCCTACCCTCGTTGCTATCCGCCTTTACTTTCGTTTCCTCCTCAACCTTCCTCCTTGTGCTTTCTGTTCCGTCGTTACTCTCATCCCACGTTTCTTTAGTCACTTCCTCCTCTAGTCCTCATTTCCTCCTTTTCCTGTTTCATTCTCCTCTTTATTGATCTTCTTATTCTCCTCCTTTCTCCTCTTCCTATCCTCCTTTGGCCCTTCCTCTCTTCCTCATAGTCCTCTTCTCTAGCTCCTCCTCCCTATTCTCCCTCTTTTATCCTCCTCCTCATCTACCTCCTCATCCTCCCATGATTCCCATTTCATATCGTTCCTTCAACATAGTCCTCTTCTCCTCCGCTCCTTCCTTCCCTCTTTTAATTCCTCACTCCTGCCCTCCCTATTTCTATTCCTCCGTTCTATTCTCCCTTGTATCATCCCTCTCCTCCCTCTCCATCGTCCTCCTATGTTTTGTTCGGGGTCTTCAGAGTAATTAAGTCAATTCAATTCAATTTCAGATCGCTCTTATCATATTATTATTGATTCTTCCCACCAACACTCCTCTTCCGAATACTCTCTCTCTCTCTCTCTCTCTCTCTCTCTCTCTCTCTCTCTCTCTCTCTCTCTCTTAGTCATATTATTAGCATTCTTCGTCACGCACTCCATCCTCATCCTCTCTCTCTCTCTCTCTCTCTCTCTCTCTCTCTCTCTCTCTCTCTCTCTCTCTCTCTCTCTCTCTCTCTCTCTCTAAAGCGACTGTAAAGAGTACAAGCTATAGGGTACAAAGCTTATTCCATCGATTAGAAGACTGAGCTATCAGGACCGGCTGAGAGCTCTTGATCTCTTTCCATTGGGACACGCAGACTACGAAGTCAGCTCATTGAATTTTTTAAGATAGTTAATGGGTTTGACAATGTGGATTATAGCAAAATGTTTAGCCTCAATATGAATACAACCCGCAATCATAGCTGGAAATTAGAATGGCAAAGGTTCAGCACTAGTATTTGTTGAAACCTTTTCACGTATAAGATCTTTTCTACCTGGAACAAACTTCCCTCAGAAGTTGTAAACAGTTCATCAGTAGAGTAGTTCAAGAAGAGAGTAGATAGTATTTTGCACACTCTGTAATGAGTGTAGTGCGCTAAACTGTCTCTCTCCTTCCACTTCGAGCATCTCCCCTGATGGACCGCAAGGTCTATGAGATACTAACGATTCCTTGTAACTCCTTGTAACTCTGTATGTGTGAATCACTATTAGTACTCATGACTGTACTTGTGTGTGTTCTACAAATATATTTCTTCTTGTATTTCTGCTCAATAATGATGGATTAAGCTTTACCTGCCTTTAGAGGGGTAAGGTATATTTATTAGTTCATTTATCTATAGATTTGTCTATTATATTGGTTTCCTCCCTAGATATCTATCAAGTTTAAACAAACTTCCCCAAGATCCCCCCTCGAGGTAAATTTGTACATTTTCGGTTTCTACTAAACTACAGGCTTGCCATCGTTTGCCAGGAAAAAATCGGCACCTACATGGTACGAAAGATCTTGATATTGACAAAGACATTGGGCGAAAGGTCATAAAATCGCCAAACTAATAGGACAAACGTCTTAAATTCTCAAAACTAATGGGGCTAAATATGAGGGAGAAGGGGTGCCCGAATATCCAAATGGCGCCCCTTAAGCCTGAAACTCGCAAATTATGAAATGCAGAGAGAAGGGTGTTGAGAAATGTTGTTAACCCTTTCAGGATCCGATTACGCATTTCGTTTCTGTTTTCTGGCTTTTAGTAGACGATTTTATTCAGATTACGAAGGAAATATGGAAGTCAGAAGGTTAACTGAGATAGTCTTTACCCTTATAATTCCCAAAGATCCTCCCTAAGCTGTATAAAATCGTCTAAAAATAGCCTGAATATACTGTCGAAATGAATCATAATCTGTTAAGGGTTAACCCGTTCTGTATACGATGACGCAGGGTTTCATTATTTTCCAGTTATAGACATTTTATTAATAGCTTAGAAGGGATCTGAGGGAGTCAAAATATTATTATTATTATTATTCGTTATTATTATTATTTATTAGTATTATTAGTATTATATTTTGTTTTCCCTACAGTACACATATCATTATCTTGATTTCTCCTCCAACTTCTATTTTTGTTTTATTATTGTCTATGACTTTGTCTTCGTCTTTGTGTCTACAGATTTGTCTTCATCTTTGTCTACGCTTTCCTTCTTCTTCTTCCTCCTCTTCTTCTTCTTCTCCTCCTCCTCCTCCTCCTCCTCCTCCTCCTCCTCCTCCTCCTCCTCCTCCTTCCCTTTCCCCCTCCCCTCCTCCCCATTCTATCCGATCCCTCCTACTTCATTGATTCTTCTTCCATCTCATAAACCTCCTCTTCATCCCCCCCTCCTCCTCGGCCTCCCCCCCCCCCCTCATCCTTCTTCTTTTCTTCTCCCCCCTCTCGACTTATCATCCTCTTTGCACCTACCCTCTCTCCTATTTTGTCACCTCCTCCTTCGTTTCTCTCCCACCTCTCCCTTCTCCTCTTTCCTCGCCATACTCCTCTTCCCCCTCCCCCCACCCCCGTCCTTCCCTCTCCCCTGCTCCATCCCTCTCTCTCCCTCCTCCTCCTCTTCTCCCCCATTCCTGTTCCCCCCCCCCCCCCCCCCCCTCTTCTTCCTCCTGCTCCTCCCCCCCCCCCCCTTCTCTTCCAAAACAAATGAGGACACCAAGCCTCGTCCCTCCATTCGGAAAACAAATATATAATAATAATAATCGTCAATGTTCTCAAACACTTTGGATAATGTCATTTTGTATTTTATTTTTGGCTAACGCTTGAAGATAACGCTCATCTTAGGAAGTATCTCTAGGGGTAAATGCGGTAAAAGCAACTCCCGCTGTTCTTTCTAAAACTTGATATAATATTATTGTAACGCCTTTAACCCTTTGAAGCTCTGACGCGTTTTAGCAGTAATATTTTGGCTATCATTAGACGATTTTATGCAGCTTATGAAGGATTTGTGGGTGTTAAAAGGGTAAATATCTCAATCAACCCTCTGACTTCCATATAACCTTCCTGATCTGAATAAAATCATCTAATAATAGCCAGAAAACAAAACAAGAAGTGCGTCATCGATCCTCAGAGGGTTAATACGATGCCATTATTCTTATTGTATTTTGGCTAACATTGTTGAATATTGTTCAACTTTGACATACCTTTTATGAGCCAGAGGAGTAACAGCTATCTCAATTATACCTATGACTCGCCTAGATTTATTCAAACTCTCAATGTAGCTGTTATGTGTAGTGTAAAGCCGGTATCACACGAGAGCTTTTATAGTCAACATTCAGTGATCAATATTTTTCTGGCAACATTTCTGGAATACTTTACACTGGTATAGGAAACTAGACTGGTGATAGTTGAATTTAGGTCACCAAAATATTATAAAGGTTAGCCTCATAAGCTGCCAGACCAATGTTCAGGATAAATGTTGAGGGAAAAAGCGCTCGTGTGATACCGGCTTAGGGATGGGCCTCACAGTTCCCTCCCCAATGTTGGTTTCAGCGGGGGAAGGGGGAACTATAACCTGTTCCAAATTGGTAGGCCAGATATCTTGAACCCTAACCTCTGTAACTCAAATAGGGCTTGAGCAAATGAGCTGTAAATTTCCAAACCTATTCTCTGGTTGACCCTTCCCAAATAGTAGAAATGTTACCTCGATTACTCTAGTCGTTTGTTTGTTATAAAGTTTAATGTTCAAGAGTTTGGGCCTCCTTATTTGGAACAGGGTATAGTGCCTGTATTCGTGGGCAATGTTTTCCCTTCGCAGCCCCTGATGCTGAACAAATACTTTGGGAATGAACGTTGCTTGCAGAGATTACACATATTAGCGTTCCCATTTCTTAAGGTATCGAAGTTATTTCGTCCATTAAGAATACAAGCGTACGTGTCCATTCCCCGTGTTCAAATAATTCCCCTCCTTATCTTCCCTTACTCTTCCTCTCCATGTTATCTCCCTACTTCTTCTTCTGCATCCCCCCCCCCCCCCTACTCTCCTCTCCTTCTTCTCTTAATCCCCATGTTCTCTCCCTACTTCCTTTTCTTCAGTAATCCCCCTATCCCCCCTTCTGTTTCTCTACTCGTTCCTCCCCATTTTCTCTCCCTAATTCCTTTTTTCAGTACTCCCCCTATTCTCCCATCACCCCCTTCTTTTTCTCTACTCGTTCCTCCCCCTTTTCTCTCCCTACTTCCTCTTCTCCCGTGTCCCTCTTACTCTCCCTCCCCTCCTTCTTTTTTCCTATGCTCCCCCTTCCTCTCATTCTGTCTTTCCTTCCCTTTATCCCTTTCTCTTCCTACGTTCTTTTCTTCCTCCTTGTTTTATTTCCCTCTTTCCACTCTCTATCAGTCCAGTCCTCCCTAATTTTCCTAATCTCTTTCTTCCCTCCTTTTTGTTTTGTTTTTATCTTTTCCTCCTTCCTTGCTCATCTGTTTGTTCGCCCATATCCTTATTCTCTCTCTCTCTCTCTCTCTCTCTCTCTCTCTCTCTCTCTCTCTCTCTCTCTCTCTCTCTCTCTCTCTCTCTCTCTCTCTCTCTCTCTCTCTCTCTCTCCTCTATCCCTCCTCGTTCCCTACTCATCCCTTACTTTACTATTCCTCACTACTTTTCCTTTTTGTATTCCTCCTCCCTTATCCTCCTTCTCAAGTTTCTCCATATAATTTCATTTTCTTCTTTCCCTGTTCCTCGTTTTCCTCGATATGCCTTCCGTTTTCTTTCCTTGCTTCTCTATGTTAACCCCTTGAGGATTATGACGCATTTTGATAGTTTATTTTGGCTATTATTAGACGATTTCCTTCAGATTAAGACGGGTATATGGAAGTCAGAGGAATATTTAAGATAGTATTTAACCTTTTGGTGCCCACATGTCCTGCCTAAGTTGTATAAAATCGTATAATGATAGCCAGAATAAATTGTCAAAATGCACCATAATCCTCAAGGGGTTAACTCTATCACTCTTTCTCCCCTTTACTTTCCGTCCTCTCTCCCTCTGTTACTGTTCCTCGATACTCTCCCTTCCCACTTGCTTTCTCTCCATCCCTCTTTTGCCTTCACTCCCTATTTCCCTTCCCTATTTTCTTTCTCTCCTTACCTTCCCTACTGTTTTCTCTCTCTCGTCCCTCCCCCCCCCCCCTCATCCCCCTCTTTTCTCTCCATCTGTCCTCCTTTCGTTCTCTCCCTCTCTTTTCATTCTCCCTCCTCTCCCTCACTACTCTCCTCCCATTCACTCACTATCCTCCCTTCCCTTCTCTCTCTCTCTCTCTCTCTCTCTCTCTCTCTCTCTCTCTCTCTCTCTCTCTCTCTCTCTCTCTCTCTCTCTCTCTCTCTCTGCTTCTTCAAGACTCGACCTGAGGTGAAGATCAATGGAGATGCTTCTATGACACCCACACAGCCTCTCCCTCTCTTACTTTCTTTCTCTCCCTCTCTTACTCTCTCTCTCTCTCTCTATATATATATATATATATATATATATATATATATATTGAAACAGTTTAAAATAATGTATTTTATATATTGCCGAGTAGTTTTTATTTTTATTTTTGAATGTAATTATTTAAAATTTATTTGTTTTGTATTTCATTTTTGTTTTGGTTGAAGGAGACTATTAAAATTTTCCAGAACATCAGCAAAATTCAATTCCGTCAGAAAATATAATAATGATCATTTTTGTCTCCCATATTAATCTGATAGAAAGTATTTATCATTTTTCATGCCAGTTCAATTCAGCATTTCCGTTGCAAAATTAATATATAGGGAATAAATTATGTTGTCAGTGCTTGTATTTTTTGATACCGTATCTTACTTTTTTATGGTAGTCTGGTGAAATATTATATCTGTTACGGTATAGTAAAAGAAGATTATATATATATATATATATATATATATATATATATATATATATATATTTATATATATATTATATATATATATATATTTATATATATATATATATATATATATATATATAACTACCGGTATGTACAGTATACAGTATATTAAATACTTTATATTAAATATATATATGTGTGTGTCTGTATTTACTGTAATTATGAAAGAGAGAGAGAGAGAGAGAGAGAGAGAGAGAGAGAGAGAGAGAGAGAGAGAGAGAGAGAGAGAGAGAGAGGGGGGGGGGGGGGGAAGGGGAGAGCGGTTGTTTGATTATTTGCATCTGTCTGTCTTTCTTTAACACTTTACTCTACCTGTCTATTATCTGTCCATCTACATACATACAAGTTTATAGACTGTTCCGTCCACAGAGAGTGTGATAGCGGCTCGCTTGGTGTAGTGACTAGCGTCTCGGACTTCCACCCAGAAGGCCCGGGTTCGCGCCCACGCTCGGCGCATTAAAGATTTTTCACAAGCACTGAGTCGTTACCATCCCTCATGAGCAAAGGGATGGGGTAGTAGTACAGGACTCCAATGGAAATACGCCTAATCGGCCTTATTGAGCTATCCTTAGCTAGCTTAGCATGCGCTAGCTTTAAGAACTATTATTATTATTATTAAGATTACAGTCTCACGTCCTAAATGGCGGCTTTACAGGCGACCCTGTCAAGGGCTGCCTCTGTTGTCAAGTTCTAGATTTTGAGATTGGATCAGAGTACCTGATCCCACGTCTGTCTAGGTTTAACCCAGCGCGCAGCTTCTCTCCCCCCCCCCCCCCCACACGTTCACAGTCCAGCATTTCTTAACCAAGTTCTGATTGTCCATTCTTTCCAAGTGTTCAAACCAACCAAGTCGGCTCGTGCGCATTACTTCACTGATATTCGTAATGCCCAGACGCCTAATTAATTCCTCACTCGATACCCCGTCCTTGAGGTTAACCCTACTGCCTATTATGCGTTTAAATGGGTTATTTCATAAAGCACTGTGTATATTGGTTGTGAAAATATTGCTTGTTAAAACAATATATCCATAGGAAGGTCCACGCAGTCTACTTATTGCTTGGACAGCGTTTCCAATTTCTGCCAGGGTAACATGCGGCGACTTCAAAGCTCCTATTGACTACGATGATGAACGAATCCCGTGACTGACTCGCATATGATATGGATATATCTGTATAATATATTCCTGCTCACTTTATAATATATATGTTAATAATATAATTAACGCTGAACTTCTTACGTCTCCGAGGACAGATATAATTCTTGATCAACACTTATTCATTTAAATTACTTATATTTGCACGTTTTTAAATAAATGTAAGTAACAAAGAAGATATCTTATCTATACCGTTAGCACTTTCTGTCCCTTAACCCCTTCAACCAATCATTCGTTTGGGTTGAAAGATAAGAATTGGGTAAGGGGTTTCTATACCAAGTTAGATTTAAGTAACCTCTTCTTTACCGGCGATGTATTTTTAGCATTCATCTGGCTAGTATTAGACGATTTCATCATTTAAAAAAAGGCCTCCAGTAATTAACAGGCTTCGAACTATCTCATTTAATCCTTTTTGCTACCACAGATCCTTCTTAAACTGCACAAAATCGTCTAAATCTAGCTAGAGTAATATGAAAAAGAAGTTGCGGTACAGAAGGGGTTAAGCATAATATGAAACTCATGACTATACACAATTAGTAAACTACACGAATGATTGGTGGTTCTTGATTAATTTACTGTATTCTGACTAATTACTGTTACTGTAGAGTCCCGAAACTGAATTAACCAGTAGCCACATGTAACGTATTATTTTATATCCACAACAAGGAGGGTTTTTCTGTTATAAGGGTTTCCGTCTCAATATCTCCCATTTTGCTCATTGCCTTTGACAGACCAATGTGGCCATGTCATCCCAGTCTCCTCAATTATGCTCTCTCTCTCTCTCTCACTCTCACCCCAACTCACTCTCACTCTCTTTCTCACTCTCTCTCACTCTCTCTTTCTCTCTCTCTCTCACACACACACTCACTCACTCTCACTCTCTCTCTCTCTCTCTCTGGTGGGTGGGGAGAGAGCCTTATGATTTGCTAGCCCTACCTTCCACTTATATAGCAAATTTCGTTAGAATTAAGTCCGGACTGACTAGTAGGGGCCGCAAGGGCTGTGCAGTCTGTGTTTTTATGTGACTCTATGAAACTCTCTCTCTCTCTTTCCTGTTTAAGCTGTTTTACAAATAATTATTATGTTCTCTCCACTAACCAACTTTACTCCTAAACTCGATTAATGAAATTAACAAACACATGTGGCAGTCCGGGGATTCGAACCCAGGACGCTCACATCGAAAATCAAGCGAGGTTGTGATAAATAGTGAATCGTTAGCTTCGAGTGGGCGAAAAAAAAAAAAAGTCAGCTAAATGAATTATTGACGTTGCTTGACTAATTTACTTCTGTTGTCCACTCATTACTATTAACAGAGTATGTTGATGGTAGTCTGAAGGAACAATATTGTTAGGTTGACAGAACAGTGATGCAGCGGATGGAACCGTGCTATAGTTAATGAGGGTGGCCATACACAGAAGGCCCCCAAGCGGACCTATTCCCTGTAAGAGGGACAACCCGAGCCAGTTTACCGAAGGACTTACAGGATTGACTACTTAATTTAGGATCAGTCCGACTCCGAGGCCCTCTATGTATTTTGTTAGCACTATTTTTCTACAGTGGTGTTCGGATAAGCAGTACGGATTTGTATCAGGTTTACTCTCCTAGACAGGTTGCCGACCAAGGCTGACGAGTCCCATCCACCATGATTTTTATAAGGTTGTCTCCCCTAGATTGGTTGCCGACCAAGGCTAACGAGTCCCATCCACCCATTGGTTATGAGCCATGAACGTTAACCACTACACCATGACCGAGCTCAAACCCAGGTCCTCTTGGTTGCGAGCCATGGACGCTAACCACTACACCATGACCGAGCAGCTCCTATCCGGGTCCTCTTGGTTGCGAGCCATGGACGCTAACCACTACACCACAGGCCACCCAAGTAGAACCTCCAAAAGTTTAACCCTATTTTGTACATGGCGGGTCTATTTGGATCCTCCCTGTTTTATTCCATTAGTTTGGAGATCTTAATACACGTCTCATTAGTTTGGCGATTATAAGGCACTTCAACCCAATAAGGTGTCTATATTTTTTGACCGAGCAATAGCGAGCCTGCAATGTGAGAGAAACTGGCCTTTAGCCAGGACATATTTAGCTTAAATGGCCGGGATTCCTCTGCTGGAAGCTCCAGAAAGGGGGCGGAGCTTTTCCCATCACCACGCTCTCCTATTGGCCAAGTGAAGACACTCCAGGAAATGATGTCAAGGAAAGCGGGCTTTCTCAATGGCCGAGACCCTCACCCGGGCTTTCATCCTAATGGGCGAACCAGAATCCTGTAAGTCAGAAACACGGGCAAGGAAGTTCACCCAACCTTCGACAAACCTGGAGGATCAAGGTCTAGGTCAGGCAACCTGGAAGCCCTGTGATTGGCTGGCAGAGAACACCTCAATCCTCCAGCCGGCCATAGGACCCCCCACCAACCCCTCAGAACACAGTCACCGCTCTTCCTAAGGACCTGGCTTCCCTCCTCTCCTTACAGTCTCAACCTTTCCCCCCTTCGGCAGTACCGAAGCCAACTAGTGGACGGGAGCTCCAAATGAGGCACTTATAAAAGAGATAATTTATTAGAAACTGAATTTTCTAGAGTAATCTAGACTGTTCTCGAGCCTCCCACAACCACTGCTGCATCTACCCCAATCGCCAACTGCCCAGAACTGCAGGAGCTTCAAGCCCTTATTCAGAGCCACGCCCTCGGCACCCCAGACTCCTACTTTAGTGAGCTGACGACCCATTGGGAGATAGAACTGCCCAGGGTACTAAGAGAGGAAGCTAAGCCAGCGACTCACCCCCTGCTATTGAGGCCGCCCCTGACGACGCCTTTGAGGGAGAACTACTGAGGACGCCTCAGACTGCGGACTGCGGAACTGTGACGGAGATGCAGCCGATAACGAGGTGATAAGCTGCTGAGACGGCCTGGCTCAGGAGGAACAGCCCCATCACCTTTTGATCAGTTGTCCTAGACAACTATGGGACCATCAGATGGTCGACAGAGTACTCTTAGAAGTACTGCTAGGAAAACATATTTAAGGCCCTTGCTTTCCCCGAGGAGACAAGAAAACCATTGCTTACAGATAACTGTAACCGGCTTCATAATTAAACTCAAGTTGGATATCAGGAATATCACTAAATATATAGTTAAATGACTCCTCACAGTCTTGCCAAGCTCAAACCTAGAAACTCAGAGAGCTAGAGAACTCACTTTACCAGAGGACACGACAATACCAAAAGCTAGTCGGTTGATAATCAAATTTACTTAATCACCTCGAGCTAGTCTTGCTAAAAAATTACGAATTCAAGTTCGGATCATTGCCCTTACAGTAGCTATGGATACTAGGAAACTGCAGCATTAAAAAGGAGCCTGGATGTGCAAAGAACTTGTTTTGGTTAGACTGTCCTCTTCTCAGGCACGCAGGCTGGACTATATTAAAGGGAGACTGACCGTTTGTTTGGTCTATTAATTCATGTATTCATATATTTATTTAGTTTCCTCCCTAGACCTCCATCAAGCTTAGAAAAACACTCCCAAGATAATTTTGTACATTTTTCGGTAGAAAAATGTCCCGGCCGAAGGCCGATTCCGCTTAAAATTGCAGGCTTGCTATCGCTCGCCAGGAAATAATCGACACCTAAATGGCACGAAAGGTCTTAAAATTGACAACGAAATGGGGCGAAAGGTGTTAAAATCGCCAAACTAATGGGCCGAAAGTCTTATAATCTCAAAACTAGTGGGGCTAAGCATTAGAGAGAAGGGGGTCCAGAAAAACGGTCTGCCTTCCCTTAACAGCCACGTTTTTTTTTCGGAACATCATATTGACTTATTGCACGGTAATTACGAGAGTGTTCCCGGAAGAGCTACGGTATTTATGTATTGAAGAAGGAGATGTAATTTTTGCCACGATAAAAACTGCTCACCGTTGAATATGTTAATAATCAACTTCATTGGAGTATAAATTGCGACTTAAGTTGAAAAGTTAAGTATGTATTATGTTGAGTTAATTACTACTTATGTTGAAGAGTAAATTACTACTTATGTTGAAGAGTAAATTACTACTTATGTTGAAGAGTAAATTACTACTTATGTTGAAGAGTTAATTATTTCTTAAAGAGTAAATTACTACTTATGTTGAAGAGTTAATTATTTCTGATGTTGAAGAGTTAATTACTAATTACGTTCAGGTAATTACTACTTATGTTAAGAGCTAATCCCTGTTTATGCTGAAGAGTTAAATACTTGCTTTTGAGTTCAAATTATACCTTGCTTATGTGACCGAGTTAATGATATTGAGTGAGATCTAGAGAGGTCCATCTTTATACATATAAACTCAAAGATTCTCTGTTGTATGCTATCGCTGTGTATTTGTGTGCCGTGTACATTATATGCCCATAAAGCCGGCACCACATGAGAGCGTTTATAGTCAACATTCGATAATCAAAAAAAATCTGGCAACATTTCTGGAGTATTGTGCACTGGTAACGGAAACTAGACTGACGGTAGATGAATTTAGGTAACATAAATATTGTAAATGTTGACCTCATAAGCTGCCAGACCAGTGTTGAGGTTAAATGTTGGGTGAAAAAGCGCTCGTGTGATACCAACTTAACTTTCGTGCTATCCAGCTGAGCACGTATTCGACCGAAGCTTGAAAATAATTGCATAAGAATAATTAAACAAAATATCATAATAATCCCAAGACGTTGCACCGGATAGTGTTAAACTTTATATTTGCATCTATTGCATAATTATATAGTACGGAATTACCTGTTAACCCCTTCTGTACCGGCGACGTCTCTTACCTATATTCTGGCTACTACGAGACGATTTTATTCAGTTTCTTAAGGGCCTCCAACAATTAAATGGCTTCGAACTATCTTACTTAACCCTTTTTACTACTACAGATCCTTCTAAACCTGCACAAAATCCTCTAAATATAGCTATTAATATACCTATATACCGGTACCTATTAACACACCTGAACAAAGCTTCTAGAAATAATCCATATAGAAGATGCGTTGAAGAGGTGTACAGTTGCTCGCATGAGTTCTCACCCACTCCATTATTTTGTGCACGAAAGGACAATTGTATGATTAAATTTACGGGTGTTATTTGCCATGTATTAATTAATTTGTGTGAACTATTAATGATTATAATTACTAAATTATTCTTGTAAGTCTAAGTATTGTACACTATTTTTACTTTCATAATAACATCACGGAGTAGGTACAATTCCATGTAGGCGACAGTACATTAAATATAAAGTTTGTGACTCTCTCGACCATCAATACTGTTTTAAGATATTTACCCCATCCAGGTGTCGATTTTTGCCTGGCGAGCGATAGCGAACCAGCATTTTATGGAGAAATCCGGCTTCGCCGGAGACATTTTACTATCGAAAAATTACAAATTTAGCCAGCTGTCTAACTAAATATCCAAAATATGGTGGCTCGCTATTGCTCGCCAGGTATAAATCGACACCTGGATGGGGATATACGTCTTAAAACAGTAGGCTGAATGGGTCCGAATGGATACAACCCAGAGAGATAAAATAAAGCAGGTCACCCCCCTTAAGAAATCCATTGGTGTTTCTGGCGAACATAAGCGGTGCTGCAGATACAAATTGCTATAATGTTAGCAGCCGTATTCTTTATTAATCTAATTAAATAGTCTGGTTTCAGACTACACCCACAACTACAGCCAATCCAATAGAACAATACCATTCCACAATCACTCCTCACCATACAAACAATACTGCCAATCTGGATTAAAAGGGGGTAGTGCTTGATTTGTTGGTCTATGTATGTATGTATTGATATCATATGTATTGATATCATTTTGAGTTTGCTCGCTAGACATCCATCAAGCTTAGAAAAACATCCCCTAGACCCCCTTTCAAGATAAATGTGTACATTTTTCGGTAGAAACAATTTCCGGCCGAAGGCCGGTTCCTTCTAAAATTAGAGGCTCGCTATCGCTCGCCAGGAAAAATCGAAACCTAAAGGGCACAGAGGTCTTAATATTGATAACAAAATTAGGCGAAAGGTCTCAAAATCGCCAAACTAACGGAACGAACGTCTTAAAACCTCAAAACTAATATGCTAAACATGGGGGAGAAGGGGGTCCATAACAAGCGAGTACTACCCCCTTAAGTGACTTTGGTGAGGAACAGAGGCTGCCATCACCCTCTTGTAGTTCGAACATTGCAGGTACACTCGGATACCATAGTCTCTAGCCCACTCATAAGAATTCCTGGACCCCCTTTGTTTTCCTGTATGCAATTATATCTATCTTGATTGATTTTTGGATAGAGCTTGTTTTTCAATCAATAGTATATATATTTTTGTAATTGATTTATAGAACATTATATTCATAAATAGGTTTCCAGATATATACTTCCATAATTAGAAATAAGTGAAGTTCACTATGACATCCGAGTGTACCAATCGAGCAGGGCAATACACAGGGGAGGCCTCATAGGCATATGATAGGAGCTGCTGGAACTCCTGTTTCATTTGCGTGGCTTCCCCCACTGTTTCTATTTGTGTCTCACCTATACAGAGAGTAACCCAGCTAACTCTCGCAAACACTTCCTCTTTCTATTTATTCATTTCACTTCTCTTACACAAGCACACTGCACTTCTATCCAACGCACCTAAATTACTTCTAATGTATCTTGATTTTAGTCCAATGTCACTCTTTTAACCTTGGGGTGGACACTTGTTACAGTCAGTTTAGTCTTCTTTATACACATAGCAAATAAAAACAATAATTAGGAGTTACAATACTTTCGCCTCAGACTGCTCTCTGCCATGGAGTTGCTAAGTATAGCGGCGAGGTAGTATTGTGCTACAGATCTTAAGCCCAGTGCATGAGGATTGAGTGACAGGCCGCTCCGGAACCTGTAATCACCCCGTCAACCATGCTCTCTGGATTCCCGGCATTCTTCTTGGTATGCTCTCATTGAAATACCGGTACTTCAGTTTTGGGGGGTGTTTGGGAGTAGTTAGATTGGATTTGTTCATGGGAATTCGCGAAAAAGGGGGTGTGTATTGTGCGATGCACAGATGCTAATATTGTGAAAGGCTGTGTAATTCGTTATATGTATATATATATATATATATATATTAACAGTAATTTGAGTTAATACGAACAAAATATAATTGCAAAAGTCTATTTTAGTTTTATTAATATGTAAAATTTGTACATTAATGTATATTATTTTTGATTAATTCCTGGCATCTGCCTTGGACAGCATTGCAAAACTGCCAATAATCATCTAACCCTTTTAGAATACGAGAACTTTTGTTTCCCTTTTACTCTGGCTATTAGTAAACAGGTTTAAGCAGTTTAGGAAAGCCCCGTCGGAATACATGGGCTTCCTATTATTACGTCACACTTCGTATCTGACAGTAATAACATACAGCTTAGTTTTTGTGAGTATTACCAACTTATATTATGACAGCCAGTAATAATCTTCCGACAACCTAACTTTCCCACGTCATAGCTTATTTCCGCTTTGAGTAGGTAAAGACCAATCATTAGTACGGTAGGTCAGTCCGCAGTCGCGAGGGAAATAATGGCTTCATCAAAATCGGTGAATCCTTGGTTTATCGTGTTGAGTTATCCAGCAACCCAATACATGGTTGACCGGACAACTCAACCAGTAGACCATTTCAACCAGAAGCTCTCAACCAGTACCAAATCAATCAATATGGTTAGGTTAGGTTAGGTTAGGTTAGTACTATATTTTGGCACTGGTTTGGTTGGTCTTGGTTGATTTGGCACTGGTTGAAATGGTCTACTGGTTGAGATGTCCAGCAACCCATTATATGATACAGCAGATGATTGTTTGTCCCGAAAACCTCATTATTATAAAGACATCCACTGCTTAAGGGGAGATGGGTCGATTTTCTTGAACCCTTTCTCCCTCGTGTTTAGCCCAATTAGTTTTGAGATTTTAAACGTTTGGCCTATTAATTTGGCGAATTGAATACCTTTCTCCCCATTTTATTGTCAATTTTAAGACTTTTTGTGCCATTTAGGTGTCGATTTTTTCCTGGCGAGCGATAGCGAGCCTGTAATTTTAAGACGAACCAGCCTTTGGCCGGGAAATGTTTCTACCGAAAAATTTACAAATTTATCTTGAAGGGGGGTCTAGGGTTTGTTTTTCTTAGCTTGATGGAGGTCTAGCAAAGAAGGAAACTAAAAAATAAATAAATATATAGATAAATAGATAAAAAAAAACTGGCCACTGTCCCCTTAATGTAGAGTGTATGATGATCTGTAGACCAATGGTAGCAGGTTCGACTCGTAATCAAAAAGTCCTGGGCTTCATTTTCCAGCTGGGTGAGACGGATTGGCATTAAAAACAAAAACTCGGGAATTCGTCCATACATTGTCAAAATTACTGTAAATAATGAGTATCTCTGTGTCCCGAGAAGGTAAGTCTGTGTCGATTGTGGGCGACTCCATGGTAAGACATTTAGTTAGGGCTACCCGCACTAAACTTAGGAAGGTTGTGTGTCTGCCTGGCCATGGAGTTGGGAGGGTTTTAGAGAAGATGGACTACATCTTGGAAGATAGTGGAGATAACCCCATTATCTGTCTCAGTGCCGGGAGTAACGATGTTGGTAAGGGTAGAAGTGAGGAACTGCTGCAGCAGTATCGGGATGTGTTAGATAAAGTTAGGATGAAGGGAGGGATCCCTGTAGTACATTGTATCCTACCCAGAAGAGGAGTTCCCAAGGAATGGACATCCAGGGCGATTGGTGTCAATTGCCGTTTGGAGAAATATTGCAAAGAAAAAGCAATACCATTCATTGATAACTGGGATAGTTTCTATGGGAGAGATGGGATGTACGCAAGGGATGGGGTTCATCTTTCACGGTTAGGGGTTTCTACATTAGCTAGTTCTTTAGATAGGGTGGTTGTGGGGTTTTGAACAGAAACATTGAGAGTGTAAATGAGAGGTTAAATGGAACAATTTTAGCGTCAGGCGAAAGCGATAAGGATATTCAGTCTCATGCTAAAAATGATGACTATAATGCAAATGATAGTAGTGATGGTGCAACGGAAGATGGAAATGTCGCTAAAAACAAAGGTAAATTAGGTATAAAGAAAAGAAGTAAATTGAGAGTATATTACACAAACTGTAGGAGTCTATGTAACAAAATGAACGAACTTAGAGCCCTTGTTAGCAAAGAAAATATAGACATAATAGCGCTAACTGAAACGTGGATTAATACAGAAACCAGGCATTTTTTAGCAGAATTTGATATACCAGGATATAGTTTGTTTAAATATGACCGAACAAGTAAGAGGGGTGGCGGTTATAGCAGTGTTTGTCAGGAGTACATTAAAAAGCTGTATTAAATCAGGTATTAGACTAAATAACGATAATGAAAGTGTTTGGGTAGGGGTTAACGAAGGTAGTGAGACCATAGTTATTGGAGTTATGTATAGACCGCCAAATATGAGTAGAAATGACGGAACGTCATTATGGGAGGAAATTAAAATGGCATAAAGGTTTAGCAATGTGTGCATTATGGGGGATTTTAATTTTCCGAATATAGATTGGCAGCATCAAATAGGAGACTCTGATTCTGAGGAGTTTATAGAGGTAGTACAAGATAATTTTTTATTTCAATTCATAGATACGCCGACTAGAGGTAATAATATTCTCGATTTAGTTTTCAGTAACAATGAACATATGGTAAATAATGTAGAGATAGGGGACCACCTAGGAAATAGTGACCACAATTCTGTGTATTTTAATATACAATGGAAAGGTAATACCAGAGAGAATACAACATTAATACCTGACTTTAGAAAAGCCAATTATGGTGGGTTAAGAAGAGCCCTATTAGCGGACCCTATGGTCAAAAAATTAAGTCGATCCAGGTGTCCAAATGAGTGTACCCCGTCTCAGGCACCTGTCATCTTAAGTCAGGAAGAGACGTCAACCTTGGTAGATACATACGATTATTTTATCAAGTCAGTATTCAATGCACAAAATAAATACATCCCCAAAATAAAATTTAGATCAACACAGAACCAACCCAAATGGATGAATAATAGACTATTAGATCTTCTAGGACAAAAGAGAGGAATATATAGAAAAATTAGAAAAGGCGAAATTCACCTACTTGCTTACTATCAGAGTCTATCAAGACAGGTAAAAAAGGATATTCTATCTATCTATCTATATGCTCAGGCCCAATCCCCATTTTGGGGGTAGCCGACTCAAGACAGAGCAAGAACAGGGAAAACACAAAAACAACATAAAACAAAAAATAAACACAGATAAAAAACACAAACTCTCACACATCCAGGTCACCCAGGAGAAGACCCAGAGACCAGGGTTACCAAGGTCGCTCCAGCACTCCCCCGGCCCCTGACCACCAGGAGAGGTTCCGATCTCGGCAGGCAGACATGCAGCGGAGCCAAAGCGACAAGCCCTCCCACCACACATATCCTAAAAGGATATTAGGAAAGAAAAAAGAAATTATGAAATTAAGGTTGCCAATGACTCAAAAAATAATCCTAAAGCTTTTTACCAACTATATAAATCCAAGGTTAGAGATGTAATTGGTCCCCTTAAAACTTCGATGGGAGAAATGACAGAAAATGATTTAGAAATGTGCAGTACATTAAATAGTCAATTTCTTTCCGTTTTCACTAATGAAAATTTGGCACAGTTTCCAGAAGTCCGTAAGGTATATAGCGATAGTATAGAAAATAGGTTAAGTACGGTTACTATAAGTAGAAATGATGTGCTTAAGGAAATTGACAGACTGAAACCTCATAAATCGCCTGGTCCTGATGAGGTATATGCTAGAGTATTAAAAGAATGTAGGGATGAGTTAAGTTACCCATTAACATTTTTATTTAACAAGTCATTGGAGACAGGTATAGTTCCAGAAGCTTGGAAGCTTGCAAACGTAGTTCCGATCTTCAAAAAAGGTGACAAATCAATAGCATCCAATTACCGTCCCATTAGTCTTACATCAATCATAGGAAAGCTACTAGAGTCAATTATTGCTAGTAAAATTAGAAACCACTTAGATACATTTAATTTAATAAATTCTTCTCAGCATGGATTCACTCAGGGACGTTCTTGCCTTACTAATTTGCTTAGTTTTTTCTCAGAGGTATATGAAGCAGTAGATAATGACAAGTCATATGATATAATATATTTAGATTTCAGTAAAGCTTTCGACAGTCCCCCATGAGAGATTGATGAGAAAGGTTGAGGCGCATGGAATAGGTGGGGCGTTGTTGGGATGGATTAGGTCATGGCTAATTGGTAGGAAGCAGAGAGTCAGCATAAATGGTACGAAGTCAGAATGGGGAGCAGTCAAAAGTGGTGTCCCCCAGGGATCTGTATTAGGTCCTCTGTTGTTTGTTATATACATAAATGACCTTGATTTAGGTATAACTAGTAGGATAAGTAAATTTGCAGACGATACCAAAATGGGGAGAACAATTGATTCAGATAGAGATATAGAGTGCCTCCAAAGGGATCTAGATACCTTACACGAATGGTCAGTAAATTGGCAGATGAAGTTTAACATTGACAAATGCAAGGTATTAAAGATAGGGAAGATGCATACAAATGTTAAATATAAACTAGCTAATGTGGAATTAGAAAACTCGAATTGTGAGAAAGATCTAGGTGTGTTTGTTAGCAATGATTTGAAGCCTAGACAACAGTGTATAAGCGTTCGAAACAAGGCAAACAGGATTCTCGGGTTCATCTCAAGGAGTGTGAGTAACAGAACTGCTGATGTTATCTTAAAACTTTACTTGTCATTAGTGAGACCCCATATGGATTATGCTGTTCAATTTTGGTGTCCTTATTACAGAATGGACATAGATTCATTGGAGAGAGTACAACGTAGAATGACAAAAATGATCCATAATATTAGAAATCTTCCATATAAAGAAAGGTTGAAGAAATTAGGCTTACATTCGTTAGAGAGACGCAGAGTTAGAGGGGATATGATAGAGGTGTTCAAGTGGGTTAGTGGGATTAACAAAGGGGACATGACAAATGTACTAAAGCTCAGTGATAGCGAAAGAACTCGTACCAATGGTTTCAAATTAGATAAATTTCGTTTCAGAAAAGATATAGGCAAATATTGGTTTGGTAACAGAGTTGTAGATGGGTGGAATGGACTACCAAGTGCTATAGTGGGATTAAAAACGATAGGGAGCTT
Source organism: Paralithodes platypus (assembly GCA_032716605.1). NCBI lineage: Eukaryota > Metazoa > Arthropoda > Malacostraca > Decapoda > Lithodidae > Paralithodes > Paralithodes platypus. The sequence goes on from CM064572.1 coordinate 57,343,135, forward strand.
TAAGATAAAATTGGATAAGCATATGGACGAGAAGGGTTGGGTGTGAAGGGGGATCAACAGGGTTGGGCCAATCAGCGCTCTGCAGACCCCCGTAATCCTGCGTTAATCTCTAACCGTTTTGGTAAGATGATCCTCAGGGTATTAGAGTGTTGAGCCTATAATTGGGCTTTGTAATTGGGGTTGTGTGGGACAGGGATCTGCCTTGCTTAGGCCAATCGGCTTTCTGCAGACTCCCATTTTCTTATGTTCTTATGTTCTTATAATTACCTGTAACCCATTTATTACAAAACTGATACAAATACTTTGTAGAAGGAACTGTGGAAACTTTTTTAAGTACAAAAATAATATTTACTGTAGCTTTCAAAGGAGGTTCGTTTACACACATTGATTTGAAGCTTTTGCATGAAAGTAATTAGACTAATTACTAATTTAAAACAGTAACATTTAATGAAACATTTATGCTTAATTCTCAATCAACATGCTGTATGTGACATACAACATCAGTGGCTAAAAATATACATATAAATAAATAAATATATACATAAAAGTAAAATAATCTCGCAGGCAATGCTTCATAATATTTGGGACTGATAATGTTTGCAGGGTACTGAAAAGCCATCCGAGATGGAGACTTAAAATAACAATAGGTAATAGACTAATGATAGGTTTTGAAATAATTTGTAATTACTCTATATTCATACTAATGCAATGGATAATTTAGTTGTATTATATTTTACTTAGCATGTGCATCCTTTTCTAAATGTCCGTCATTATATACTGGCATTGATTTATCTTTATATATATATATATATATTTTTTTTTTTTTTTTTTACTACTCATATGAATGCAAAGTTACCTATTATACACCTCTATTATAACTACTCCAGTCAGGTTTTGCGGATATCATGAATATTCGTTCAATATGGAATAAGCAGCTACCTTAGGCCCGGCGCACATAGAGGCGCAGGGAACACAGGTGATGCAGCACAGACCCAGGGCAGAAATCTGCAATTAGTTATTTTAAAACAAGAGTGCGTGCAATAAAAAACTTAAATAGCGACGCACCTATTTGAATCACTATCGAACCTAAACGACACAATGCAACATTTGATTGTATACTACCTGCTTCAGAACATGGAGCAGGCCATACACTTGCAGGCTCTGCCTGTCCGGCCAACGAAAAGGGGCGGGGCATCGTCCGCCGGACGAAACCCACACACACACACACACACACAGGCCGCCTCACGAGTATACACAGTATGCGTCAGACCACCGCACAGTGGTCAGATCGTCCATTTTCATGAGCATAAACCTATGCTGGATAAAACCAAATGTTCACCAATATTGCTTAATCAACTCTGCGGAAGCAGAGTTTAGTATCACCCCCCCCCCCCCTTATAGTGGGTACCACCGGAAAAATATGTCTCGTCGTCGATGTTGATGTTGTCCTCCTAGACCGTTGGACGGATTTTCACCAAACTTCACACGAACATTTGTTGAGTGAATACGAACGTCAGTATTTTTTTTTTTTTTTTTTTTTTATTTGTGTAATAGTTATGATTTTAGATCCAATTTATGGTTTTACCCCCACCCGGCCAGTTTATGAGGTCAGTGTTGGATCCGATTCTTGATTTTTTACTTGTATGATTCTGCCTTGCATTTCTAAGTATCTTGTGAGTTTCTTAAAGTCCTTCTTCATATGCATGACCGACAGGTATACTGTACATAGAGATTCTATCACTTAACTTCCATGCATTAACATCTTGTGGACTGAGATTGGCATTTTTTTTTTTTTTTTCTATATTCCAACTACTCCCTCTCGGGCATAGGCTGATAGCCTTTACACTCTACCGCTGGACACAGTGAGGCCCGTGAGGTCTTGCTCCAGTCTAGGGAGTGAGACATGCGAAGCTTCACGGCTCGAAGCAGTCCAATCTCTGAAGCCACCTCGCCTCTGCGCTTCACAGTCTCACTCCCCACACTCGGACCCTCACTTCCAGAACGCCACCTATATAGTACCACTCATACAGCTGTATGTAGAGGTTAGCAGTTTCTTTGGCATATGTATCATATCTAGTACTATCTATGTCATAGCCTGAATTTAGAGTACGGAGTATAACTGACATATGAGGACCCTGGAGGACAAGGGGCGAATGTGCCACCATGAGCAAAATTGAGTTAGGACTGGTTCCCGATAGATGGAAGCACTGAAAATCACGTGGTGAAGAGCGTGTGAAGAGCGTTTTGCGATTCCCACCCATGCGGGCTCAGTACCCTAGGTTCTAAATCCCTTGTTTCGACCTTGTGTAGCGGCGGAGGAGGTATGGATTGTAGGAGGTGGAGGGGCGAATGTTCCCGCGCGCTCAAGCCAATGAGCGGCCGGCTAGCATTCCCCGGGTTAAAGGCCCGCCTCCCGGCCAATGACACGCGCGTTTGCGCGTTTTTTTTGGCTGAAAATTTAACAGTATCTTAGTTTCATGGACATCTAATACAGGATTAAATTTCAAGCAGATTGAACAATAATTACTATAGGCTGAAAAAAAAAAAAAAATCTATTGTGCGTGTTTTTATTTTTTTTTATTTTTATTTTTTTTTTGTCTATCAATTTGTCTCTTCCAGAGGATTCTAATGGTATATAATAACATGCTATTCTGTAATATTCTATGTATGCCACCTATTCCAGACTTTAACACCTTACGAGCGGCCTAGGCGGTATATAATATGTAGCCACCAGCGGGGTGTTTTTACCCAAAATAGGGCTGTTTACGTGATCATTTTCATGCCTAAATAAGACCCAGAGCGTAAAACAAGTATCTATCCCTGAAAGGGCATAAACAGAGCTTTCCAATGACACCATAACGATCCTTTTATGATGGCTAGTTTTCTTGCAACAACCACGCAACGCGAGTGCAAAAAGCATGTAATTCGACACTTTCCCCATACAATTCCGTATGTAGCGAGTGAGAGAGGGAGGGAGGAGGTGGGATTCGTGTCAGTAGGTTCGCCGCGGTGGTCTGGAGCAGTCATACGCTCGCTACTCTCCTGCCACCACTTGTCTCTCTCTCTCAGCAACATTACGTGCTGAAATTGCCACACGACCTATGTCGAGCGCCGCCAGATAGTCCAGATTTATTATACTCGACTTATGTTGCGCGCCGATAGTTATGGGTTAAACACTCATAACTCGAAAGTAAGGTATTGGCGCATTCGCCCCTGGTCCTCATATGTTGTATGAGTCTAACATCAACTCCCAGTTATTTTGGAGACACATTTTCAGGATCAGCAAAAAACCTCTTTGCCGTATTTCCATTGTTAGTTGTTCCTGATGCCTGATCTGGTCTATCAACATTCAGCCCCAATACAGTCTTCAATCCTGTGTAGATCCTCTTCTTCTCGTCATTATAGGTCTTTTTATTCTGGTTCCCTTTCAACATCCACGTTTTTATTTTCATTCGGTATCCTATATGAAGAATTAATTCCATGGAATTGATGAGTAGATAGTCCATAGGAAAGTGCATTGGTATCTACCTCCTTTTCTTCTATTGCCTTTAAGTTGTTCATGGCCTATGGGTTAGTCCTCGGTTTGCAAATATAACCTGATGCAGCAGATGGAGTACAAAGGAGTACAAAGGAAATCAAGCAACAACAGGTCTAGTGACCCTTCTAGGCTGCTTGTCCTCCAAAACACTGAGGATCAAGTGTCCAAACAGTGGTTTAGAGTGGGTAAGGGAACATTGGAAAGGGAACTACTGCCCTGGAACTAATGTCCGTGGCAGGACTAGGAAGTTAGTAGGGGACATATGGGTTAGTAACTGAGGGGAGGATAAAATAAAGTTATTCATTTACAAACGCAGTCAGTCGGGGGTTTGATGCGAGATATTTGTCTAGGCGGAGTTTAAATGAATCAACGGTGCTGCAGTCTATAACGTCTCGGGGAAGCCCATTCCACAAGTTGACAACTCGATTGAAGAAGAAATTCTTAGATTCGTGTGAGTTAAAAGATTTACCAATAATTTTGCAACCGTTTCCCCGCGTGTAATTAGATTGGTCGATAGTGAAGTACTTACTACAGTTCATATTGTCGATGCCTTTGATGATTTTGAACACTTGAATTAAGTCACCTCTTAATCTGCGCTGGGTTAAAGGAAATAGATTTAATTCTCTAAGACGCTCTTCGTATGGTTTGTTCTTTAGGCTAGGTTTCATTTTGGTAACTCTACGTTGAACTCGTTCTAGCTTGTTTATGTCTTTTTGGTAATAAGGGCACCAGCATTGAATGCAGTATTCCAGAAGAGGGTGGACTAAGGAATTGTAAAGAGTTAGGATAACGTCTTTGGATTTATGCTCAAATGACCTGCCTATAAAGCCAATTATTTTGTTTGCCTTCTTAACAACTTCTGAACATTGTTGACTCGGTTTTAGGTTACTCGATATTGTTACTCCCAGATCGGTTTCTCTGTTTACATTCTTAAGCTGAGTGCCATTCATCGAATAGTTTGCTTTCTCATTTAGGTATCCGATTATGTAGTACTTTACATTTATCCGCATTGAAACGCATTTGCCAAATTTGGGCCCAATGTGACAATTTATCTAGATTGTGTTGCATATCGTCAACTTGATCGTTTGAGAGTACGCTATTTGCAATTTTTGTATCGTCAGCAAATTTTGAGATTGTACAGGTGAGACCCTCATCTATGTCGTTGATGTAAATTAGAAAGAGAATTGGTCCTAGTACCGATCCCTGGGATACCCCGCTACTTACATTGGTCCATTTCGATGCCTTACCGTTTATGACTACTCTTTGCTTTCTGTCGCTGAGCCAATTTTCTATCCATTTCAACACACCGTCTTGTATTCCATGCGCTTTTAGTTTTAGCAGTAAACGTTTGTGGGGAACTTTGTCAAAGGCCTTTTGAAAATCAAGGTATATAATATCTACAGATTTACTCTCATCGTAGAGGTTGAGGATATCGTGGAAGAAGTCTAAGAGGTTTGTTAAACAGGAACGTTTTATACGAAAGCCGTGTTGAGTATCTTTAAGTATGTTATTTTCCTCTAAGTGATTTACGAGTCTGTCTCTTATGACCGTTTCTAGCATTTTACATACAACTGAGGTTAAGCTAATTGGACGATAGTTACTGGGTAGGGATTTGCTGCCTTTTTTGAATATCGGTGTTACGTTGGCTATCTTCCACTGATCAGGCATAGTTCCAGACTGCAAGGATTTATTGAATAGTAATGTCAGTGGTTTGAAGAGCTCATCCTTAGCTTCCTTTAAAACTCTAGGCGAGATTGTATCAGGTCCAGGCGTTTTATTTACCTTGAGTTTTATCTAAACAATTCAATACTTCTCTCTCTGTAACGGTGATATTGCTTAGAACATCTGAATTATCAATCTGAATCGGCGATGGTGTAGGGATATCACTGAGGTCTTCTGTTGTAAAAACTGATGCAAAGAAGGTATTGAGGGCATTACTCATTTGTACTTCGTCTTTGGTGTATTCTCCATTTTCATCGACTAACGGTCCAACAGTTGAAGTAACTACTTTTTTCTTTCTGATATAACTATAGAATTCTTTCGGGTTTGTTTTACTTTGATTCGCAATATGTAACTCTAGGGTCTTTTTACTTTGCTTATGTGTATGTATGTGAGTATGTGTGAGTGCTTGGTAAACCTTTCCATCAACCATGGTTAATACTAACTTATGGTGAACTTCAACGTTGTCAGTCATTGTAGGTACCAGATGTTGTATTGCCTCCTGGAGCTCGGATATCTCCTGCCGTGTATGGTCTGCACTTTCTTGAAGCTTAGTTTTACAGGACGACAATAAAAGGGAGATGAGGGAGCTGGATTCTGCCAAATAATTTTACTGCATCTTTTAAGAGACAACCTTACGGGACAAATAAAAGACGAAACAATGGGTGTCTCACTAATGTCACTGTGCACTTCCTGATCAAATTTCATGGAATATAATGCCTGGTTCCCACTCCCATCAATACCGTATTTTGTTATTAATTCCAAAGCGAGTTTCCTTTGTTTACCTTGAATGTTTTCCATGTGGGAATCATTCTCAGCATAATATTTATCCATACAAATATCAATAGCAGTCTGTTGGGCCACTAAAAAACGCTTCACTGTGTGACCTAACACATTTTGTAGTGGGATTTCTGCCTCAAACTCTGTAACATTAACACTTTCTGGGCAACATTTTTGCTTTTCACAAAGTACTTGTTCATATGATGGATACATGTAGCACTGTTTCTGTCTATTAGCCTCCCTTAAAATAAACATAACTGTCTTTACTCATATCGGTTGTAAGTAGAATGTTTAGAGCTTCAATTTCTGAAAATGGAGACTCTTTTGTATGGCTGACTTTATTCACTATCTCGGCTGCCTTTTCTGAAGATGAAGTAGCCTGTGCACACATAATTGCGGCATCGACCTTTGCTTCTTGTCGCAATTTCATTTGTGTAGCATAAGCCAACTCCTCAGTTGAAAATTGCTCTCGGAGATGTCTGGTTTTCCTTCGTTTTGTACTTTCACTAGCATTAGCAAATGCAGTTGGAGGTCTTCCCCTTCCACAGTTATTGGAGCTCTCATTGTCATTGGTACTGTCTGAATCACTGCTTTCAAAATTTGACATTTCAAGTTTAATTTCTGCTCTAATCCATCTATTATTTTTATTTAAAAATATTTTTCTCACACGATAACTTGTTCTCCATCTCTCATTGAACTGATATATTAGTTTGTTTGATTATGTGATATAACCTTTGCATGACTGTATGCCTGTTGATGGTTCTGTACTACTTGATTGATAACTTGTCTGAGTATTTGTTATATTGTTTAAATATTCTGTTACTATGTCCTCTCTACTGATTGCAGCCATACCTATAAAAACGAAAAATATATGACCGTAAGTTAGACTTTCCAAAATCGGTTACGCACACAAATAATAGGTTTTCTATGACATGCAATGCATTTTCTTTGTTTTTACCTGTAATTTGTGTGGGTAACTATTTTAAATAATTAAAATATATTTCTATAGTTTACCGACCTATAATAGCTTTATCGTAATATATTTCACTAAAATGTGTTCATATGTAGTCACATTGCATTGATATAGCACCTGGATATAAAACATTACAACAACAAAGAATGTCTTGATTTGATTTACCGTTCATAAGAGATTAGATGCTGGGTGAATACATTCCAGTGTTTAAATTGAAGGAACACAGAAAACGGAAGTCTGACAGCTGAGCGGTTGATTTAAAATCCCTTATTCAAGCAGGAGTCAGATGATCACCAACTAAATGTTGTTTTCTTGTAATACTGTGCGAAGCAGCAACCCAGTTATGTTGCATTAGATGATTACAGATAAATACAGGCTAATCCTAGAGTTTACTCCCTCAGCATTTTTTATTTTAATAAATTGTACGCTACTGATATTAGTGCTCAAATATTATTTTGTTTCACTAACATTCAAAATTTAGAATAGAAATAACCGTGTTATTGTGTTTTTCATTTAAGCTTTGATAACTAGTTCTAGAAATAGGTCTATATAGGTGAAAACCATGATACTGTATGATAAAAACTTTGTACGATAATTTTGACATGTTTGGTACGATATTTTAGCCAAATCCACCACGCTAAAACTGAAACTGCTTCTGCCCACATCTTGACGAGTTCACGCCGGCTGATTCTACCTAGTAAATTTCGTTGTTTTGTGTGTTTTGCGTGATTGATCGAGTGTTGTTGATTTGCAATTGCAAGAGAAGCGCGTCTGGAAGCTTGCTGGATGGCCTACTGGGACGAACAAACCGAAATATGAACACCAGCAGTCGAGGTAAATAGAGTAGCCTAGCCTAAGGTTTGTCAGGAATACGGAGTTATGGGAATGGCGTGTTTGTACTTTCTCCAGTAGGCTACAGCTTGTTCTTGAAGTTTTGCAGCATTGCTAATTTGTTTTTGTTTTGGCATCTTTCTTCTTATTAGGCTATGGTGACAAGTATAGTGTAGATGCCTACAATAATATATTTGATAGAATATTCTGAAGAGAGAAAGAAAGCTACGGTAGGCCTATTTGATAGAATATTCTGAGAGAGAAAAAAAGATGTTAGGCCTACCCTAGAGGCAATCATTAACGATATTTTAGGCTAAATTTTTACCGAGCCAAGAGTTTTAGCATTTATTTATATATCTAGGCTACTTTAATTTAATGATAATATTCAACACCTCCTTCGCCGCCTTATTAGAAATAATTTATTAGGGAAAATAGGGACCAATAGACTCGCCCTATTTTTCTCATTAGGCCTATAGCCTAGTCCGCATGGAGGAATTTTGGGTAAATCTACAGTTATACTACCCTGCCCCCACTACCCCCCACCACCTCCCCCCCTTCAAAACACGCCTTTTAGCATGTTTTTGGATGGTTCAGCATACGCGGAAACTGGAAAAAAACTTAGGCTAGGCCTATTTTGATCAAAATTGATCACCAACCAGATACGAGTTTTTCAGGTAATTTGTTGTTGTTTTTTCTTTGATAGGGCCTAGCCTATACAGTGTTGTTTAATACCGAGGACTGTCGTATTTTAGTATTTTTAACATTAGCCTAACCTAACTTAACCTAACCTAACCGAAAATTAACCTGTCTCGCGACCGGTCTAAACCCAGCTCACATAACCTGTTTATGGGTGCGCGACGGTCTAAACCCAGCTCACGTTCGCTGTTTATGGGTTCGCGAAGGTTTGTAATACTTCAATGTAGCCTATCTATTTCAAGTCAAATATAGGCCTACATTTCCGTGCATCATCAAACCATACTTAAGTCCAAGCTTCTTCAGTCTAAGCTACTACTAATAATATTAACCCATTAGTACCAACAGAATAGCGACAAAATAGGGGTAGTATAACTGTAGATTTATCTCATTTTGTTATCGACACTTCAAAAAACCCGACCGTAAACAAAGCATTGCGCCCAATGAATTCTTCGACTTGACTCCTTGCTTTGAAAGTTGCGGTGAGTGCTAATCACCCAATAAATGGAGTGAGCCTAGGCCTACTCACAAAAACAAAATACCGGCAACCTGTTTTTGCCCCCTTACAGATGAGATATAAGAGGATGACAATCAATCAAGGGGGGGTGAGGGGGCAATGCCCCCCTCAACCCATCGTGTATCCAATCATCCAATGTACCCCACAATTTCCCTTAGGCCTACCTACTGTAAAAGCGCGATTCACCCAATAAATGGCGCCATTTGATGCCGTATCTTCAGATTAATGAATAATTGGTAAGTTAATGCAAATCCTCCACTCAAACCATGAAAAACAACAATAAAACATTAGGCCTAGGCCTATTGCATATTCCTTGAAAAAAAATGTAGAGAAAACTTGGTAAATAAGGCGGCAATAAAACACTAGGCCTAGCCAATAGACTATTACTTGAAAAACATATAAAGAAAACTTGGTAAATAAGGCGGCTCTAGCTGTCTTCAATGTTATCATCCCTGGTAAAATTCTAGTTTTGGTTTCACAGCGATTTTAGAGGGTTTTTAGTATAACTAAATAAGTTGGTCACCAATTATTTTGCAATATTTGAAAACAAATATGGATTTTATATGCTCTAAACATAATATGAAAATGTTTTTTAAGCCTCGGCAAAACCTAATAAAAATATATGGTACTGATAGGCCTATGGAATTTTGTCGTAACATGGTTGTCAATACCTTCCTATAGACGGCACCGATTCGTACACACGCCATTTTCACCTGTCCCGAGGTCTGTCCACCAGCTTTTTAGTCAACACTAACTCCACCTGCCCATAGATTGGGTTAGGTTAATTAGGTTAGATTGTGCATCTGCTTGATCAGGAATTCGCTCGAAGTGACTCGCATTCGTATTTACAGATACGGCCGAATACCGGTAGGCTACTAAGTGGGCGCCGGCCCAACCGCCATGTTGTATCCCACGTAGGCCTACTAGGTATTACGGACACATTGTAGGCGTTAGGTGTGGATTAGGCTTGTATCCAATGTACTAGGTCTATGTTACTGGATATTTATGATTTAAATAAGTGCTACGTTTTTTATAAATCTGGTTATATGGCTTTGCAATTAGGGAAATCATGAGCCAATTTCCGACATTTAGTTAGTCTTTTTCGATTCTCAAAATACGATCCAAGTTTTGCCAAAAATTGGCTCGGGTTTTTCAAAATTATGCTTTATGGGGTTTGCAATTTAGGGAAACGAGCAAAAATTCTAAATTAGGTTACTGTAATTGGTTTACTCTTAAAAACTCGCAAAATCCGAGCCAAGTTTTGGCAAAACTTGGCTCGGGTTTTCCAAAATTTGGGTTTTATGGCTTTGCAATTTCGGGAAACCTGAGCCAAATTTCTAAATGAAGTTACTGTAATTTTGTTGTCTACAAACTATCAAAATCCGAGCCAGCTTTGGCCAAAACTTGGCTCGGGTTTTCGAAATATTGGGTTTTAGGCCTTTGAAATACCTTAAAACCCGAGCCAAGTTTTGCTAAAATACGTTTTAATCGCCGTTTTACGCATTTAACCCCTCATTTTCCCGGTACTTCATAGCCCTCCCCACTATCGGGCGGCGTGTCTTAAGATCGTTGTATAATGGGGAAAACGGTTTCGCCGAGGGTTGTAATTATTTCCAAACACTATATATTGATGAAAACTAACAGGGGAAAATAAAAAAAATCCATGGGAAAATTGGTGACCATCTTATTTTAGTTTTTCCGGGTTTTTTTTTTCTTTGTTATTCCGTTTTCTTTGGTAGGCCTATACAGTGTTATTTTATACAAAGGACTGGTGGAAATGAGTATTTACCCATTATCCAACAATCTAAAAACACGGCCCTCACTAGTGGGAAATTGCGGGGTAAAAGACCAAAATAAGGGGTAATATTAGAAGAACTGAATGTAATACAGTCGGTCCTCCGGTAACGCGGATAATGTGTTCTGGTAACCTCCCGTGTTACCAAAAACCGCGTTACCAAAACCACATGTTTGCATGTTAAACGTACAATCTGGCCTGCCAATACGCGAGCTTTTAATACGCGATTCACCTTATACGCGAGGAGGGGGTCGAATCATACCCAAAACTTTCAAAACGCGTGATGTACCTTTAAAACGCGAATCCGGGGCCGATATAAGGGCAATTCCGGGGAGTTCAGCTAATACGCGAGGCCCCCCACCATTCCGCGCATCCATCTGCGCAGGGACGCCAGTCTACCCTCAGTCCACGCAGTCCGACTCGTGTGCAGTGATATAGTTTTTTGCCCCCATCATCATGCCCCCTCGCAAGAACAAACTTATTATTGTTATATTTTCTTATGATTTGGATGTTTATGTATACATATATGTACCTTTTGTGGCAATTGACGGAGATAAATAGGCCTAAAGTAGACAACTTGGAGTCAGTGCCGCCCATATCGATTTATTCCCATATAATACTCTATTGCTAATACAGTAAACTTCCGTTAATCCGAAGGGCAGCGGACCGGCCCTCGTTCGGATTAGTGGATTTTTCGGATTATCGGACTTTACCCCTATGAACCTGTGTATGACGAAAACATTGAGGCATTAGGCCACCCAAATGACACAATGGTGCACACACACATATCATATGTTCATGAAATCACTTCAAAAGTTTACCATTGTCATTGTAGCCTATTACCTACTTCAAAACATTCAGATTAATGATCAAAGGAATCTGCTGATATAAACGTCTTCTTCTTCTTCCGTCTACTAGCGAGTTTGTCTTGCTCTTGAAGATCAGATCAGATGTGGTTCGGGAAGTAATGCCTTAACAACGGCACTTCCCTGAGAGGTTCTTGTAATTTTCATTTTGTGATTTTCCTTTTGTGACGTGCTCTGTTATATTATATTGTATTGAAAGCACCCTTGTCTTGAAAGCACCCTTGGGACGCTCCGATCACTGAACTATAAATAGTAGCGTATCGGAACGTTCAAAGGTGCGTTTTCAAGCTCAAGACTAATACGTCCAAAGGTGCGTTTTCAAGCTCAAGACTAATACGTCCAAAGGTGCGTTTTCAAGCTCAAGACTGAATGCGCTTGCAGAAAATGCGGTTCAAGCCAGTAGCGCATCGGAGCATCCCAAGGATGCGTTCAAAAGCAAAACAAACTCTCTAGCAGACGATGTGGAAGAAGAAGAAGAAGAAGGTGTTTACGTTTATATCAGTAGCTTCCTTTGACCATTAATCTGAATGTTTTGAAGTAGGTAATAGGCTACAATGACAATGGTAAACTTTTAAAGTGAATTCATGAACATATGATATGTGTGTGCTCCATTATGTGTCATTTGAGTGGACTAATGCCTCAAAAAGGGGACTTTGGGACTTCTTGAAATTCGGACCATCGGGTGAATTCGGATTTGGCCTCAAATTGAAAAATTCGGACTATTGGGAGATTCGAATCTTCGGTCGTCGGATTAACGGACTTTTACTGTACGCGAATTTCCATTCCGCACCCTCGTGTGTCGCCCATATACTCGCGTATTGAGAGGCCTGACTGTACCTTTGTGTTCTGGGGAATTCCACTAAAGTCCACTTTTTCTCCATAGAAGCCTATTTTATAATAATTAAATCAATTATAAAGGTTATTTGGGAAGGATGTAGTTACCGGGTGTACCACTACCGACATACAACATAAATCATTATAAATACTTATAATAAAATAAATACTTATAAATCTATAATACTAGGTTAGGTTAGGTTGGGTTGGGTTGTTTGGTTAGGGTAATGTATTTTTAATAAAATAAATACATATAAATCTATAATGCTAGGTTAGGTAAGGTTAGGTTAGGGTAATGTATTTTTGTATCCAAAGGCAGTCAAAATAGACAGGAACATGATGGGGGTACACCCGGTAACTACATTCTTGCCGGTTATTTGATATGTTCATTGAGTTGATTTGCCCATTGCAACAACTCTTACCTCTGAATAAATATTTTGTTTAGGCTAGGCTAGTTAAGGAGAGAGAGTCACAGCACGTGCTGCCATTTTTCGATCGAATCTCTGAAATCCTGCCATCATATTTCTCACCTCCCACAATAACTAGGCTTACACATTTTAGAATGGACTACTCTTCACTCAACGCACGGCAATGACCATATCTACCTCTGGTATGCATAACAACATGGTTAGGCCATTTATTTGCAGAGATATGAGCATCGGTAAATGGCGAAAATCGGAACTTCGGAATTCCCGCCTAACTCGCCGTCTTGTATTTCTCACCTCGCACAATAACTACACAAGTTGGTAGGGTGTTCTAGTCTTCACCCAACGCACGGCAATGATCATATCTACCTCTGGTATGCAACTATGCATAACAACATGGTTAGGCCATTTATTTGCAGAGATATGAGCATCGGTAAATGACGAAAGTCGGGAGTAATGGTTCGGCGGCCGAGATAGCCTAGCCACGCATTGCACACAACAACAACTGTTTCGGTAATTATTCTCACCTCACACAATAACTACACAATGTGGAGTGTTCTAGTCTTCACCCAATGCACGGCAACGATCATATCTACCTCCGGTATGTATAAAAACTTGGTTAGGCCATTTATTTGCAGAGATATGAGCATCGGTAAATGACGAAAGTCAGGAGTAAAGGTTCGGCGCCTGGCTAGACCCCGCGTCAGTGTAAGTGTTGACCGTGTTAGCAAAATGTTGTATATTTGGGGTGTACCGCGTGCCACCAAATCCGCGTTTCCAAAATGCGCGTTACCGGAGGACCGACTGTACAGTATATTGAAAATAGAAAAACCCAGTAACGTCATTTCGAAAGTTGCCTCGGGTTTTGATGGTTTTCAATTATAAAAACTCCAAAATACTCGGGTTTATATATTTTTCAGATTCCAAAAACCCAGTAACCTAGTAAACCAGTAGGCTAAAGGGGTTTACTCGATTTAGTCAAGTTTAAAACAACATTAGCCTAACTTAACAACCTTACCTAACCTAACCTAGTATTATAGGTGGGGGGCTGCCGCTCCCACACCCCCGCTGGTTGGGTATGTTGTTGTTGTTCCCTAAGCTGCCTGGCCAAACAGCCCCGAGTCCCTGAGGAAGGCCATGGCCACGATCGGGCTTTCCCACAGAGCTCTCATTGAGTGTAGATTGTGTTGTTGGCGTAAGTGGTTGTGTGAAATGCAGTCTTCTATGATGTGTTTAATGGTATGGGGTGCTGTGTTACATCCTGGGCAGGCGTCGACAACGGAGTCATCCAGTCTCTTCTGATAGCTCAGGAGAGCTGGATGGTGTCCGCATCTCAGCCTGGCCAGGTGGACTCTGTCCTCGCTAGGAAGGGAGGATTCGGAAGGATGGATTTCGGGAGGTCGTGCATGCAGCTGCGTGTTGTCTGTGAGTGAGTGGATGGATCGGTGAGAGATATGAGTATGGATATGCTTCTGGAAGTTGGTTCGGGGTGGGCAGGGAGGGAGAGAGGACAATAATTGTGTGTGATACCGTGTGCTGGGTGTTGTTTTGATATTTCTTGGTGTCTGTGGGTGTGTTGCCATGTAGTTTAGTGGGTGGATGGGTATTTAGCTGGTTGGGTATTATAATGTTTACTGGGTTTTTGGACTCTGAAAAATATATAAACCCGAGCCAACTTTTAATAAAAGTTGGCTCGGGTTTATATATTTTTCAGAGTCCAAAAACACAGTAACCTAGTAAACCAGTAGGCTAAAGGGGTTAACTCGATTTAGTCAACTTTAAAAAGACATTAGCCTAACTTAACAACCTTACCTAACCTAGCACCCCTGCTGGTTGGGTATTAAAATAATAAACAACTCTACCTACCAGCTACTAGGTGTTGGTTGGGTCGTCAGGGTTAGACTGGGTAGGGATCGTCGAAGTAGTGGTCTGGTTGAGGGTCGTTGGGCTGTGGAGGCTGCTGGGACTGGGGTGGGTATAGCTTGGCCGCTTGAACGAGAAAGTGGTGGAGAGCGTTGTCGGCGTTTATCTTCAGGAAGAGGTATCGGTCAAGAACTGGGGTCGGATGCCTGGCCTCTTCACATACTCTTTGACATCTCTCCAGAGCCGCTCTACTGTCTGTGTGTGTATTTTAGGGTTGTCAGGATCGATGAAGTTGATTCTGTGGTTAACACTCCAATGAAGATAATCTTGTTCAGAGAGAGTGCGGCAAGAATGTAGTTACCGGGTGTACCGCCCGTCTTGTTTACACTACGCGGACGCTCACCATCATGTTCCCGTCTATTTTGACTGCCTTTGGATACAAAAATACATTACCCTAACCAAACAACCTAACCTAACCTAACCTAGTATTATAGATTTAGAAGTATTTATTTTATTATAAGTATTTATAGATGATTTATGTTGTACAGTATGTCGGTAGTGGTACACCCGGTAACTACATCCATCCCGTGAGTGCTGTAGGCTTTCCAGCAATCACTGACGATGGTCGAGCCTGGGAGGATGAATTTTTCAATTATGGGGTACAATGTTTCTCGATTCCTTGGTTGGGCCTCTGAATTATCTCCAATTAAAGGGACAATTTTTTTTTTTTGAGATACGCTCAATCCCACCAAAGAGCCAACTTACTGAGTGGGTCGCCTACCAACGTTGAATTTGGCTTTCACCACAAATTTTTCGTCTATTTCGAAGATTATGCCCTCGCCACCAATAGGTTGCTGATTGTCGAACCAAAAACTCGTCCCTTCGGAGCAAAAATTCCGCCAGTCCATGCTAGTTTGCCAAGCAATACTCAAGTTTCTGATTGTACTATTATGAGAAAAAGACCGGTCAACAAATAAATTGATGAAACCCACCACTTGCCAATTTTCTAAGTGAGTAGGCCTATTTGATAAGAAGGATCCATTGTAATGTGCAGCTGTAAACTGGCACCAGTGTTTTTTTTTTCTTTTTTTCTTGTTGACATAGGTGTAGTTGCAGCGCCAAAGTTTCTTGTCCTCTGTCAACTTACATTGACTACCTCAGCAAGGGCAAATAACTTTTGTTGGGAGAACACCGTGGTTGGTTAATAATTGAAGGCTTGCTTCATTGTCCTCGAATGTTTCTTTAATTATTCTATGGGGCACTAGAGCACATCCCTCACACACGGTAGCCATGACTGGAATGATCGGAGGTGTGGGATCGGGTAGGTCTAAAGGTACGTGATATATGCTTTGTGGTGGGGTTCTATAATCGGTTAGCAGGGTTGTAGGCGTGACTTAAGTAGCAATCGTGACTGTGATTGGCTCTATATTTCCGAAAAAGACCGCAAGAGGGTGTTAGTTAAGACTGAAAGGCAGGGAGAAGGAGCACCAAAGTCTTGTGCTGTCAGTACGACAATGGCGACGGCCCCGTCTATGCGGCGGTAAATATTAACTTTTTTACAGTAGGCTAGTTAATAATTCGATATAATGCATTTGCGCCGCTACGGACATATATAGGAATTAAGTATGGTATACGGTATGACAAATTTATAGAAGCCATAGAAATTTATTAGTGCACTGTGATAGCGGAACTAGAATTAAACCCACTCCCCGATAGTGGGGAGGGCTATGATTTGAAGACATTAGCCTAACCTGACAACCTTACCTAACCTATCATAGTATTATGGGTGGGGGCTGCCAGCCCCACAGCCCCGCTGGTTGGTGTACTAATCCCTTAATAAAAATAAAATAAAATTTGTCTGTCGATTATACGAAGGCGAAAGAAAAGTCGATGAAGTCTACGATGTTTACTCTGCAATCTTCAGCTTTGATTATACAGTACGTTGATAACAGGAAAGTACTGTATTGACAAGCTTGTTACGAAAATTACATTTTAGTAGCATAATACTAGGATAGGTTAGGTTAGGCTAATTCTTACAGTTGATCCTCTGGAAAAAGGCAAACTAGGCCTGTGTATCCAGCTCAGTACCAGTACTGTACTTGCACTGCTGCGGTCGTTCACGGTGTTGGCGGCGGCGGTAGCAGACGCAACATTTTTGCTATTCTGTATTTTTGCTTTATAATCAAACTTCAAATCTTGTCTTCCCCATGCTTTATCAAGATGTCTTCAAATCATAGCCCTCCCCACTATCGGGGGGGCGTGTCTGAACATCGATCGAAAATCGGGAAAATAGGTTTTTCCGAGATTTCTAATCAATCACAAACCATATATATTGATGCAAATGAATAAAATAAAAATATAAAAACACTGGGAAAAATCGTGGTATAAAAATAAATATTTTCCCATACCGGTACTTTATATCAAGTTTTTCCGAGGGTTAAAACACATTTTCATATGATGTTTAGAGCTGTCGATAACTGAAAGTACCGTATTGACAACCTTGTTACGAAAAAGACATTTCGGCACCATACTTTTTTATTATGTTTTGCTGAGGGTTAAAACAAATTTTCATATGATGTTTAGAGCATATACTGTAGATACCATATTTATCTTCAAATATATCAAAAACATTTGTGGTATTAAAATAATATTGAACCCCCCCTCACAACTTATTCTGTACAGTACCCCACGTCAAATGGTTAGGCCTATGTGAAAATTATGTTTTCTATCTATCTATTGCCTGACGCCGTGATCTCCGAAGGGGTGGCCACGAACGAACCGCCCCATGCACCTCTTGTCTCCAGTCAGTCGACGCCCCTCCCCCCCAACCAGCACCGCCTTCGTTCATGTACTTCCTCGCTCCATCCTTCCACCTCTCATTCGGTCTACCTCTCCCTCTCTGTCCCTCCACCTCGCTCTCGTACACCCTCTTAGTCATTCTCTCGCTTTCCATACGTTCCATATGGCCGAACCATCTCAAGTTGTTCCTTTTCACACTTTCCAGCACATCTACCTCCACACCACACCTCCTTACTTCCTCATTAGTCTGTCTATCCCTCCATGTAACTCCGCATGCACTCCTTAAGTAATTCATTTCCACTGCTCTCACTCTTGGTCTGAGTCTCTCAACCAACGTCCATGCTTCGCTTCCGTAAGTCAGTGTCGGGATTACCACACTGTCATGCAAGGACTTCTTCACTTCCATACTGACCACCCTATTTCTTGTTACTGCTTTTAGCGTTCCTACAACCCTCTTCCCCTGTTGTACCCTCTCCCGTACTTCTTCATCCATAGTCCCATCTTTACTCAACACACTGCCCAGATACTTAAAAGAGTTGACGATCTCCATAGCCTGACCGTTCAGCTTCACCTCCACTCTGTGACTTCACCCCTTTCGAAGACCATAACCTTGCTCTTCCCCGCATTTACCTTCAAATTCCGTTTTTCGCACACTGTTCCAAACTCATTTACCAGACCCTGCAACTCCCATTCATTATCACTCATCAAAACTGTATTATGTTTTGCTCCCTACTGTTAAAATATATGAGAATTTCAATAAGTCCTGGGGGGGGGGGGTGTTCCCTCGATTTGTTCTGTATCCCACGGCATTGTGACCGCACACGGTAAGGGGAAAATGAGGTATTAGCCCC
Source organism: Paralithodes platypus (assembly GCA_032716605.1). NCBI lineage: Eukaryota > Metazoa > Arthropoda > Malacostraca > Decapoda > Lithodidae > Paralithodes > Paralithodes platypus. The sequence continues at coordinate 57,361,619 of CM064572.1, forward strand.
CTACTGTTAAAATATATGGCTTATTATCACTTTTTATCCCTCAATTTCCCTATTCTTCATATCCCTTCCCACTATCGGGGCCGTGTCTTAACATTGATGGGCTGCATAAAAAAACAATCGCTGGGCTGACTGTTGGTGCTAAAAGTCAGTAGCCTACTGTAATACCATTATTTTTTTTTTTTTTTTTTTTTTTTTTTTTTTTTTTTTTTCCCCATCATAAAACCCCATGCATTAGCCACTGCCAGTGTTTAGAAGTTCTAGCCTAATTTTTTTTTGGCTTGATAAGTTGAGCACACTTTGTGAGCTGTGACTTTAACCCATCAGACCCGGAAGGGCTCTGAGGCACCCATAAAAAACACGGCCCGCGCAACCCGGAAGGGTGCTGAGGCTCCGGGAGCTTGAGAGCCTGTAAGCTTGGTGTGCGAGGCGTTCGTCCGACGCATGTAAACAACAGCCGGCTGGACCGACGCCCCGCATCTCCGACCACAAGAAGGAGTGCGTCGCTTGTTCGTGTGTGCCTGTATGTTATTGTTTAGTATCGAAAAGTAGTGTAAAGTGGCTGTTTTTGCCATAAAGTTTTCTCCAATGAAATCATCATCACAACTGAACCAGTTGACTTAGAGAGCTCTTCTTAACGCCATTCTACAGGTACGAAACACTTCTACGCTTGGGGATGCGCGGGAATGCGCAAGCAAGCAAAATAACAAAGATGCGGTAGCCTAGGCGTAGATGTTTTTCGGCCAAAACTACCGGGTTTCGGGGAATATATATGGAATACATAGCCGGGGCTGGAGGGTTAATAAGACTAGGCAATAGGATAGACCTGCCGCGGCACCGTCTAGGCCTAAAGGGAATTTGTAAATTTTGTAGAGTTACTGGAATCCCGGCAATTTGATTTTCATTTGAGATTGGGAACCAGTGAAGAATCCTTTTGCAGATAGGCCTATACATAGATAACAGGAAAACTGGATTTGACACGGGCCAGCGAAGTCGACCTGCAGCTGCAGTAACGGACCCAACTGTTTAGTTGAAGTGGTGCTCTCTGTTTAGATTTTGTGCAGTATTATCATTTTGTAATTATTAAAAATGCAAAATGCTTTGAAAGTGTCCATTTTGTAGGTGTTTTTAGTGCTAGCTGATACAAATATCCATATTACCAAGCTGTTGTGGTGAGCTATGTAGGGCAGGTTTCTCGATTCCCAAAACCACCACAGCTATAATATAGCTGTTGAAGTACATACAGTAAGGTAAACAAAGTATAAAATATTAGAGTATTATTAGACAATAAGGATAAGTCACTGGAATAACGAAAAACGTAAACAAATACGAAATAACTGAGCCACCAAACATCTCGCTTCCCGTACCCTGCACACCTCATTGTTTATGTTTAAAAGATTACACTCCCATCTCCCAGAGTGTGGCCAACTCTGCTGAACTGCGCATTATTTCCAGTGATTTATCGTGTATTAGTGCTTTAATGTTCCTTTGATTTAACAAAACAATGGCAGAATGTACAAGTTATGAGAATGTGAGTAACTGGTAGCCTGTAATTACTCCAGCTGGCCTTCAATCAGCGGAAAAAGGAAGCGTTTCGTCTTTTTATCAGGGCTAGGCTAAAACAAATTATATTCCTCGTTGGATTCCAAGTGTTTCTAGTAGCCTAACTCCAGTGATGGCAGCGATGCTGTCGATCCCACATACAGTACTATCCTAAAAGTGGTGAAAGGCATAATGATGACAGTGATGAAGGCACCAATGATAAAGGAGATAAATGGAAGTGATGTGGAAGCAGTTATCCGAAACAGTAGTGACACCAGAGACAGTTTAATTTGACACCAACAATAATGCTGGATCTTGTAAAATAACTTAGCCTACAGTACTTACGAATATTTTATTTATCTTTATAATAGGCTAAGCTTTCCATGAAAATCTATGGTATTTTTTTAAATATATAGGCTTGGGCTAGGCTATGTGAAAATTTAACACCTAAGACAATTCCTTGATAGGCTAGGCTACCCATAACAGTAATAGCAGCAGTAACTCTCCACATCTATTAAACGAAACGCTTGCAAAATACAGAAAGAGTAACCCATCCTATTTAAAGAATGGTTTATTTGTAGGTGCATTTCAAGGTTTTAATAGTTTTGGGAAGGATGTAGTTTCCGGGTGTAGGCCTATGGGTGTCATGTTGTGCGCTCGCACTTACGTTCCCGTCTATTTCGACGCTACATTTTCTGCTATTTGCCCCTGTCATTACTGCATGAATACTAGGTTAGCTTAGGTTGTTTGGTTAGGCTAATGTATTTCTATATCCAAAGGCATCCGCATAGTGTAAACAAGGTGGGCGGTACTCCCGGTAACTATATTCTTGCCATAGTTTTTAAGGTACCGTCAACTGGGGTGAATTCGGACATTATCGCAAAAAAAATTGATGATGTTGATTATGATTTTTGCGATAATGTCCGAATTCACCCCGTGTCCGAATTCGGCAAGAATGTTAAGTGCGGGCGTACCGCCAGCCTTGTTTACACTACGCGTAGTGGCGTCGGACCTTTCCCATCATGTTCCCGTCTATTTTGACTGCCTTTGGATATAAAAATACATTAGCTTAGCCAAACAACCTAACCTAACCTAACCTAGTATTCATGTAGTAATGACAGGGGGCAAATAGCAGAAAATATAGCGTCGAAATAGACGGGAACGTAAGTACGAGCGTACAACATGACGACCGTACGCCCAAAAACTACATCCATCCCCCGAATTCACCCCAGTTGACGGTAGCCTAATTATAGGGAAAAGGCTCGCACTCTTATTTTTCATGTTTTTTTCCTCCAGATTTTGAGAAATTAGTGTTTTCATGGTTTTAGTTACCAGTACCTATATTTCCAATGTGGGATACAGGATGGGTTGAGGGGGGGCAAAGCCCCTCATGACTTATTGAAATCATCATCTGTGTTACCAGCAGGGGGTAAATATCGATTATACTCCATACTGAAGAAGTTTGTAAATAGTGAGGATGTCCGAAGGAGCTCTGAGAGTGATAGGACTTTTTTCGGGATGGATGTACAGTAGTTACCGGGTGTACCACTACCGACATACAACATAAATCATCTATAAATACTTATAATAAAATAAATACTTATAAATCTATAATACTAGGTTTGGTTAGGGTAATGTATTTTTGTATCCAAAGGCAGTCAAAATAGACGGGAACATGATGGTGAGCGTCCGCGTAGTGTAAACAAGACGGGCGGTACACCCGGTAACTACATTCTTGCCCTTTTTTCCACTAATATCGGGTTATATAAATATGATCAAAATTATTCTTCCACAGTGGATTATACATGAGTACAGTATAAGGATTCCATAGACCTGCATTGTCCCTAATAAATTATTTATAATAAGGCGGCGAGCCTTTTCTAAATAATTATCGTTTTTAGCCCTTCCCGCCCGGGCAGCATTTTAAAATGACACCGCAGCAGCTGGGCAGGAGCCCGGGCAGCATTTTAAAATCCGTAAGCTTGAAAGCCTCTTAAGCTTGTTTTGAAAGCCGCGCGTCCGACGTATGTAAACAAAGCCTGTCGGAGGCAACGCGCGCACTTCCAAAAGCAAGCAGACGTCGGAGCTTTGTTGTTTTGTGGTCTGCTAAAACAGGTTTAGTCTTGAAAAGTTTGTCATATTGCTAAAATCGCGGAAAAATGCGGTCCACGCCCACGGAAATCGTCATCACAACTGAACCAGTTGACTTAGAGAGTTCTACTCAATGTCAGTCTACAGATTGGAAACAACAGTACATTTAGAGATGCGTGGGAAATTTTTAGCAGTAAAAATAACATTTTGAAGCTATTTTCTTCTAGTTTTTGGCTGAATACCGGTACATTTAATTTCATTCAGACACTTGCATAATCATTCAGGAGTGCCTGAATGAGCCCTAATATGGCGGAAATATGGCCGCAGCCAAAGTGTTAAGGAAACGGACCACAGCAATTTTCATTTCTTTCTTTATTTGTTTGGATTTGTTATTTTTTTAGGTTTATAATCTTTCTATAATAATGATTATTACTGGAAATTAGTTTTGTTTTAGTCTTATGTTATTTAAAAAGCCCTACTACTGATGTGCGGACAGCAGCAGGGGTATGGTGGCGGCAACTCTCAGGTTAGTTTAGGTTGTCAGGTTAGGTTAATGCTACCATTGATAATGCGACTCGGCTAGGCTGCACTTGCGGCGGAACGTAAACAACCCCACCTCCAATTTTGGGAGGCTTTAACTTGAAATAACTAAATATTAGAGGTGTGGGTCTATACAAGAAGGCTTCTTCATACTCCCCCACTAATTACAATTAGGTAAGCACCCGCTTCCTCCTCCGACGACAATAGTGTTAGGCCTACTAACCTTACCTGACAACCATAACTAACTTGGGGGCTGCCGCCCCCAGACCCCCATTGCTGCTAAAGATGATGTAGAAGACGTCAAATAACTAAATATTACTGCGGGAGAGTGACAAACAAACCCAAAATTGCACATTGTAAGAAAATGGGTCAACAGAAAACGGTGAGGTGCGAGGTTAAACTACTCGTCGGCGATAGCGTCGATGGACGTCTTCAAATATTGTTTAAAAATAGTAGATATTGCTAAAAACTCCTAAAACTTTGAAATGCACACATAAATATATCATACTTTAAGTAGGATCACTTTATCTTTCTGCATTATGTAAGCGCTTTTTTTAGTATGCAGGTAGTGTTACTGCTAATATTGATAATTAATAATTGCTGAGGGGCACAGGGCCTTGGATGGGGCTTTGGTTTCCCAGGCGTTTCCGCACCCTTCTCAGCTCCCTGCCTTGGAGTGGCTTCGGTCACCCGGGCTTTGTTAGTGGTAAGCAGGGAGGATTTTGTGGGGGCGCTTGTTTATGGCCTTGGCCTTGCTTGAGCCCTTGGGGCTGTTCGGCCAGACAGCCTGGGGAACAACAACAACAACAACAACAACTGCTAATATTACTATGGCCAGAGCCGGGTGCTCCCACAAAATCCTCACCGTGAGTTTCATCAATTTATGTGGGTTATGAGCCGAGATTTTGAGGATTGAAGTTAAAGGTCCATTTTCCAGCTTTGGGTCCCTTACTGCAAAGTGGCCATTTTCGTGTCAAATCCAGTTCTCCTGTTATCTATGGTCTATACTGTATATATATATATTTACTATTTTTTTGTATTATTTCTTTGAGGAATATGGTGTTTCATTGTCGTTTATCATGTAATAAGTGGAGGAGTTGCGAGGATTAGCATTACTGTACATTAACTAATCAACACCGTGAACGACCGCAGAAGTGCAAGTATTGATACTGAGCTGGATATACAGGCATAGTTTGCCTTTTTCCAGAGGATCTACTGTAAGAAACTGTAAGAAACTGTAAGAAAACCTACGATACGGTACGTAACATACAGTCCTAACCTAGCCTAACGTGTCCAAAGTGAGGTCTGCTGCTATGTTCTTACAACATTTTCTGCCAGAGTACCGGCACAATTTAATAAGAGTAGGCTACACTGTACCGGTACCATACTGTATAGGTTAGGCCTGCCGCCCTACAGTGCATTTATAGAGTTCTCGGCCATGATTTGGGAGTCATTGAAGAATACGGTACTTTCGCAGTCTTACCGTTATTTTTATTTTTGTTTTCTTATTTCATATACCGGTACCTTTTTAGCCAGAATACACCGGTACAATTTAATAAGAGTTTACAGGCTAGGCCTACCGCCTACAGTGCATTTATAGATTTCCCGGCCATGACTTGGGTATTACCGAAGAATCTTTCCGCAGCCTTATGTACAATTACAGTACTGTATTTGTTTTGATTTATTCAAGGAATATAGTAGTTTATTGTTCAATTGTTTATAATGTTATGAGTAGAGAATTTGCATTACCTTACCATAACCTAACTTCACTTAGTCTTAGTGTCCAAAGTGGGGGCTGCCACTATCCTACCCCCACTGGCCACACACCCGCTAACTAACCTGTTACCTACCGTGTATAATTGGCATGTCTTGTCATTACTATAACCTGACTTAGTCTTCACGGGGGTAACGGAGACTTGATTAAATATTTTCGGCATTAGCAGAATTTTGTGTCTTTTATCTATCTATCTATCTATTGCCTGACGCCGTGATCCCCGAAGGAGTGGCCACGAACGAACCGCCCCCATGTACCTCTGTCCCCGGTCAGTCGACGCCCCTCCCCTCAACCAGCACCGCCTTCGTTCATATACTTCCTCACTCCATCCTTCTACCTCTCCCTCTCTGTCCCTCCACCTCGCTCTCGTACACCCTCTTAGTCATTCTCTCGCTTTCCATACGTTCCATATGGCTGAACCATCTCAAGTTGTTCCTTTTCACACTTTCCAGCACATCTACCTCCACACCACACCTCCTCCTTACTTCCTCATTAGTCTGTCTATCCCTCCATGTAACTCCGCACGCACTTCTTAGGTAATTCATTTCCACTGCTCTCACTCTTGGTCTGAGTCTCTCGACCAACGTCCATGCTTCGCTTCCGTAAGTCAGTGTCGGGATTACCACACTGTCATGCAAGGACTTCTTCACTTCCATACTGACCACCCTATTTCTTGTTACTGCTTTCAGCGTTCCTACAACCCTCTTCCCCTGTTGTACCCTCTCCTGCACTTCTTCATCCATAGTCCCATCTTTACTCAACACACTGCCCAGATACTTAACCCTCTCACCACGGAAGGGCTCTTGAACGCCCATAAAAAAGCATATAACAGGTACCCGGATGGTATCTTGAACGCCCAGTGGTTGAAAGCCTGTGAGCTTTGTGTGCGAGGCGTCGGTCCGACGCATGTAAACAACAGCCGGCTGGACCGTCGCCCCGCATCTCCGGCCACAAGAAGGAGAGCGTCGCTTGTTCGTGTGTGCCTGTATGTTGTTGTTAAGCATCGAAAAGTGGTGTAAAGTGGCTGTTTTGGCCATAAAGTTATCTCCAATGAAATCATCATCACAGCTCAACCAGTTGACTTAGAGAGCTCTACTTAATGCCATTCTACAGGTAAATAACACAGCTACGCTTGGGGATGCGCGGGAATGCGGGAAGCAGTCTGATTAACGAATATACGGTAGCCTAGCCTAGACGTTTTTCGGCCAAAACACCCGGGTTTCGAGGAATGTATATATAATACATAGCCGGGGCTGGAGGGTTAAAAGAGTTGACGATCTCCATAGCTTCACCTCACACTCTGTGACTTCACCTCTTTCGAAGACCATAACCTTGTTCTTCCCCGCATTTACCTTCAAATTCCGTTTTTCGCACACTGTTCCAAACTCATTTACCAGACCCTGCAACTCCCATTCATTATCACTCATCAGAACTGTATCATCCGCAAACTGCAGTATAGGTAGCTTCCATTCAATTCCCTCCCTTTTCAGCGATACACCAACATCCACTGCTCTTGATAGTATTTCTTTCATGACTCCATCCATATATACAGTAAACAACCACGGGGACATCACACACCCCTGTTTCAAACCAACATTCAGGTCAAAGAACTCGCTCTGCTCACTCGATACACGTACTGCCGCCTTTGCACCCTCATACATGCTCTTCACTGCTTTCAGCAACTTGCCATCTACTCTGTATATTCTAAGTACTTTCCACAAACCTTCTCTATCCACTCTGTCATAGGCCTTCTCCAAGTCCATAAAGGCAACATACACCTTTTGTTTCTTCTCCAGATATTTCTCCACAACACAATTCAGGGTAAAAATCTGATCTACACATCCTCTTCCCTTCCTAAAACCTCCCTGCTCGTCGCCTATCCATATCTCTGTTCTCACTCTCTCAATCACTACCCTACTGTATACCTTCCCTACTACGCTTAGAAGACATATTCCTCGGTGGTTACCGCACACTCCTCTTTCCCCTTTGCCCTTATATAGGGGGACTATTATGCCAGTCTTCCAGTCTTTTAAAGTTGTGAAAATTATCTTGAGTTTCTACGTTCCTATTGATTGTACTTAACCCGAGATGGGAATACCCAGGTATTTTTTACTCGGCCCAGGGAAAATAATAGACAAACACATGTTCTAATCAAAGTTTATTCATGAAACTTGGTATGTACCGGTACCTTCGCTTGGTGGGAGGGTTTGAACTACCGGTACAGTACCATAGCTTCGCAGTTTACAAGTTAATATGGATATAAACAGATGAACGGAAATATTTGTAATGCCCAAATAGAGTTGGAGCCACCGCTAGAATTATACCGCTTTTTAAAATATTGCAGACCACTGAAAGTTAGTTGTTGTTCCCCAAGCTGCCTGGCCGAACAGCCCCAAGGCCCCAAGCAAGGCCAAGGCCATAACTGAGCGCCCCCACAGAACCCCCCCTGCCGGCCACAATAAAGCCTGGGTGACCGAAGCCACTCCATGGCGGGGAGCAGAGGAGGGTGCGGAAACGCCCGGGAAACCAAAGCCCCACCCAGGGCCCTGTGCCCCTCAGCAATTATGAAGAGAAAGTTGAGGGGTAAAGGAAAAATGTGACGCTTTGGCTTCCAACCTTGGTAGATTGGGAGGTCAATCCATGGAAGAGACGCCGTCACTTGAGATCTAGAAAATATATAAGGAAAAGGAACAGTCAGAGTAAGCTATGGGTATGGCAGAGATCGCTCAGTTCTCACTCTGATAGACCAGCCCATCACCACACTGAAAGTTAGTACCGGTACTTGCCTATTATCCATCAATCTAACAATGGCGGTTGATTCACGCTCGTGCCATGTATTGGGTGAATCACGCTTTACAGTATTCTTACCTGATTGGCTTCCCAGACCCCCTCAACCCATAACAAAATATTTTACCCCAAACATGGCCGTGGGATACAATAATGGGTTGAGGGGGCAAAGCCATGATTTATTGTCATCATTTATCTACCAGCAGGGCCAAATGACAGCAGTCAAATTAGATGCGAATGTAACTGCGAGTGTGTGACTATGTAAAAGAAGCAGACGGTACGCCCGCTAAAACAATTCTTACCGAAATAGGGAAGGATGTAGTACCCGGGTGTTTGGTACGACAGTAGTCATGTTTATATAGGTCGATCGCTCGCGGTTAAGTTCCCGCCTATTTTTTCTGTTATTTGCCCCCTGCTGGCAATATATATGATGATGACAATAAGTCATGGGGGGTCACGGAGGGGAAAAGCACGCCCTCAACCTATTATTGTATCACGGCAGTCAAAATAGACGGGAACGTGATCTCGAGCGTCCACGTAGTGTAAACAAGGCGGGCGGTACCGGTACACCTGGTAACTACTGTACATTCTTGCCCCGAAATCTCCCTACCAAGGATACAGGGAGATTCCGTGTTGTCAATTAGGTGTAAGGGGAAGGATGTAGTGTCCGGGCGTACGGTCATCATGTTTACATAGGCCGAGTGCCGCTTTTAAGTTTACGTCTATTTTGACGGCGATTTTGTTTTGGTTATTTGCCCCTTGCTGGCAATGCGGTATATATGATGATGACAATATGTCATGGGGGGGTGAGGGGGGGCAAAGCTACCTCTCAACATATTATTGTGTCCAACGCCAATCAAAATAGACGGGAACATGATCGCAAGCGTCCGCCGCCGCTCCGCGTACCGGTAGTATAAACAAGGTAGCCTACTGTAATATAATATATAAACGGCCAAGAAATGATATGGGTCTTCTCGTTCATCATGCAATCATTTTCACTGACTACACATATAAAATATATTAGGGACAATATGTAAAAGTTGCAACACAGTAGGTTAAAAATATATTTTCGATGGCATGTGAATATTCATAATTTTTCCAACCTATCCGTATACGGTATGGTAGGTTTTAATTTCCGGATATTTCATTTTATGTATCATTAATAAACAACTATTGGATTTTTTCATCTAGGGGAAAAAACCTAGTTTCCCAATGTTGTCTAGTGAAATCTTGGATTTTTTATAAATATTGGATTTGAACTGTACCGATCATTGCCCCGCATGTCGCCAATTATCAATGTTTTTTTCTGTTATGTGTCCCCTGCTGGCAATATATATATTATGATGACAATAAGTCATGGGGGGTTGAGGGGGGCAAAGACCCCCTTCAACCTATTATTGTATCCCACGACAGTTAAAATAGATGGGAACGTAATCGCAAGCATACGAGTAGTGTAAACAAAGCGGGCGATACGTCAGGATACTCCATCCGATAATTATTCAGAAAAGGCTCGCCGCCTTATTGTAAATAATTTAATAAGGACACTGCAGGTCTATGGAATCCTTATAATGTCTATCTATTGCCTGACGCCGTGATCCCCGAAGGGGTGGCCACGAACGAACTGCCCCCATGCACCTCTGTCCCCAGTCAGTCGACGCCCCTCCCCCCAACCAGCACCGCCTTCGTTCATATACTTCCTCACTCGTGTATAATCCACTGTGGGAGAATATTTTTGATCACCTTTATAAAACCTGATATTAATGGAAAAACACAAAGTCCAATCACTCCCGGAGCTACCTCGGACGTCCTTATTGTTTACAAATGTCTTGAGTATGGAGTATAATTGATATCTACCCCCTGCTGGCAACATAAATGAGGATTTCAATAAGTCATGGGGGGGTGAGGGGGGGGGGCCAAAGCTCCCCCTCAACCCATCCTGTATCCCACCCTGTAATTATAACTAAAACCACGAAAACCCTCATTTCTCAAAATTTGGAGGATAAAATATTAAAAATAAGGCGCGAGCCTTTTCCCTATAATTACCAAAAAATATTTGGAAAAGGCTTGCCACGTTATCATAAATAATTTAGGTAAGAATGGTGTTAGCGGGTGTACGCGTCGCCTGCTTTATATAAATTGTATGCTCGCAGACTTGCGTCTAATTTGACTGCATTTTTATACAAAAATACACCAATGCCAGCTGTTATTTGCCGTCGGCTAAACTAATTTCCCCAACAGCTGGCCTTGGGATACAATAATAGGTTCCCCCCCCACCTCCCTCCTGATTTATTGTCATCATATATAGTACCAGCAGGGGGCAAATAACAGTTAGCCGTGGGATATTTACGTTAAAAAGGTCAATCAAATTAGACGTGAACGTAACTGCGAGCAGAGGACTTATATAAACAAAGCGACGGGTAGGCCCACCATCCTTACCATAATATATTAGTGATAATGCAGGTCTATGGAATCCTTGTACAGTACTGTAGGCTACTTAGTAAGAATGGTGTTAGCGGGTGTACGCGTCGCCTGCTTTATATAAATTGTATGTTCGCAGTTACGTTCGCGTCTATTTTGAATTTTTATTTTACGAAGTTATCCCACGGCCTTCTGTTACGGTACCGTACTTGCCCCCTGCTGGTAATACAGTATATATACATGATGATGGCAATAAGTCATGAAGGGTGAGGGGGCGTATCCCACAGCCAGCTGTTGGATAAATTGTTGTTTACCAGCCGTGGGATACAATAATAGGTAGAGTGGGGCAGTGTCCCACTCACCCCCCATGACTGATTGTCATCATTTATACTACCAGCAAGGGGAAAATAACAGCTGGTATTGTGATAATTTTATAAGAAAAACGATAAAATATAACTGTGTGACAGTCACAATTTTTAGAATTTATATAATTTTTCTTTGATATACAGTGTTTTATGGCAAAAACTGCAGGAACTGAGTATATACCCATTATCCAGAATTATACAAACACTGCCCCCACTAGTGAGGAGGGCTATGAAGATCAGGGAAATTGAAGGGTTAAAGGAAATAGCAAGGGAAAAATATGCTATATTTGGTTATAACCATTTGCCGTGGGATGCAGAATTAGTTGAGGGGTGTCAAGGCCCCCCCCCCCCCCATGACCCCCACAGGACTTATTGAAATTCCCATATATTTTAACAGTAGTGGGCAAAAACCTAATTTTCCCTAACTTTACTTTTACTTTGTTTACTTTGTAGAATTCCGCCCTCTGATGGCGCAGCTAAGGTGGACCTCCACAGCGGCCAGGCAGCTCTGCTTCTCTGGAACTTGAGTGATATACCAAGGAGTTGCTTGCAGCGCTGGTGTATCCTGGTGTTGGGGGCTCATCTTGTACTCTTGCCAACCATTTGTCTAGTTGGAGTTTGAAGGATTCCGTTGAGACCCCTCTCAGCTCCCTGATTGACTTTGGAACCGCATTAAAAAGACGAGCTCCAATTTTTTGTGAATGAGTTATGTAGGACTGTTGCCGCTCTCTATGTTGTGGCCTCTTTCCTCTTAATGAAGCACAGTCTACCTCTTCTTGGGTGGTTATTCAGCTGGAGTCCCACATCCGGTACAAGCCCTTCAAAGGTCTTCCAAACGTAGATTACTAGGTACCGCTTGCGTCTTTTTTGTAAGGAGTATAGTTTCAGCTCCTTCAGCCTCTCCCAGTAATTCATTTGTTGGAAACCAGAGATCCTGCTTGTGAATGTCCTTTGAAGGGGTTCCAGCTTGATGATGTCCCCCGTTTTATAGGGAGACCAGAGTTGACAGCAGTACTCTAGCTTCGGGAGGACCAAGGACGTCCAGAGGGTTAACATGCATGTCCTCTCTCTTGTCTGAAAGGTCCTCAGGATCCACCCAGTAAGTCTGATGGCCGTTTTGGTGATGAGGTTTATGTGGTGGGAGAAAGTTCCATCAGCACTCATTGTGACTCCCCAAGTCATGCACATGTTCTTTTGGTGTAATATTTTGCTGGTGGACTTGGTAGTTAGTGCCTTGTTTGATCTCTTGTAGTGGGCCATATCTCATCAGTTCAAATTTTTCATCGTTCATTTTCATGTTGTTTGTAGCAGTCCAGGTGAGTAGGCAATTTAAATCTTCTTGGAGCAGAGCCACATCGTCCCCTGTTCCAATCCTCTACTTCACCCTTGTGTCGTCAGCAAACTAAGTGACCTGGGAATGGTGTAGTTCATGGTCTATATCTCCGATCATGATTAGAAATAGCAGGGGTCCAAGTACTGACCCCTGTGGAACCCCACTCCTCACTTCACTTGGTGCTGAGAGGTGACCCTGGACTGATACTTTCTGTTTTCTGTCCGTTAAGAAGCTGTGCAACCACCTTCCAAGGCTACCCCCTATGCCAAGGTGCCTTAGTTTATGGAGCACGAGACCAAGGACAACCTTATCAAATGACTGCGTAGTCCAAATAGATCACATCAATGTTTTTACCCTTGCTGATGTCCTCTAGTATAGCCTCATAGGGAATGAGTAGCTGGGACAAGCAGGATCGGCCTTTTCTGAATCCATGTTGGCCTTCATGGCATCAATTTCCTCCATGAAGTCTGTCAGTCTCTTTCTGACAACTCGCTCAATAATTTTTATGATGTGGGAGGTCAGTGTCACAGGTCGGTAGTTTTTGGCCAGTCCTTTATTGCCCCCTTTATGAATCGGGGTCACTATACCCTCTTTTAGGGATGGGTGAACTGTGCCGGTTTTCAGGGACTTGGTGGCTAATATTTTTAGTGGTAGTGCTAACTAATTTTTACAAGTTTTCAAGAGCTGTGCACTGAATCCATCTGGGCCTGCCGCTGAGTCTGGAGCTATGGCATCTATTGCTTGGAGTATTTCTTTGGTACTTGGAACTATCTGTTAGTTTTGGCATTGGTGTGTCTGCTTGTGCTTCAAAGAAGACTACCGTACTGGGTTGTCAACCAATTTTTCTGGGCTGGGTATGCTGAAGACATTACTCGCTCAATAATTTTGATGATGTGGGAGGTCAGTGTCACAGGTCGGTAGTTTTTGGCCAGTCCTTTATTGCCCCCTTTATGAATCGGGGTCACTATACCCTCTTTTAGGGATGGGGGAACGGTGCCGGTTTTCAGGGACTTGGTGGCTAATATTTTTAGTGATAGTGCTAACTAATTTGTACAAGTTTTCAAGAGCTGTGCACTGAATCCATCTGGGCCTGCCGCTGAGTCTGGAGCTATGGCATCTATTGCTTGGAGTATTTCTTCGGTACTTGGAACTATCTCTGTTAGTTTTGGCGTTGGTGTGTCTGCCTGTGCTTCAAAGAAGACTACCGTACTGGGTTGTCCACCAATTTTTCTGGGCTGGGTATGCTGAAAACATTTTCATATTGGTTCTTCAGGATATTTGCCATTCTTTTTGGGTCACTCACTAGGTTTCCTTCGTCATCTTCGAGTGGGCCCACTGCTGATATATTTTTAGCCTTTTTGTTAGCGTATGTAAAGAAAAACTTTGAATTGCCTTTGATGTTGTGGACTGCCTGTAATTCTTCTCTCTTACGCTGATCTTTGTGGGACTTTAACAATTTATTTTCTATGTCCTTGAGTTTTTTCACGTTGTGGTTTGGAGGGTTCTTCGTCAGTTTTACTTTGCAGAGGCTCCTCTTTCTCATTAGGATGCGTCTGTCTCTTGGAATATCTTTTTTCTTCTTTGTGGCACATTTCGGTGGAACATGGGCCTTGCAGATATCTTCACAGATCCCAGTAAAAGTGGAGAGCATCATTTCAACATTTTCATCTCCCAGAACTGTTACCCAGTCGATCCTCAGTTTCTTTGCTATTGTTGTCCATTCAATTTCATTATGGTGGAAGTTCAGTCTTGCCATCCCTCTTCTTGCACTGCCTTTGTGTTGTGGTGGCTTGTTTATTAGCGCATTGATTGCTACTGTGGCTTCACAGATTTTGTGGTCTGAAATGGGGGTGTCGAAGAGTTCATACCTATGTATGATTCCATGGTTGTTGCTGAGAATCAGGTCTAGGATGTTGGCTCCTCTTGTCGGTTTGGTTATGAATTTGGTGAGAAATTTTTGATTCCACAATGATTGTCAGTTGCTTTGCTTGCTGTTTTTCTTCTGCAGTTCCTCCCTCCACTTCCAGTGAATCCCAGTTTATATGTGGAAAGTTAAAGTCCCCAAGTATTAAAATTTCCGTGCCTGGGGCTGGCAGATGGTCTAGTATGTGGTTAATTCTGTCTGTAACATCCACACATAGATCTTGAGAGGTGTTTGGGGGCCTGTATACTACGATGATCATGAGGTTTATTTTCTTAACCCTTCTTTGGCGGTGGGCAACTTATGTCGTGTGAAATAAATTTGGGCTAAGTGGCAGTTCACAACTTATGTCGTGTGCCATTTTCAGCACGTAATGTTGCAGAGAGAGAGAGCTGAGCAGTGTGAGGAGCGTAGTAAGGCTATGACCGCCGCCCACCACCGCGGTGGGCCAACTGAAGTGAAAACCACCCTTCCATCCCCCCTCACACTCGCTACACAGGGAATTATGTAGGGAAAGTACCTAATTACATGGTTTTTGCACTCGTGTTGCGTGATCGTTGCAAGAAAACCAGTGGTCGTACAAGGATGGTTGGGGTGTCATTGGAAAGCTCTGTTTATGCCCTTTCAGGGATAGATACTTGTTTTATGCTCTGGGTCTTATTTAGCCATGAAAATGATCACGTAAACAACCCTATTTAGGGTAAAAACACCCCGCTGGGCGGTACATATAAATTACCGCCTAGGCCGCTCGTAAGGTGTTAATGTACACTGTAAGAATCTCGCATGTCCAATTTGAATAACTTTGCAGGGTTTCTGTGTTTGCTGCTAGGTTGCTTTCGATGTACATGGCTACTCCACCGTGACTTCTATCCCTTCCCGAAAGCATTGTTGGGTAATAGGTAAATACTCACTTCCGACGGTCCTTTGATGATGTGTAAATACTCATTTCCGACAGTCCTTGGTATATAAATCCACTGGATATGAAGGAAAATTATACAAACAACAACAATCAAATTGACGTGCTGGAGTACCACGCAGAGATACCATGACACACAATGAAGACTTGGAGCTGGCAAGAACCCTCTCCTTCATCAAAATGTGGCATTAGCCTATATATGAGAAATTGCACACCTGCGTGAGTGGTAATTGGCTAAATGGTGTGACGTCATTGGGGAAATTCCAGGGAAATCCAATACAATTGGCAGATCGTTTGACGTAATTTTCGAAGACAGTTTGGACAGACAGCTGATGATGAAGAATACCGTAATGTGGGAAGTAGCGGCGGCGTCTATAGGTAGAATTTTTACATCTCCCTTGTAATGGATTTGTGACGGTAATGACATACATAGAATGGAAGTATTAGAAATCTATAGGACACATGGGCTTTGTGACTGGATGGTTCTAGATTTAAACCAGCAATAGTAATTCAACTTATAAATCTGTGTTCGGTGTGGAGCTTTGAAGGAAATTCAGTGTAAGTTGATGAGGGAGGTAAGGTTCTTCCAACATTACAGGCTCACTATCGTTCGCCAGGGGAAAAAATCGACACCTAAATAGCACGAAAGGTCTAAATATTGACGGAGAAATGGGGCGAAAGGTCTTAAAATCGACTAACTAATGGGCCAAACATCTGAAAACTAATGGGGTTAAACATGAGGTAGAAGGGGGTCCAGAAAACTGGCCCATGTCCCCTTAAGATGATGTTACTGCTGCTACCATCTGCGTAAACAAAGACTTAGACAGGCAACTCGGGGGCCATGTCATACTCTTCTTTAACCTGACAAGCGCGATATAGACCTAGGTGCTAGGGTAGTTATTTGTGCATTTCTAGCCCTGGATTCTGACAGAATTCGTTATATTTACAATATAAAGCATTATTTGTTTTCGGTATGCTTTTATTTTACATATATGATGTATATATGAACCTTCAAGAGTGCTAAAATAAGTGGAAAAAGCATTTGGGTGGTGAAAAACGAAGATATTGTCCACCCGGTCATAATCTCAGGCGAGAGAGAGCCACAGGCAGCCCTCCCCTCTCGCTGTCTGGGAGTCAACTGAGACGAGCGGGGCGGTGTGTGCCGGTGTCTGGGTGTTGCATAACGATCTTTTATGCAACCCACTTGTGCTACATTATCGCGGGAGAGAAAAATAACCGATAAATGATGATAATAAGAGGATAAATAGGTGATAATTGAGGAGGGGGGGGAGGGGGGAATAAGGTGGGGAAGGAGGAGAGGGGGAGGGGTGAGAAACACATGGATGAGTACTAGAGGGGAATTATCTCACCTAGAGACAAAATCCTTTGTTTTGATAGGCCCTTTTTTTTTTTGGAAGGCTTTTTTTATGGTCTTGCTTCCGTGAGGCCTATCGCGTTCCCTATAGGAAGCCTTCCGTGAGGCCTATCGCGCTTGCCGGGTTAAGGAAGAAATTATTCAATTTTGGAAGCGATCCGGATGATATCCTGGAACTCTGATCCAGAAGAAAATTTAGACCTATGATGTTACTGGTACCGTAAAGAACTAGCCAGCGGAGGCAGAGGTATGCACTCTGCCGAGTGCCCCTCTAGTTGCACATAATTTTATATACCGGTACTGTATTGTAAGCTACGCATATATTGATGATTTTTTTATTTTTTTTTATAAACTTTAGTACAGTACAGTATTATGATTTAACACTTTCAGTAACGGTGCTGTCCATTAACTTTATTGTGGCTACTACTAGATTATTTTATTCAGTTTAAAAAAGGCTCTCCAGCAATGAACAGGCTTCAAACTTTCTCACTTAAACCTATGTCCTACCACAGATCCTCATTAAACTGCGCAGTCATCTAGATATAGCAAGAATTAAATTAAGAAGACGGCGCCGGTACAGAAGGGGTTAATATTACAGGCTTAGTATTCCAGAATCCAGCACACACTCATTCTAGCTTACTCTTTTATTTCAGATGCTGACTCAGACGCTCAGCCAGCTTGATGAGGAGCAAAGTGGACTTTCATCTTGTGTCCGCAATCGCCTACAGTTCATGAGCTACACATTGGCCGACTAATCAAACGCAACAAGCAGTGCGACCCAAGATTTAACACTATGCTGGAAGTTATTGTCTGTTTCCTAATCAATCAGTCATGCAAGGTAAGGAGGAGGAAGGTTATAAAAGGAAGTGGAGAAATGGGAAGTTGTGAGAAAATTGCAAGAAAAGGAAGCAAGGTTAAAGAAAACGTTGACAGAAACAAAAATCTAGATGGTGAAAAGGGTGTATTAGAACTGAAAGAATGGTAGGGATTAAAGAAAGTGGGAAAGAAATTGAAGATAACCAGAGAACGAGCAGTGGAGTTGGACTAGAAATGAGAGTTGATGCGAGAGGAATAGAAGAGAGAAGAACAAGTGATAGGAGACTCAGACAAAGAGAAAGTAACATTGGTAACTATAAAGAAAAAGTAGGTAATTGTAGAGAGAAAGAAAATATTGTAGAAGAGAGTACCGGTAGTTTGCAAAGTAAAGATAGACAAATTGAAAAAGAAGGAGGTACAATTCAAAATTTAGACAAAATAAGTGAAGTATTGGGAAAGGATATGAATGAAGGGATCAACGGAGATTATTTAGAAATAGTACCTGAAAACAAATCTGAATGTGATACAAAACATGTACCGGTAATACCTAGCAACAAAGAAAAAATATCAAAAGCGGGTATTCAATCTCGAACTGGTACCTGTGAATCTCTGGACGTGACAACACCTTGGAGAAAACTATACTTGTACCGGTACCAGTAGTTGTGTGTGGTGATAGAATGGAAAGTGATTGATTTAAAAATAATTCTACCAATGAAAATGTAATTGTTGATTTGAGTGACGATGAAAATCAGGATTATCAGCAAACAAGGAAAGAGCATGAACAGAAATTCCAAATTGATATGAAAGACAGCGATGAGGACATTTCTGATATAAACTTGACTTATACTGGGAGTATAAGTAGTTGCATAGTTGACAGTGAAATGATGTTCTTGGATTCTAGTTGTGAGGCAGAGGAGTCCCAAACCGATTCTGACACTGGTAGTAGTATTTCATCTGTGGTGGATTTACTAAAAGACATGTCAGATTTTAGTGGTACAAAGACAGTTGTAATGTCAAGCCTAATTAGAAAGGAAAATACAGAACTATCTCCTTCAGCTACCGGAAACATTGGCAAAGAACTGGTTGAAAGTAAATATTATAGTTCATCAAAATTTGCTTGGGCAGATGAAGAAGAGAAGACTAATGATAAAACAGGGGATGAAAACATAGGTACCAAGCTGCCAGGGGAAGAAGATGAAGTACCGGTAGTAGCAGAACGATGGGCAGTGAAGAGAATTGAACATGACGGAAAGAGTAATGACCATACTGGTACTGGAAAAGAAAAAGAAGAGCATGAATCAGGAATGTCATCTGAAGGTGAGTAGGCTGCTATTATTTATGTATATTACCGGTATGCATTGTTGATTACTGTATACCTAACTGTATTGTATTGTATGCTCTCCTTAGATTTTCAGCTTTTCCATCATTATTCTCTATTGTTTTATTAACCTCTAAAGTGCGCATGGGGGGTATGAGACACCACACTCCTGTGCTGACGTATTTGAGCTGTTCCCATCACTAAAATATTTATTTTACCATAAATAGCATTAATACTTATCCATATGCGCCTATTATGGGTTGATTATAAAGGTATTAACCTGTTACAACAATAAAACAAGTGGAAACAGCGTTTCGATGGTCAAAATCGGCGATACAGGCCGGGAGTTACACAATGTATGGCTGAGGCAACCTCCCAGCCCACCACTTTCCTCCACCTCTGGAGAGAGACTGTCGATCGATACTCTCTCTCTCTCTCTCTCTTGCACTTGCTTGCTAACAGTGATGACAATGCCCTGCTACCAACTCGCTAATGTCAGCACGAAAATAGACCACAGGAAAAGGGAATAACAGGGAAAATAGGTGATAACTGAAGGAGGGGAGGAAACTGGGGAAGGAGGGGAGGTGGACGAGTGATATTTGGAATGGCCCAGGGGCAAACAAATTTTTTTTTCTTTTTTTTTCGGTGTTTTAAATTGATTTTTTTTTATTCCCTGACTCTTAAGAGTCTTCCCGCAGTCCGCCGGGTTAAGAAAAAATATGGGGAAGAATATAGTATCCGGGCGTACGGTCGTCATGGTTCCGTTGGTCGTGCGCTCGTGGTTATGTTCCCGTCTATTTTGACGGCTATTTTTTCTGTATTTGCCCCCTGCTGGCTATATATATGATGATGACAATAAGTCTTGGGGGGTGAGGGGGGCTTTGCCCATTATTGTATCCCACAGCAGTCAAAATAGATGGGACATGATTGTGAGCGTCCGCATAGTGTAAACAAGGCGGGCGGTTGTTGTTCCCTAAGCTGCCTGGCCGAACAGCCCCGAGTCCCTGAGAAAGGCCATGGCCACGATCGGGCTTTCCCACAGAGCTCTCATTGAGTGTAGATTGTGTTGTTGGCGTAAGTGGTTGTGTGAAATGCAGTCTTCTATGATGTGTTTAATGGTATGGGGTGCTGTGTTACATCCCGGGCAGGCGTCGACAACGGAGTCATCCAGTCTCTTCTGATAGCTCAGGAGAGCTGGATGGTGTCCGCATCTCAGCCTGGCCAGGTGGACTCTGTCCTCGCGAGGAAGGGAGGATTCGGAAGGATGGATTTCGGGAGGTCGTGCATGCAGCTGCGTGTTGTCTGTGAGTGAGTGGATGGATCGGTGAGAGATATGAGTATGGATGTGCTTCTGGAAATTGGTTCGGGGTGGGCAGGGAGGGAGAGAGGACAATAATTGTGTGTGATACCGTGTGCTGGGTGTTGTTTTGACATTTCTTGGTGTCTGTGGGTGTGTTGCCATGTAATTTAGTGGGTGGTCTTGGTTCGTGGAGGCTGCTGCCAGGAATTGAGTGCCTCTCATGTCCAGATGGTCTTTGACTTTGAGGATTTTGGTTTCTTGATGTAGGTGATCTGTGGGTGCAGTAGCTGTGCAGCCTGTAATGATCTTCAGGGCTTTGTTTTGAATAGTCTGTAAGGTCTTATGATGTGTTTCAGCTAGGTTAGAAGCCCAGGCTGGGCTTGCGTATTCCATCACTGATCTTATGTATTGTTTATATACTGTGGTGGTAGTTTCTTTGTTGTGTCCAAATTTTGTGTGAGCAAGTGACCTGAGGGCGTTAAGTCTGGGTGTCAGTTTCTTTTTAATGTTTGTGGTGTGCTGTTTGAATGCCATATGAGTATCATATGTTACTCCTAGGATTTTGGGTGTGTGTGTATGTGTTAGGGGTGTGTTGTTTATGGTGAGTTGAGGGATGTATTCGTGTTCTGTCCAACTTGTGAGCAGGGTTGCGGTGGATTTGGCTGGGGCTAGATTAAGTCTGTTTGTAGTGCACCAGCCATGTAGTGTGTTGAGATAGGGTTGAATGAGATCTGTTGCTCTCTTTGGGTCATGGTGTGTGCATGTGAGTGTTATGTAATCTGCATAGGAGGCTAAGTTTATTTGGGGCGTATTGGGTGTAGTTATATCGTGCATGTACAGATTGAAGAGTGCGGGCGATAGGACGGATCCTTGTGGGACTCCGTTTGGAAAGTTTCTGATTTTAGATGACTGCCGGCAAAAGATACGTGTGCACATCTGCCTGCTAGGAAGTTGGCCAGCCACCTTTTTGTGTTGTGCATGTTTGTGTTGTAGATTTTGTTTGTTAGGTTGTGGCGGGGGATGGCATCGAAGGCTTTACTAATGTCGAGTGTGGCTAATAGTGATCTGTGTGGTGGTCTAGCTGAATTGATGCCGTCGAAAGCTCTTTGTGTAAGGTCTGTGAGAAGAGTGTTTGTGGAGTGCAGTGGCCTAAAGCCATGTTGTGTTGGAGCTAGGGGTAGGTCAGGTGTAATTAGTTGTAATACTAGGCGTTCCATGACTGGAGGGGGAGCAGAGGAGTGTGATGGGGCGGTGCGAGGAGGGTAGCGTGGAGTCTTTGTTGGGTTTGGGGA
The DNA here is from genome assembly GCA_032716605.1 of Paralithodes platypus. Taxonomy (NCBI): domain Eukaryota; kingdom Metazoa; phylum Arthropoda; class Malacostraca; order Decapoda; family Lithodidae; genus Paralithodes; species Paralithodes platypus. The sequence continues at coordinate 57,383,404 of CM064572.1, forward strand.
ATGTGATGATGATACCATGCTTCCAAATGTCTGGTATTGTGTTGTGTGAATAGCTGTAGTTTGATATGTTAGGGAGTGCTTGTATGCCTTGTGGTCCCAGGTGTCTGAGGTGTATGTTGCTTATGTTGTCTAGGCCACAGGCGGGTGAGTGCTTGAGATTGTTGATGATATGCTTTGTCTGGTGATTGGTGAAGGGTGTATAGTCAGGGTCTGTGGGGAATTGTCTCTTACGTCGGATGACACGTCGGTCGTCTTTGTGAGGTTTTAGGTGGCTGACATGTGAGAAGTGATTGATGAGAGTGTTTGCTTGTTTTTTACATGAAGGAGTAGAGTCTGTTGTTGTGATTGCCGCATGTGATTGTGTTGTGTTGCTGTTGGAAAGTGTGATACTGTTTAGTGTTTTGTAGAGTTTTTTGGAGTTTGTTTTGTGATCAAGTGTTTGTAGGAAGTTATTCCAATTTAGTTTTTGTTGTTCTTGTATTTTGTTGTTAGTTTGGGTGTTGAGTGCTTGAATTTGTTGTGTGATGTCTTGTGTGTGGGGTGCTGGGGAGTGTTTCAGTATGTCGCGTTGTCTGATGAGGTTTTGAATTTCTGGTGTGAAGTTGGGGTTGTGTCTTTTTCTGTTACCTCTTGGAATGTGTTTCTTGTCAGTGTTTTGGATAGTTTTATTGAGTATGTGTACAGCATTCTTGATGTTAGTGATGGGTGTACTGTTTAAGAGTTGTTCTGTTTCATTTGTGAATGCTTCCCAGTTAGCTCTTTTATAATTGGTGTATGTGTGTGAGCTGCTTGAGGAGTATGTGTGGAGTTACTCGTAGAGACAGATTGAGGAATGAAGAGATACGTAGGAGAGTGGGGCAGCAAGAGAATTTGTCAGCCAGAGTGGACAGAAGGGTGCTGAGCTGGTATGGTCATGTTGAACGAATGGGAGATGAAAGGCTTACAAAGAGAATATGTGAGTCAGGTACAAGGGGAGATAGAAGGGCAGGAAGACCCCCATTGAGATGGAGAGACTGTGTAAGAAAGGCTTTGGATGATAGAGGAATGACTATAGATCAGGCAGGGGAAGTGGTGGTGGACAGGAGTGAATGGAGAATGCTTGTGAATAGTTGAGTGAACACGTGGTCATTTGGAGTAAGGGGTCGGGCGCAAGTTGGACTAGATAATAGTCCATCAGGCGCCTGGCCCGGGGAGACGATTAATATGAAGGGTGTGCCTGGAAGTGTGGTGGGAGGGCTTGTGGCTTTGGCTCCGCTGCATGTCTGCCTGCCGAGATCGGAACCTCTCCGGGTGGTCAGGGGCCGGGGGAGTGCTGGAGCGACCTTGGTAACCCTGGTCTCTGAGTCTTCTCCTGGGTGACCTGGATGTGTGAGAGTTTGTGTTTTTTATCTGTGTTTATTTTTTGTTTTATGTTGTTTTTGTGTTTTCCCTGTTCTTGCTCTGTCTTGAGTCGGCTACCCCCAAAATGGGGATTGGGCCTGAGCATATAGATAGATAGATAGAGTATGTGTGTTTGTGGCTAGCTGGGGTGAGTCTGGTTTTGGTGGTGATAATGATCGGGAGGTGGTCAGAGCCTAAGGTTCTGACCACCCTTCAGGATGTTGTGGGGGCGAGTTCTGGGGAGCAAAAGGTGATGTCTGGAGATGATGGGTTATAGAGGGCTTGGTGAGGAATATGGGTATGTTGATGGATGTCGTTAAGGATGATGAGGTTATCGGTTTGGTTTTGTAGTACCAGCCCTCTGTCTGTGTCGGGGTTGTCGACAAACCAGGCCGACGTCTTGGCGTTGAAGTACCCACCTAGGATGATGTGTGGGGTGTTTGTGATGTGTTGTAAGTGTGGTCTGTATTCATTTGGTACTGTAGGGGATGTTTGGGGAGGGATGTATGTGTTTATGATGGTTATGTTGGAGTTGTTGCCAGTGCGTATTTTAATTGACTGTATTTCTGTTGTGTTATCATTTGGGGGGAGGAGGGATTTGGTTTGTACACTGGTTACTATGTATGATATTTCTTCGCCCCCGCCGACAGCCCGGTCTTGTCTGATGGTGGTGAAAATATGAAATGTGGGTGTATTTTGTGTTGTGCGGAGTTTTGTTTCTTGTAAGATTGCAATGTGTATGTTGTGTTGTTTGATGAAGTGTGAGAGTTCGTGTTTCTTTGTGTTGATGCCATCTATGTTCAGTTGAAGAATGTTAATGTTATGTGCACGATGTATGTTGGGTGCTGCTGCACGGCGCGGTACACCCGCATACTACATCCTTGCCAAAATATGTCATACCAGTAAATATTTCCTTTAAGCTTACAGATCTTAATCGTATTATTTATTAAAATATATGGCTAACTCCTTCAGTAGGTACTGTGATCCTTTTTTTACTTTTCTTGCTAACAATAAATAAAATATATATACTGGTACAGTAAACCCTCGCTCTTTCGGACTAATTGGGGGAGACCCCTGTCCGAAAGTTTCAAAAGTCCGAAAGGGCCGAGTCCGAACTCACACTTCAGCCATCCGGACTAGTCCGAAACTCTTGAGATAATGTCCGAAGTTTAGAGTCCGAATTCACACTTCAGCCATCCGGACTTGTCCGAAACTCTGAGATAATGTCTGAAGTTTATAAGTCCGAATACACATTCACCTAACCAGACAAGTCCGAAACTCTGAGATAATGTCCGAAGTTTATAAGTCCGAATACACGTTCACCTAACCAGACAAATCCGAAACTCAAGATAATGTTCAGACTCTACTGAACCCTTCCTAATCTGAAAGAAATTAATAGCCTACAGTACAATATGCAAAACATCAAATACATGTACAATACTATAAATTAGATTTTTTAAAGTGTACAGCAGTGTGTCAAACGAAAGCCGAGTCCTGTATTAGTTTAGTCTTTATTATTGTTTATATAAAGATAACATTGTGGTTTATAGTTCAAATTATGTCTTTAGAAGTGATAAAATGGACAAAGCAATGTTATTACATGTTAATTTGTGTGTATTCCTTCTCATATTAACCCTTTGGCTGCGGCTATGTTTGGGCTATTTAGGGCATATTCAGGCACTCCTGAATGATAAATCAAGCATCTGCATTAAATGAAGTGTATTCTGCCAAAAACTAGGCGAAAATAGCTTCAAAATGACACCAGAACGGACCGTGTACGTGGTCTGGTTCACCCGCAGTGGTCCCAGTGAAACGCGGGAACCCCGCTATTATGTAACACTCGCTCGCTTGGCTACACTGGTGAGAGAGACAGAGAGAGACTCGCCCGAGAGACAGCCTAGCTCAGTGAGCCGCTCGGTGCTCTGAGGGTCGGAGGTGGGCCCCTCACGCTCCCACCCACTGACACTCGATTTTTACATTTTTTACAGGCTTTTAAAGCCTGGAAATTGCTGTAACTTGCCAAAACATTCCAGAACGTCACCCGCAGCGAAAGGGTTAAATCCAGTCTTCAAACAATATTCCTCTTGTTTGACACCCTGAGATTGTACAGGTACAGTACTGTACTTTACCTTTTAGAAGTGTTGAGTAGAGGTGATCCATTATGAGATGAGAGTGGTAGAGGACATCCAGGTGAGAGTGGAGTAAGGGTGGTGGAGGAGTTAATTACAGTTCAGTACTGTAATACTGTACTGAAGAGTGGTGGTGGAGGTGCCATAACAAAATATAACAGAGCCTACTGTACAGTAATTCACTGTACCATATGACATAACATTTTAACTTTTTAGTGCACTTACATTTGCACTTACACACAATTTGGTACTTTAATTTCCAGTAACCTTAATTCTAAACTTATTTGTTTTTTTCTTAACCACAAAAAGAGAACTGGTTAAAACTTGCATGACAACTTAAATTTCAATTTCCTTCAAATTACTAATGTACAGTACTGTACTAAACCCTAAAACAAAAATACTTCTTAATTAACAGTACTGTAAAAAAAAATCACTTGGCACTCCACCCCTAATCACTAGCGATAGGCTTTCCTCCCTTCATTCCTCTCCATCACCTCGGACTGAGCGGCTGTAGCAGCTGGCTCTCCTCCCTCATCCACTACCACCAAGGTCTTGGACCGAGCGGCTGTAGCAGCTGGCTCTCCTCCCTCATCCACTACCACCAAGGTCTCGGACCGAGCGGCTGTAGCAGCTGGCTCTCCTCCCTCATCCACTACCAAGGTCTCGGACTGAGCGGCTGTAGCAGCTGGCTCTCCTCCCTCCACTACCACCAAGGTCTCGGACTCAGTGGCTCTAGCAGCTGGCTTTCCTTCCTCCACTACCAAGATCGGCTCACTGTCGTAGCAGTAGAGGTGGTCCTATTGCGTGAAGGTGCACAGGGTACGGGTTTGAAAAAGGAGCTAATTTTCAATTGCTTAACTTCAGTCTGCAGTTGGACTTGCATGGTCATCCTCATCTTACGCAAGAAAGAATAGTAAGTGTTGTACTCTTCCCCCCCTCTCATTGACTATTGAGAGTAGAGTCTCCGCTGCCTCAACCCCCTTACACAGTGATGTCTGGTGGCTGCTTTCCTCTTCTTGATCTTCCTCATTATCATTTTCCACAGTGCCAGACACCTCCTTAGCTATATCCTCCTCTGTCAAGTCCTCGTACCCTTACAGTGTTCCATCCTCGTTCAGCCATTCATCCACCTCATCTAGTGTCAGGTTGCCTTGCTGGGCTGATGCTAGTAGCTGGTGAGCCTCATCAGCCCCGAAACCTTCAAAATCCGCAGGAGCTTCACCAACACCAAGGAGTCTATTCCAACCATTTCGGAGGGTGGATAGTTTCATCTTATTCCACGCCTCAGTCCAGTTGTCGATCATGTCCCGCAGATTAAATTTGTTGAAGTTTGCGAGGGTACGTTGGCCACGGCAGTCCACATAGTCGGGGTCATCCATACCATCTTCCACGACGACTAGGCACTGGCGCATGAAGATACCCTTGTAAATCTTCTTGCAAGCCTCTATAATGCCCTGATCCATCGGTTGTATGAGACTTGTTGTGTTGGCAGGAAGAAAGTAGGCCCTGATTTTTCCATTCTCAGATGTTAGATCAGAGGCTGAAGGATGGCATGGAGCATTATCGAGTAAGATTAAAGCTCGGACGTTGCTTCGGTGTATGCCATATGTCTGGGTCTGGAACTCCTTGATCTGCTTCACAAGGCTGGTAAACAACTCGGGTTATTGCACCAGTGAACCAAGCTTTGGTGGAATTATAGTAGTCAATGGGCAACTCATCAAGAATGTCTTTTAAGCACCTGGGTCGCCTGGCCTTTCCCACTACAGCTGGCCTCACTCGATGATTCCCAGCCCTGTTAGCACAGACCATGATTGACACACGCTCCTTTATAGTTTTATGTCCAGGGGTGCTCTTAACCGTGTGGATGACCTGCGACTTCTGGGGAAGAGAACGCCAATAAAGGCCCGTTTCATCAGCATTATATATTTCATATTCCTCCAATTTCTCTTGTGTCAATAAGGTGCTGGAGTTGCAGGATAAATGGCTCTAAGGATTCCTTGTCAGCACTGAGGAACTGTCCCACAATCTTTCAGTTGCATATTCCATGGCGAGTTCGGAATCTGTACAACCAGCCACTACTCGCACAAAAACCAGTCACACCCAGGTGGTTTGCTAGTCTTTTAGCTGCCTCTTGAATTCGTGTGCCTTGCACTGGCACCACGGAAGAACGTTGCTGGACGTACCAATTCCAGACGGCATCTTTGACTTTCTTGAAGGGTAATAATGGGGCCACAAACATCTTGTTTTTGGGCAGAAACAGTTTCGGTTTTACTGGCTCTCGATAAATATTTGTCCTTTTCTCTAATAATATAATAAAATGTGCTCTTTTTGAGGGAGTGTTTCTCCATCAATAACTGAGCAGACACCCCTTTACCATGGTCTGCAATGACCTCCATCTTGGTCTTTAGGGATAAAATATTATGAGTCCTCTTGCGCCTCCCATCTGAGCTATCACTTGAAGAAGTCCCTTGCCCTCGCTCCGCCCCTTTTCCTTGAGTCTTCCCCCGTCCTCGCTGGGTTGATGCTTTATTTTTAGCCTGGCCTCCACTAGTACCAGCAGATTCTGAAGAACAAGTTAAGGAAAATATTACCGAAATTACCACTAATTTTCCCATGGTTTTTCTTTTTGATTTTAGGTAGTTTTCATCATTAACCTATACAGTACTGGTACAGTAGTTGAAATTACAGTGTACTGTGGTTACAATCCCCTGAAAATGTTATTTCTCCCATTATCCAATGATCTTAAAACATTCAGATGGAAATAATTTTGGGTAGGCCTATTCTGCAGAACAACAACTCCTCCATTACGGGATTCCTGTCTCATGGATTTTTTTTTTTTTTTTTTTGCTCTTACCTTACTCAGGGGACCTTACTGATGTGCTAATAAGTGCTACTTTTCTTATTTTGTCAATTTGATTTTCACTCCCCTACTGTATAACATTTTAAGAGTTATTTTTGTACAGCCAGTCCAGGACACTTTGTTTACATTCTAGCCTCCTTGGAGGCTCCTCCCCGATGTTTAGTAGCCAATCAGAGTGGAGCTTCACCTACATGAAGTCAGTAAATTTTTATTGGTACTTTCCTGTTATCGACAGCCAAAGCTAAAGATTGCAGAGTAAACAACATATTGTAGACTTTATCCCATCAATTTGTTATAGTTTTAATACCCAATCAGCGGGGGTGGCAGCCCCCACCCATTATACTAGGATAGGTTAGGTAAGGTTAGGTTAGGCTAATGTCTTTTCAAAGTGGACTACATCGAGTAAACTCATAGATTGTTAGGGTATCTGAATTGCAATTACAGTAACAATGCAAATGCTAATAAAAAGTGCTTTTCGCACTTTCTAAATAAAGCACACTTACAAAGCATTAAAATAGAAAAAGAAAATAAATACTGTAAAACCTAAAATAACAGGAGCTGTAGTTATGCAGAATTACCGTAATTTTCAGAGTAAATACTGTATAGGCCTACTGTACATTTTATTTATTTATTTATTTTGTTTTGCCTTGGGATACAGGATGGGTTGAGGGGGGGGCTTTGCCCCCCCTCATCCCCCTATTACTTATTGAAATCAGCATTTATTTTGCCAGTAAGGGGCTTAAGATGTTCACTGTCATCAATAGGTATTTTTTTTTTATTTTTTTTTACAGTTTTATTTAGTGCACATAAAAAGAGGTTGAAACAAATAGGCCTATTAATATGATCTTTGAAACATCCTTATCCTATAATAACCTTCAAATATTGTATTGAGAAATAATTAGTGGTAGTTAAGGTAATAAGTACCAGTGAATGAATGTCGAACAGGTGACATGGCAGTAGAAGTTGAAGCCATTTCACCATCATCAACAATGGGACGATCTGGCTGCAGTATCACTGCCAACACTTTCATCAGTTTCTTTCCTCTTCACTCCTTTCTCTCCTTCAGGTGAAGCCATGACATCGTCCTTGTCCATACTGCAGCTTGTAGTAGGTGAAAGTTATAATGCAATATGAGCACTAATGGTGATAAGAAGGTCCAGTAATACGAAGGCCGCACCAACACGCACTCGTGGAGTGTAAACAATGCGAGCGGCGTGGGCTGGAAGTCTCCTTCTTGTGTTGATGTTTTCGGCTCGCCGCGTTCTTCGGTCCGAATGCGATATTATTTTTGATCAGCCTATCGGACAAATCCGAAAGGCTGAACCATGAGTCCGAATTGAAATGTAGTCCGAACTGACTATCGGACAAATCCAAAAGGCTGAACCATGAGTCCGAATTGAAATGTAGTCCGAACTGACTATCGGACAAATCCGAAAGGCTGAACCATGAGTTCGAATTGAAATGCTTGTCCGAAAGCCTTGGAATTCCGAAAGAGTGAGAGTTTACTGTATATAATAAGGTTTGGAAGGCTGTCTAGGAATCAAAGGGGTAATGTCTATCTCAATTAGCCCTCTGAATCCCACAATCCCTTCCTAAGCTGAATAGATATGACTACAATAAATATATCCAGAATATAAGGAAAAAAACCACACAGGAGCAAAGCAAGGAAGTTGGTGGAGAGACTCAAACCAAGAGTGAGAGGGGTGGAAATGAGTTACGGTCCTTGCATGACCGTGTGGTAATCCCGACTTTTACTTACGGGAGTGAAGCATGGACGTTGATGAAGAGACTCAAACCAAGAGTGAGAGAGTGAGAGAGGTGGAAATTAGTTACGGTCTACCTACCTGGAGTTGTTTCGGCCACCTCAGCGGCCTCAGCTAGAGTTGCTCCCCCCGAGTATGTTTGCTGCCGGTGCTTGATGCAGCAGGCTATTCGAAAGGGCAGCTCTCACCCCGCGAACCATGGCTGATTAGGCACCGACTTGAGATGGTTGTTCAAGGCTTTCTTGAATACTTCCATTGGCACGTCCATCAGGTTTCTCACGTTCTCTGGCATTTGTTGAAGAGGCTCGGTCTCCTGTTTGTCAACCAGGAGTCCCTCGGTGTGCCCAGAGCTCCCCTACACTTTTGGGGTGGGATGTTACATTTCCTACCCCCCTCTGTCGCTCCAGTTCCACGATATTGTGGTGTGAAGGTTTGGCACTAGACCCTCAATAACTTACCATGTGTAAATTATCAAGTATCTCTCTTCTTCGCTCCAGTGAATATAAGTTAAGAGCCTTCAGCCTATCCCAGTACTGAAGATGTTTTACCGAGCTGATGTGGGACGTGAAGCTTCTTTGAACACTCTCTATTTCGTATATTTCCCCGGCTTTGTGTGGAGATGTTAGCACACTGCAATACTCCAGTCGTGGGATCACCAACGATTTGAAAAGTGTTATCATTGGCCGTTCTTCTCGTGTCTTGAAAATGCGCAGTATCCAACCTACAAGTTTCCTCGCCGCTACTGACTTGGCCTGATTATGTTCTTTGAAAGACATGTTTTCGGACATTATTACCCCAAGATCTTTAACCTCTGATTTTCGTGGGATTGGCAGGAGTGACTCTGTTAAGTAGGTTGTGGTTTCTTTAATTTCTCCATTTTCTCCATACCTTATCAGCTGAAATTTCTCTTCGTTAAATTGCATGTTGTTATCTTTGGTCCACCGAAATACAGCGTTAATGTCTGCTTGCAAGATTTCTTTGTCTTCTATTGTGGTTATTCCTAGACTTAGTTTTGTGTCTTCTGCAAATGATGAGACGCTGCTGTGTTGTACATTTACATCGATATCACTTATTTGTATTAGGAAGAGTAAGGGTGCCAACACTGTACCCTGGGGAACAGAGCTTTTAACCTCTGAACCTTCCGATACCGCTTGATTTACTGCTACCGATTGTCTTCTGTTAATGAGAAAATTATAGATCCACCTCCCCACCTTTCCGGTGATACCTTTTTCTTTCAGCTTATGTGCTATAATTCCATGATCACACTTATCAAATGCTTTGGCAAAGTCTGTGTATATGACATCTACATTTATTTTCTCTTCCAGGTCATCTAGAACTTTGTCATAGTGTTCTAGTAGCTGCGAGAGACATGATCTTCCTGCTCTGAACCCGTGTTGTCCTGAGTTGTGGAGCCCGTTTTCTTCCATGTATTCCGATACTTTTCCTCGTAGTACTCTTTCTAAGATTTTGATGATGTGAGATGTTAGTGCTACTGGGCGGTAGTTTTTTGGCAGAGCTTTACTTCCTCCTTTGTGTAGTGGTGCAATTGTTGTGTTTTTCAGACTTTCTGGGATTTCTCCTGTATCTAGGCTCTTTCTCCACATTTTGGCTAGAGGTCTTGCTAGCAATGTTTTGCAGTTCTTGAGCAGGACTGAGCTCCATGAATCTGGTCCTGGTGCTGAGTGGAGCGACATGCTGTTTATTGCCCTTTCTATATCTATTGGCCCAAATTCTATATCCGATATATGGAGGGGGGCTCTGTTCTCGCCCATAAAGAAACTGTTTGGATTGTCAATAGCTTTAGATGGATCGGGTTGACTGAACACGGTTTCATACTGTTTTCGTAGAAGTTCACTCATTTCTTTGTCATCTGTTGTATATGATCCGTCGAGTTTGATGAGTGGGCCTATGCTTGACGCTGTTTGTGATTTTTTCTTTGCATATGAGAAGAAGTACTTTGAATTTTCACTTATTTCTTGAACCGCTTTGTTTTCTTCTTCTATCTGCTGTATTTGATACGATATTCTCAGCTTGTGTTCAATATCCTCGATCTCCCTTTTCATTATGTTAATTTGCCTTTCCCGTAATCCCGCTTGGGAGAGCCGATGTGACAGTAGTTTTCTTCGTTTGTAGAGCCTTCTCCTTTCTCTGTCTTGCTTACTTCTGCGCTTCATTTTCTCTCTGGAATGTGATTCGAGCATACGTTCTTAACTAATTCATTTACTAGGCTAAGGCATTCAGGGGTTGTTTTGTCTGCCATTTGGACTTCCCAGTCTATTTCCTCTATCTTCTGGTTTATGCTTGGTCAATTTATATGTATATTATTAAAGTTGTACTTACTGAATGGGCCTGTAAACGATCTCCTTGTTTTGTTTGTTTGTAGGTACTCGATGTTGGTTTGCACCTCGATTATCCTATGGTCAGAATAAGTAGTATCTGATATGCTGGTATTGTGCACAATGTTCTCATTGTTTGAAAAGATCAGGTCTAGGATGTTTTGACCTCTAGTTGGTTCTGTATTGTGTTGGTTTATGTTGAACATAGAACATAAATTAAGTAGTGCTTTTGAGTGTGCATCACCATCTGCATTTAAGGTGTTTGGCAATATTTGGTGTTCTATTTGCCTCCATTCGGTATTAGGTAAATTGAAGTCTCCCAACCACAGGATGTTAGGGGTTGGAGCCCCCAGTTCTTCTATAGCCATTTTGATCTTATCCAGCTGGGGTTTGAACTCATGAAGTGAGGCATCTGGAGGTTTGTATGTGAGGATAATTGCCAGGTTTAGACTCTATGTTTACCCCCAGTATCTCTACTACCTCATTGGAGTGGTTCAAAAACTCTTTACTTATAAGAGAGTCTTTTATGTACAAAGCTACTTCTCCACATGTTCTGTGTTTTCTATCTGACCTGTGTAGGTTGTAACCTGGGATCCATACTTCACTATTTTCGTGATCTTTAATGTGGGTTTCAGTAAGGGCAGCAAGCAACGCATTCCCTCTTCTAGTAGTCCTTGGATGAAAGGGACCTTATTTGTTCTACTGTTGTTAAGACCTTGTATGTTTGCATATATGAGAGGGGAGAGGCTGGGTGTGGTGGTTTGTGAGTTTACCATCTCTGGTAGTATGGGCGGCCCCTGTGGTGGTGGGGTCCCATTTCTCCTTGTTGTTTGTACATCAGGTATTCTAGATGATTATGTGCTTGTAGTTGTTCTACCCTGTTCTTCCACATTTCGTCTTGCTCTAGCCTTTTTTCTTTCCCTCGTTCGTGTGTGGCTAAAAAATGGTGTGAGGCCCCATCTTTATTCTGTGTTTTAGCCCTAAGTGTACCTTTCACGTGGTATTCCGTACAGTACCAATCATAGCAGGTCCGGTTTGCTAGAGAGGATCTACACAGGGGTGGGTGATAGTCTGTGCATGATTTCCCTAGATGGCATTTTCCACTCTTAATTCCCTTATAGCATATCTTGGGGTGCTTGTAGTTGCACTTCTTCCCATTTCTCTTCCCCATTTGGCCAAATGGGCAGTTTTTCATGAGATAACGTCGGCATACCGCCATCTCTCTCTCTGCTTGGACAGTGTGTCCCTCTGGCTGGCATGTATGGGTAGGGGGAGTGGAAGGGGTCGTGGTGGGGGGAGGGGAATGAATGGGTAGTGCAGTGGGAAATGGTGTGGGGGATATTGGGATTAGATGAAGGGAGACCGCCTGGGTGGGTAGGGTGTAGATGGAAGGGAGGGTGGTGGGGGATGGGGGGTGTTTGCAGTGGATGCGTTTTGGGTGGGGGTAGTGTGTGGAGGTCGATGTATGCGTTTCAAATTCAGCTTCATCATGTTGCCTAATGTTGGTATCTGGGGAATCTATCTGTTCCATAGCCGTAGGTCCATTAGGGACGAAACAAATAGTAGAGGCAGTAGTGGGAGTGTTGTGGTGGCTGTGAGCAGGCGAGCTGGTCATATTTTCCCCAAGCGCGGTGGGAGGGGGGGCAGTAGGTGGCGAGACATCGTCGCATGTAAGGGAGTCTTGGGATGGAGGTGTAGTAGGGGTTGATTGAGAAGGCATATAGAATAAAGTATTTTGGGTGGGTGTGGGATCATGAGGGGGGCTGTATCCTGGAGTGTTTGGGTAGGGCGTGTGGATTCTTGCTCGGATATCCACTTGTTGTAAACTTCATTCAGTGTCTGGATTAGTTCGGTTCTTAGCTCCACTTCTGTATTTTCCACCATCCTAATAACCGGCATTGCCAGGGGAAAACATTCATTGCAGAAATGGGTGTTGGTCCCTATTTTTTTGTATTTGCTTTTTATTTATTTCAGTCTTGACGCACTTATTATGAAAAGTCTTATTGCATATCTGACATCTTCTACCATTATTCAAAAGTATTTCCTCTTTACAAAGTTCGCATTGACGTGTATGTGCCATTTGGGGAAAGGGGGGATGAGGGGGCGGGCCGAGGGAAACGGGAGAGCATGTATGGCTCTGTGGTTACTTGGTGGGGGGGGGGGGGGGGGTAACGAATACTTAGGCACTACATATCTTCTTTTACTAAAGATTCCAGGAATATACTTTCGATAAAAGTTTCACTGGAAACACGTTACACACTGCGTTTATTTTATTTTATTTTATTTTTATTTTAATTTTTTTAGGTTACACTTTCGATAGTAACACTTATTTAAACTTATTATTTTTTTCTGTTTCATATTTCGATATTTGTTTTACCCGCTCGAGGTTAAGTTCCAATTTCGGTAAAATCGTATATAACGGTTTATACTGTGTCTACGCCGCGGGAGGGAGGTGTTTGTGAGAGAGGGGGGCCACAGTCAAGTGCTAAGATTTATGGTGTGTTGGTCAGGTGGTTGGCGACCTTACAGTGACCCTAAAACTTTCCTTTGAAATTTCATGATCTGTATAAATGCTGGTAGTGTTTTCATGGTATACAGTTTACATCCATGACCCGTCATCTACTCACTTTCCACTAACGTAGCGATTTAACTTTGCACACTGGACTATAATCCCGTCGTTCACTGATCGGCTAGCCCTTGGCACTGGCTTGTTTTCTACCCGGCACTGTGATATAACGTTTTTTTTTTCAAACGCGTTTGCTATATCTCCCAAGATATTTATGCCATTAATTCGATTTTTCACTACACAGGACTGCGACACTAAGTTTGGTTATGTGGATGATTTTGGTTCATTTATATCATCAATATCCCGCGATATGTTCGAAAATATCGGACCGCAACGACACGCCGCTCCCCCCTCTCCCCACAATTTACCCTACCTGAGAAGTGCGTGAGGAGTTACATGGAGGGATTGACAGACGAATGAGGAAGTACGAGAGAGGTGTGGTGTGAATGTAGATGTGCTGGAAAGTGTGAAGAGGAACACCTTGAGATGGTTCGGCCATGTGGAACGTATGGGAAGCGAGAGGATACTAAGAGAGTGTACGAGAGTGAGGTGGAAGGACAAAGAGGGAGAGGTAGACCGAGTGAGAGGTGGAAGGATGGAGTTAAGAAGGGCAACTTAACCCTCTCCGACATATGACGCGATTTTGAGCCTATTAGGGATACCAGGACCCAGTTAGTGTGTGGATCCTGTGTGTGGATCCTGAGGGATACTTTAAAACCTTTGTTACCATCAGGGGTACCGGGGTATTTAGAAACCTTTAGTTTAGTTACTTCAACCTCTGCAGTTGTCTTTGAGTTAGCTGTGGGCAGAAAACTAGTTTTGGAGAGGTAATTATAAGAGTGAGAGAGCTCTATTTCTTATTGCTAATCTGGCAACCTCTGCGTCATATGTGCGTGAAAGGCTTAACAGTGGTAGTGGCGAAAGTAGCATTCTGGCATGCCCTATGAATACAATCCATGAATTGATTACAATGATTAGTGCATTATATATATTTAAGACAAAATATTTGCATAATAGCCTAACTGCATTTTATTACACCGTACCTAGGCTACGCTATATAGGCCTACGGTACTATGTTGTAGCCTACCGTACCACATTAGGTTGTGTTCAAAAGTTGTTACCAAAATGTATTTAAAACATTAAATACCATAACCAATAGGCCTACAACATGCAGTATTTATATTCATTATAATTTTCCATTTCTGTAGTCTCTCTCTCTCTTGATCCATCTACAACAGTGTAGACCAAGGGTTCCCAACCTGGGGTACATGTACCCCCAGGGGTACATTTGCACTTCTCAGGGGGTACATAGGGGTCTGAGATAATAACCATAGTGTACAAAACATGGTGTTCTAATCTACAGGCAGATTGCACAAAGTTGTATTTTTATCAATTTCCTCATTTCAGTAAGTGAAACTTATATTAAAATTTGGCAAGAATGTAGTTACCGGGTGGACCACCCGCCTTACACTATGCGGACGCTTGCAATCATGTTCCCGTCTATTTTGACTGCCGTGGGATACAATAATAGGTTGTAGGGGGTGCCCCCCTCTCACCCCCCATGACTTATTGTCATCATCATACATATTGTCAGCAGGGGTCAAATAACAGAAAAAATATACGGGAACTTAAACCCGCGAGCGATCGACCTATGTAAACATGACTACCGTTGGATCGTACACCCGGATACTACATCCTTCCCTTAAAATTATATCAGTGAGGTGACTATTCCATTGTTTTCACTATTATGTGACTTCCTGCAGAATAAATATTATTCTCCTGTTATCTATGTATGTTCAGATTTTCTTCTCTTTGCACGTTATATTGTTTAAATAAATTACGGTAACAAAGAAATACAAATACTGTATCCCCATTTTTAAAGACCTGAAGATAATTTTTAACATTATTATTATTATTATTATTATTATCACCACTTTATTATTATTATTTGTATTACTATTATTATTAATATTAATATTATCATTATTATTAACCATATTTTCTCTGTATTTCCAGATGGAATTAGCAAGAATGGAAAATCCAAAAAGACAAAGAAAAATACGGAAACAAATGAAGGAAACCAATGGTAAGTCTGGCCGGAGGAGCACAGGCCCTGCAAAACCCTCCCCTCGTATGAACTCGGTTTATGTGACTGCCGGATTGATAAAACGCACCTTATTATATTTGTGAGAGATCCTTCCTAAGCCGAATTTATGGAACTCTCCTTGATTTTATACCCTGTGGAGTTGATTATTGGTGAGAGATCTTTGCTAAGCCGAATTTATGGAACTGGCCTTGTTTTTAGCTCTGGAGTTGATTATTTGTGATGAGAGATCTTTCCTAAGCCTAATGACTGATAGACAGTGTTCGCCAATATTTACTCTACTTTAAGCTTATATATGAGAGGACTTTACTAAGCGAGATTAATGTTTAAATATTCGCCATGCTGCAGTAATAAGATTCAATAATAGTTAGATCCAGTATATGTGAGATATTACTTATTAAGTTACTCAAGAGAGAAGAATGACAAGAAGACCAGAACAAGAGAAGAAGTAGAAGAAGAAAAGACGAAGGAATAAATATATGAAGAGGAAGCGGTGAAAACCATAAATTAAAGAAGATCAAAAAGTAAGAATAAGAGGACTAAAAGATCTAGACAAGGCGATTTGCAGAAGTTTCCGACATTTCTAATAAGTATCCACATCTCTATAATTGATATGAAGAAGCTTATAATCTTGCTATTTAGGATCTGCATCTTGACACAGTGAAAAGCTAAAGGTCCAATCTCTCCATCAAGTGTTAGAATCTGAAGCTTTGGACAATTAAGGTGTTCGTTTTGTGACAGACTAAAGTTCCAAATCTCTCCATCAAATATCCGAAAATCAAGCTTTGGGAAATTCAGGTGTTCGTTTTGTGACAGACTAAAGTTCCTAATCTCTCCATCAAGAGTTCGAATCTGAAGCTTTGGACAATTAAGATGTTCGTTTTGTGACAGGCTAAAATTACAATCTCAAGAATTCGAATGTTAAGCTTTGAGAAATTAAGGTGTTTGTTTTGTAAATGTGGCCCCTGTATCGAATAGTAGCCGGAGATTTTGTAGGGTCTGTGCTGCGATGGGAGTCTTCCAAACCCTTCCTTCATCGCGGAACATAAGAAAACGGGAGTCTGCAGAAAGCCGAATGATCTACACATAGCAGATCTCTTTCACATCCAACCCATCTCTTCATGTTCATGGTCCTGTCAATGCTAAGGTAGGTACAAAGTTTATCAATTAGTTGGTGATACTAATGTTGTCACCATATTAATAGTAGACCTATTATGTTGGTAACCCCTTCTCTACCGGCGACGTCTTTTGTATTTTATTTCAGCTACATTTTGGCGGTTTTATGAAGCTTAGGAAGGATAGGCCTATATGGTAGCTAAAAGGATAAATTGAGATAGTCTGTAGCTTTTAATTGGTAGACGTCCTTCCAAAGCTGAATAAAGTCGTCTCATGGTAGCCAAAATAAAGTGAAGAAGATGTAGTCGGTAAAGAAGGGGTTAATAGTCAAATTTACATACTATATTCTGTTTCTTTTCAACTGACGGTAAATTGCAAAGTTCCCATCAAGATTTCTCAGTTATTTTGAAGATTTTGTAGTGAAATGTAGTGCTAATTATATAAACTTGGTCTTATTATGATGCACAGACATAGTAGTTTCATATTTGTCCAACCTTAAGTATCGAGCATTTAATCCCTTCTCATATAGTAATTTGCTCTTGGAATTTTGTCATTGTTACTACCTAGTTGCTAAAGATTCTTTCTTCGGAAAATGAAGTTGTATATGTGTATACTCTGGCACCTTCCCCAATTATCCTTTTTTTATGGGGGTGGCTGACTCGAGACAGAGCCCGAATAGGGACATCACAACACATCAGAAAAACAAAACAAAACATAAAATCTCACATCTAGGTCGGTTACTTGTTGGACCGTACACCCGGATACTACATCCTTCCCTTAAAATTATATCAGTGAGGTGACTATTCCATTGTTTTCACCATTATGTGACTTCCTGCGGCCCACAATCTGTATTGGACTGAAACAATCAGGTATGTATACCAACTCGAGACAGCTGCAGTACCGCCCGATAATGTCCGAGTATGTGACAGATCAAAATATTTTATAGTCGCTGAGTTAATTTTATTGATAATATCAATGCTAAGATCCCTATCAGTCTACACATACATATTTCATAATAAAATAATATAAAATTGACATAATTTTATCAATTTTTATCCTAAATTGTTAGGGGTACATGGGTACCTATCAGAATGCCCAAGTGGTACAGAGGAACTAAAAGGTTGGGAACCCCTGGTACTGTAGACTGATGGAGGGGATGATTAGCCAGTTAGTCAGGTGGGGCGTGATTAATCCACAGGTAATTACGGTTAATTTTTCCTCTGTGTTTGTTTATCTCTGTCTACTGTACATTTACCTTTTTCAGAAGTTCTAATGTTCCCCTTGCTACCTCTCCTTTTCATTTACATGCATTATTTTCAACGTTTTGTTTACATCTTTATCAAGTTTTAATACCGGTACTTTCATTATTATGATATATTTCCAGTTATCATGTGTGTTTAGTTTGATTCTACTTAATTATCTGTCATATTGTGTATACCCTGTTTGTGTGTGTGTGTGTGTGTGTGTGTGTGTGTGTGTGTGTGTGTGTGTGTGTGTGTGTGTGTGTGTGTGTGTGTGTGTGTGTGTGTGTGTGTGTGTGTGTGTGTGTGTGTGTGTGTGTGTGTGTGTGTGTGTGTGTGTGTGTGTGTGTGTGTGTGTGTGTGTGTGTGTGTGTGTGTGTGTGTGTGTGTGTGTGTGTGTGTGTGTATATACCGGTATTTTCTTGTCTATCTACTTTAAAGTAATGTTACCGGTAATAGTTTTGTTTTCTTATTTACCGGTACTCTACTTTGTCATATTATTTACCCGGTATTTCCATGTTTACTGTCATAAGTTGTTCATTAATTAGGTTTATTTGTAAGTTAATTGGTGAGTTGGTGATAATATGAATTAAAAAGGCTTACAATAGAAGAGTACAAATTGCATGTCTTTATCAATCAGATGCTACACACACACGCACACACATGCACCCACACGCGCACACATGCACTCACACGCACACACATGCACCCACACATGTAAATGTGCATATATTTATGTATATGTATGTCTGTGTGTATGTGCTGTCAATGGTTCGAGCCCGGTTGAGAATATAAGGTATATAATATATATATATGTACTGTACGTGTATTTGTATAATCATGTGCACATGTGTATGTAAATATACGTACATATGAGCGAGTACATATTGCTCACTAGCGCAACTTATAAATCTATGCATAATCATTATCTATTATTAAGTGTTCGTGTATCTTCATCCATGTAGTTCCACCCTTAACAATAGAATGCCCAGCTTTTTCACATTTCGCCTTTTATCACACACACACACACACCTACACTAAAGAATGTCCTATATACTATAATTCCCCCAAGCTGTCTCTACTGTTTTATATATATATATATATATATATATATATATATATATATTTTTTTTTTTTTTTGTTTTTTTTTTTTTTTTCCCTTCTACCAAGGATTAACCTCCCATTGTAGTAGGCTTTACCTGACCCTACCTGTACGGACCTGTAGGCCATTCCCTCTTTACCCTTTTCAACTCCTCACCTGACCTCACCAAAACAGTTTTTGTATGTATGAATGTTTGTGTTTTTTTTTTTTTTTTTTTTTTCTCTATATTCCAACTTACTTCCTCTCGGGCATAGGCTGACAGCCTTAACATTCACCGCTTTACAATGAACAGTAAAGCCTGTGAGGTCTTGTTCCAGTCTAGGGAGTGAGACATGTGAAGCACGTAGAGCACAACGAGCACCTGCCATCTTGCCTTCACATGAGGCACGGTGCTCACTCATGGCCCGAAACGACCCCATCTCCGAAGCCATCTCGTTCCCGTGCTTCACTGTCTCACCCCCTACACTCGGACTCTCACACTTACACACACACAACGCCACCTGTTGAGCAGATAACTCACCAGGCATTGCACCCCTATAGCATATTTTGAATATGGGAATATTCATACAGTGCTATTTAATCAGGGAACAATGAGGGTATTTTATTGACGTTTCGGTGGGCTTGTGGTAATGCACTGATACCAGATACAGCACAAATTCCATCCCAATAATATCTATCCATTGATACATCGGGATTTGAACCTGGGACCTTTGGATTACCAGGCCAGTGGCAAGACCACTCCACCACACCTCCCTTATACGGGCATGTGCACACTTACTGCATGTTCTTATGTTCTTATATATGTATGTATATGTATGCGTATGTATGTGTGTACGTACGTGTATATCTGTATGTTCTGTATATGAGTAAGTAAAATAAATGTGTATATGTACTGTAGATCACTTACTCTCATGGTTAATTTATGATAATTTGTATTTTGCACCTGCATCATTATTGTATTTATTTTGTATTTTTTGTAAACTGAGCTTACCATCTTCATATCTGTATATCTCATGTTCATCCACTAACTTGTAAAATGTGTATTTTCCGCTCATGAGGCTGCCATTCTTTAATACACCGTTTTTTATTTTATTATTACACACACACACACACACGCACGCACGCACGCACACACACACACACACACACACACACACACACACACACACACACACACACACACACACACACACACACACACACACACATACACAGCCCGTATCCTAGTAGGTAGCGCTCTCGTCTCACACACGAGGGGTCGGGGGTTCAATCCCCCGGCCGGGCGGAGACAAATTGGGCTTGTCTCCTTTCATGTGTTAGCCTCAGTTCACCTAGCTGTAAATAGGTACCTGGAATAAGTGGACGACGTTGTGACGTCCCATCTGGGGTTGGCAAAAATGGTACAAGACGAGATGGGTATCATATGGTTCACCTAAGCTGATGGCTACCTAAGCCTTAGGGCGAGACGGTACCGTCTATAGTGAGAATGGTACCATACAGATCCACCCTAAGCCTTTGTTTCCGATGTCGCCAATTGGCTAAAAAATACAGACTACACACACATCCACAGCCATTCCAACGATACATATAACACCTACACATATAGGAGGCGGGAAATAACGAGCATGCTCACTCCCGCAATACAACTAGAGTAAGTACACACACACACACACACACACACACACACACACACACACACACACACACACACACACACACACACACACACACGTACGTATATTTTCGTCCTTCAGGAAATCATAAATCTATGTCCAATTATAAATAACCTTGATAATAACTGAACTACAGGTCTGGAGGCTGACAATTCCGACAGTATACACAGACTACCGGTTTATAGGCAGTCGTGTGTGGTTAAGGGATCCCACCTTGCTTTTTTTCTCTTTCTCTCCCTCTCTCTTTGGCTTGTATTCATTCGGCCCCATTCAGCCTACTGTTTTAAGACGTTTACCCCCATCCAGGTGTCAATATTTTCCTGGTGAGTGGTAGCGATCCAGCTTATATATATTTTTGTTTTGACAGCAAGCTAAATTTTTACATTTTTCGTTAGAAAAATGTCTCCGGCGAAGCCGGAATTCTCCATACAATGCTGGCTCGCTATCGCTCGCCAGGACAAAGTCGACACCTGGATTGGGATATACGTCTTAAAACAATTGGCCGAATGGGGCCGAATGGATACAAGCCAGGGAAAGAGAGAAAAGGAGAGAAAGATGAAAAAAGCCGGTGATCCCCCCTTACGTAATTCGTTATAGAAGGTTCCCGCTGCCAGTTGCGCTACGTACTTTTTGTCTGTAATGCAAAGACGAAAATAGACCATGAGATTATTGGGAATGTCATTAATGTTATCAGATGGCATATCAAATTATATTGAATTAGTGAAAAGTTATTAGGTAATACTTACAAGGTAGGCTAATAATTATGGTCCATAATTTTCATCAGTCATTTTCGTTACTCACTTTTTCTACAATAAGAAGACGAAAATAGATAATGAATAATGTTCACGCAGTCAATATAACTTAGCAAGTGGTTAGAAATATTGTACTGAATTAGGGAGCAAGTGGTTAGAAATATTGTATTGAATTAGGGAAAAACGAGGTGTAAATATTAGGATTACAGAAACATAAGTTGAGGATATTTATTTTTTAGTTAACCTCTTGTCTGCTTGAGGTTACTTGAAGTGGAGACAAATTGTTCAGTGTTGGCTAAATTGATATAAATCAACTGGAAATGTTACTCTCTTTAACGAGATTGGCTATTGTTCTTAACCCAAATAACATTGTCTAATGTTACACAGAATATATTAAGAATGTCTTACTGGAAGTGTTAAGAAAACGGATTTTTTTTTAAACCTTCATTCCGCTAAACTATAACCGGTATATATATATATATATATATATATATATATATATATATATATATATATATATATATATTCCAAACTAAATAAATCGACCATAGTACTAGTTACTAATAGTTTCAATATCTCAATTTATAGGCAGACATAGCCAGTAATCCGTACGGTAGTATTGTTTATTGTCTATTAATGTGTTTGTAATATTTCATTAATCGATTTTAGGAGTAGAGTTGGTTGTTGGATAGAACATAATAATTCTATATCACATGGGGAGATTGTAGGGTCTAATCGAACAGGAGAGGCTATAGGCATTTGATGAGTTGCTGGAACTCCTGTTTCATTTGCTTGGCGTCTCTTACTGAATTTCTTTGTGCCTTACCTACACACAAATATATCCAGCTAGCTGTCACAAACGATCTCTCTCCTTAACACAACACCACACAATGACACTTTACTTCTCCCCAATATACTAACATTTAATAATTAAAAATCATAAAAACACACTCTGCGACACACTGGACACCTACACAATGACCCTTCAAAATGTCTTGGAAAGCGGGCCGACACTTTCACTATCAACTTCTGCAACATTCGTGGCATTTCCTCTAGCTTCTATTCTGTTGAACACCATCTCTCAAACAAACCTGATCTTCTTTTCCTCACCAAAACCCAGTTGTCTGAGGCAACTGACCGCAAACCCTTCTCTGTTTATTCCTACTATCTCTATCCTCAGTTTCAAGCCAAACATGGATGTTGTTTGTACATGTACCACAATCTTACTTGCTCTTGTGTTTCCAACTTTGCCTCTAATGAATTCTCAATTCTCTGGTCACCATTTTTGTTTAATCTTTCTCTCCTTTTCTCTCTGTCCCTGGCTTGTATCCAATTGGCCCCATTCAGCCAACTGTTTTTAAGACGTTTATCCTCATCCAGGTGTCGTTATCTTCCTGGCGAACGATAGCGAACGAGCCAGCATTGTATGGAGAAATCCGGCTTCGCCGGAGAAATTTTTCTATAAAATTGTTTACAAATTTAGCTTGCTGTCAAAACAAAAATATATATATGCTGGCTCGCTACCGCTCGCCAGGAAGATATTGACACCTGGATGGGGGTAAACGTCTTAAAACAGTAGGCTGAATGGGGCCGAATGGATACAAGCCAAAGAGAGAGGGAGAGAAAGAGAAAAAAAGCGAGGTGGGCTCCCTTAAGCTATCTTGTCACTCTCAAACTCAATATATATGCACTGTTTATCTACCGTACCCCCCTAATTCTACTGACTGTTCAATATTTCTTAACTATCTTATCTGTAAAGTGGAACACATTCTATCCATCTCAACCTTCTTTGAAATCTCCATCTTGAGGGATTTCAATGTTCACCACTGCCAATGGTTCTACTCTCATTTCACTGACCAACCTGGTAAACAAGCCTACATCTTATCCTAAATGACCTGGAGCAGTTAGTTCAGCACCCTAAATTCATATCCGTGGCCGCCTTGAAGATCGGTCCAACATTCTTGACATATTTCTAACCTCTATTCCTTCTGCTTACTCTGTAAATATTTTCTCTCCTCCGATCATAACCTTATCTCTGTTACCTGTCCTATGTTTCCAGTGCGGCCATCTGACCCTTCCAGCCAGCAACGCTTGTGGCACTTTGGTGCTGCTGACTGGGAGGCTCTTCAGCAGTACCATATGGTACTCTTTTGATTTCCCTAGGAATGATATTTGCTGCTGTTGGGCGGGAACCCTCTGAGTGTGCCGACCACATTACCAAGATGATCATCTCCGGCATAGATGCATACATTCCATTTTCTTTCTCTCAATCTAATGCCAAAAAAATCTTTGTTTACTCACGCTTGTTCTACTACTGTTCGCAATGTGGAGGAAATATACAAACTGTACCGATGCCTTCAAACTCTCTAATCTCGAAATGTTTAAGTTTCTATCCAGAATCATCGCCAAACCTGTTGTTGTTGTTGTTCCCCAAGCTGCCTGGCCGAACAGCCCCAAGGCCCCGAGCAAGGCCAAGGCCATAACCGAGCGCCCCCACAGAACCCTCCCCGCCGACCACAATAAAGCCTGGGTGACCGAAGCCACTCCATGGCGGGGGGCCTGAGGAGGGTGCGGAAATGCCCGGGAAACCAAAGCCCCACCTAGGGCCCTGTGCCCCTCAGCAATTATGAAGAGAAAGTTGAGGGGCAAGGGAAATTTGTGACGCTTTGGCTTCCAATCTTGGTAGATTGGGAGGTCAATCCACGTTAGAGACACCGATCTCTAGAAAATATATAAGTAAAAGGAACAGTCAGAGTAAGCTATGGGTATGGCAGAGATTGCTCAGTTCTCACTCTGATAGACCAGCCCATCACCACATGACTAGAACCCAATCCTCTCAGCATCAGCTAGGAAAGGCCCTAGAAAGCCGCCTTTGGCGGGGGGATAGCTCCCCTATTTCAACCCTTTTCGGGGTTGGGCACCCGCCACCTGTTCTTTGACTTGCCAAAAACTCTTTCATCAATATCAGTATGTAATGAACTTTCTAATTCTAGCTCTTCCCAAGCTTTCTGGTATCTAGCCAAAAACCTCTCCAACATTGTTTACATCCTCGTCTTTCCCTTCTCTTTTCCACTCTGACGGCACCACCGTCACTTCTTCCTCTGCTAAAAACTCAGCATTGGATGTCCGGTGCCATTCCTCCCTCTCTCACATACTTATGCCTAAAGATGTACTTTCTGCTCTCTCAGAGCTAAATACTAAGAATGCGTACGGACCAGATGCTGTTCTTCCTGTTGTACTATAAAATTGTGCTTCCGTGATGACTCCCTGCCTTGCCAACTCTTTTGTTTCTGCCTTTCCTCTTACAGCTTCCCATCTTGCTGGAAGTTTGCCCTTGTTCAACCTGTCCCAAAGAATGGTGACCGGTCTCAACCCTCCAAGTATTGTCCAATTGCTCTAATTTCTTGCATCTCTAAAGTTATTTAATCTCTTCTTCAAAATTCTTAGTATTGTCTTCCCATAATCAATTTTTAGATCGCCAGTTTGGTTTCCTTAACCCGTCCAATACCAGCGATGGCAGGGAGCCGTCAGTAGATAAGTCACTCCCATGTCCCAGCAACGGCAGGGAGCCGTCAGTAATGTTCTTTCCTTGTAACTGCCAGTATCAGGCAGTGCCTGGTACCACGACCGTTTGAGCACTGCTCTCGATATGGCACTTCTCAGCTTACATCCAACCGTCTGCAGGCTGGGAGAGCCAGTATTCATTCATCTTTTGAGGTGGGAGGTTGTTCTATCTTGCCATTTTGGCCACATTGCTTGGGACTGGGGGGGACTTTTATTACTGTATCCTCCGGTACAGTAGGGG
This sequence comes from Paralithodes platypus, assembly GCA_032716605.1. Taxonomy (NCBI): domain Eukaryota; kingdom Metazoa; phylum Arthropoda; class Malacostraca; order Decapoda; family Lithodidae; genus Paralithodes; species Paralithodes platypus. The sequence goes on from CM064572.1 coordinate 57,408,231, forward strand.
TTATGGGCCGCTCAACTGATGATCAAACTTCTTACCATACTAACTCTTGTTCATCCTCCTTTAGGGATATCGGTGATACTTTTTTTATAGCGCTAGACATATTGAAAGCCTTGATAGAGTCTGGCACTAATAACTTATTTCCAAACTACCCACTTTCGGCTTTTATCTCCAATATAATTTCGGGCCATTCTATAGCTGCAGTTGTGGGCGGCCATTGCTCACTTCCTCAACCTATCAACTGCAGTGTTCCTCAGGGCTCTGTCCTGACTCCAGTTCTAGTGGGTCTGACTGCTGAATGAAGGGTCGGCAGTTTGATCCCACGCCGTACCATTGGTAGACAGAAAAAGTTTGGGCAGCTCGGTCTAACGATTTGATTCGTGGCAAATATGCAGTTAAGTTCCTGTAACAAGGGCACGCCCTAGCCTTGTCATAAAAGGGAGTGCACAGCGTTAAAAACGTCATCATTAATTATTTTTTCAACTGTACCTCTAGTCGTAGCCTATCCACTCATAAGCTGATGGTGTAACTTACACTATTCAACAAGTTTTCTGTACCGGTATGTGTTTCAGTAAGCTTTAAGGGAGCCCACCTCGCTTTTTTTTTTTTATCTTTCTCTCCCTCTCTCTTTGGCTTGTATCCATTCGGCCCCATTCAGCCTACTGTTTTAAGACGTTTACCCCCATCCAGGTGTCAATATTTTCCTGGCGAGCGGGAGCGCTAGCCTATTTATATTTTTGTTTTGACAGCAAGCTAAATTTGTACATTTTTTGATAGGAAAATGTCTCCGGCGAAGCCGGATTTGTCCATACAATGCTGGCTCGCTATCGCTCGCCAAGAAGAAATCGACACCTGGATGGGGATAAACTTCTTAAAAAAGTTGGTTGAATGAGGCCGAATGGATACAAGCCAGGGAAAGAGAGGAAAGGAGTGAAAGATAAAACAAAGCCTATGACTCCCCTTAATCTTGCTAACAACCTCTGCCTGCTAGCCTACATATTATACAGCATAGAGTAACCCGCAGCTGCACACCACCAAGCGGCATATACTGTATACATGACAGGTGTTCCGGGGCCCTTAGTTACCTGAGTGCATCTGTGTTTTTGGCTGAATGGGGCCGAATGGATACAAGCCAGGGAAAGAGAGAAAAGGAGTGAAAGATAAAAAAAGCCTGTGACCCCCCTTAATCTTCCTAACAACCTTACTCTGCCTGCTAGCCTACATATACAGCATAGAGTAACCCGGCAGCTGCACACCAAACAGCATATATACATGACAGGTGTTCCGGAGCCCTTAAGCCGGTATCACACGAGCACTTTTCCCCTTAACATTTATCCTCAACATTGGTCTGGCAGCTTATGAGGTCAACATCCATAATATTTCGGTTACCTAAAATCGTCTATCACCAGTCGAGTTTCCGGTACCAGTGCACAATAGTCCAGAAATGTTGCCAGACAAATGTTGATCATCGAATGTTGACTGTAACAGCTCTCGTGTGATACCGGCCTTTAGTTACCTGGGTGCATCTGTGTTTTGGCCTTATCTTGCCGCGATGTTGTAGGGATTGTGAACTGAATTATAGTGAGAGAGATAGTGAGTGAGTGAGTGTGTGTTTGGTATTGTAGTGATTGTGAACTGAATTATGGTGAGAGAGGGGGAGGAGGGAGCGAGTGCGTGTGTGTGTTGGTATTGTAGTGATTGTGAGCTAAACTATAGTGAGAGAGAGTGTGTGTGTGTGTTGGTATTGTACTGATTGTGAACTGAATTATAGTGAGAGAGAGAGAGAGAGTGAGTGAGTGTTGTAGTGATTGAGGCCTGAATACACTGGAACCAGAGTTAGTAGGGTAACGAGTGTAGAGCACGAGAGACACACAGTAGGTGAGTATTTGAGTGGTTGTGTATGATTTTTAGCTACGTGTGTATTGGAATGTTATGGTTTTAATATTTTTGCATTAGTTCTCAAGTTTTTCATTAACTTGTACATTTCGTGGTAGACTTTTGGCAGGAATACTCGTTGCTTAGGTTGATCTGCGAATAATGTTTTTATTTATGCTTAGTTACTGTCGATTTTGTATTGAGTACAAATGAAGGTCAATCAGATTAAGTAAACCAAACAAAGCAAAAAGAGGAGGACGAGGAAGAAAGAAGAGGATATGAAAAGTAGGGAAGGAGGAGGAGGAGGAGGTACTGAGAGGGTGTAGGATGAGGAGGTTAAAGGAGGATGGTTCACTTTGTCGATTTTTTCCATTTAGTTTCCTCCCTAGACCTCCATCAAACTTAACAAAATATCCATTAGATCCCCCTTCTAGATTGATTTGTACATTTTTCTACCGAAAAATGTACCGGCCGAAGGCCGATTTTTTCAAAATTACAGGCTCACTATCGTTCGCAAAGAAAATAATCGACACCTAAATAGCACGAAAGATCTTAATATTGACAAAGAAATGGAGCGAAAGGTTTTAAAATCGACAAACTAATGGGGCAAGCATCTTAAAATCTAAAAACAAAACCAGTGGGGCTAAACATGAGGGAGAAAGGGGTCTAGAAAAAACAACCCATCTCCCCTTAAATGAGGGGCGGGATAGTCAGTTAGAGCGTACCCAATGTGAGCATGAGGTGGGAAAATGGACTGGTAGGTACTGGTGAATCTAGCTAACAATGACCAGAGTGTCTCTACAGTACGGTATATATGAAAGTGGTATGTGAACATATTGTCTCTGCGATCTGTATCCCAAACTCGTATTTACATCATACTAATTAAGGTACCGTATTGGAAGGTCGAAGGGTGGAAGGTTAGCTTCACTGATTTTCCTAGACACTCCCTCCTTTAGTATCCTTCCTCCAAGGTGTAGGACGAGGTGTTAGAGGAGGAAAAGGAGACATTGTGTTTTTCGTTGTTTCATGTTTATAGGTTAATGCATTTGAACTGTGATTGCAATATTTTATTATGATGTGTTTTGCGGTGTAATTGGAGCTCTGAAATATGGATTAATCATTAATCATGGATTAATCATTGAATGACTGATTTTAATATTATAGTTGATTGCTGAAGTTTTCTAAATTGTACTGTATTGGTTTGAACTTTTCTCTTCCACGTTCCAATAATTATATTCGATTTGGTAATGCCGCTGTATATAGAGTGGTATTTATATAATGTTGTGAACTTTAAAATATTCCTTTAAAGACCGCGTTTATATCAATGTCATGACGTGGTTGTATGCATACTGATATCTTCCTCATTATACCGTGTAGGTTAAACTTATCACTTCCAATCAGATCTAGGCTTAGTCTTCTTTTTAATATAGCTACCGGTATTTGTATTCCTGCTACTAACGTCCCAAAATAAGTTAAAAATACCTTTCTTGGGTATATTTCAATCATTCCTGGCCACATCTTCAAAACACATATTCACACACGCCTTTGCGCATGCAGATCTTACCCCAAACCCTATACTACTACTACTATCACACACACACACACACACACCCCACACACACACACTCACACCCACCCACACACACACCCACCCACACACACACCCACACACACACACACACATATACATACACCCACACACACACACATATACCCACACACATATACACACATACACACACACACACACACACACACACACACACACACACACACACACACACACACACACACACACACACACACACACACAAATTTAAACACACACAATCACGTCATCAAATATTCAACCCCAACACACACTACCTACCCTATTCCTTTTCCTCACACACACAGCCCCCTCCTCACTACACACACACACAGCCGCCTTCCTCCCTACACACATACGCATACACACACCTTGTTAGTGGGCAGCGAAGGATAATATGTACCGGTATCCTTGTCACTGAGAATATAGTTTCGAGTGTGCATAGCTACTCTTTACCAGTGATTATAAGGCACTTGTGAAGGGGAGATATCAACGGAAATTCTACGAGCATATATAGTACCGGTGATTATTCACATTATTTGTATTATTATTAGTTTTTGTCTTATTCGAGTTGGCGGCACATCACACTCGCTAACAACCCTACCCCCCCCCCCCCCCCCACGCATATCCACACAGCCACCTAGCTCCTTCCTACACACAACCACGCACATACCTTATTTATTGCGCTTAATTATCGAAAGCCTTCAATAGAGTCTGGCATATTTCCCTTATTTCCAAACTACCGGTACCATCCTTCGGCTTATATCCTTCCATCTGTGCCTTTATTTACAATTTCCTTTCTGGCTGTGCCATAGCTGTGGTTGTGGACTGCCAGCGCTCACTTCCTCAACCTATTAACTCCGGTGTTCCTCAGGGTTCTGTGATGTCTCCAGTTCTCTTTCTAATATTCAATAATGATCTCACCTGTACTTCTAGCTCTATGCACTCACATGCTGTTAACTCTACCTAACACTATTCAACTAGTTTTTTACAACATTCCACAATACAATAACTCCAAAATTCACATGCTAAGGCCATAACATACCTATCTTCTGATCAATAAGATATTTCTGATTGGGTCAGAGAAAATCTTGTTACTTTCAATGCTTCCAAAGCCCATTTCTCCATCTAACTATACGTCACAATCTTCCACACGATTATCCCTTATTATTCAACAACACACAAATCAACTTTTTGTCTTCTGAATATTCTTGGTGTCTCCTTTTCTTCTGATCTTTCTTGGAAAGATCATATCCCCACTCTTGTTAAAACAGCTTCCCAGAAGTTAGGTGTGCTCAACTGTTTCTGTGGGTTCTTTACCCCCACACAGCTTCTTGCTCTGTAAAGGGGTACAGTGCGCCCATGTATCAAGTACTGTTCGCATGTGTGGAGAGGCTCAACCCATACCACACTGATCGAAAGGGTAGATTCACAATCATTTAGTCTCATCAACTCAGCTCCTCTTACTAATTCCCTACAATTTATCCCTAGATATTTCAATGTTGCATCTCTCTCACTCTTTTACCGCTATCACAAAAATCAGTGTTCTTCAGAGCGCTCTCAGCGCACACACACACACACACACACACACACACACACACACACACACACACACACACACACACGCACGCACGCACGCACGCACGCACGCACGCACACACACATTCTTAGTGAGTAGCCAAAGATAATATGTATTCGTGTCACAGAGAGAATATAATCTCGGGTGTTCAGAGCTACTGTTTACTTGGGATAATATGGCACTCATGAAGGAGAGAGACCAATGGACGTTCTATATCGGTACCGGTCAATATTCATATATACAGTATATACTGTATATAGATATATAGTATATAGATAGATAGATAGATAGATATTTGTTTTTCGTTGTTTATTTCTTTTATATTCGAGTAGACTGAACATCACTTATACTAACAGTCCTCCCCCCCCCCCCCCCGTCCTACCTTCTCCCCCCAACATATACTTAGAACTCCCCCCCCCCCCCTCCCTCTGGCACACACACACACACACACACACACCTTGTTAGAGAGCAGACAAAGATGATTATTGTATTCGGGTCACAGAGATAATATAATGGCTTCGGGTGTTCAGGGCTATAATTACCTATGATTATAAGGCACTAGTGGAGGTAAGAGATCAGGGAACACTATATAGGATACCGGTGTTTGCATTAGAGTTATTGTTTTCTTAGTCGAATAGACGGAGCATCACACACACACACACACACACACACACACACACACACACACACAGCCCGTAGCCTAGTAGGTAGAGCTCTCGTCTCACACACGAGGGGTCGGGGGTTCAATCCCCGGCCGGGCGGAGACAAATTGGGCTTGTCTCCTTTCATGTGTTAGCCTCAGTTCACCTAGCTGTAAATAGGTACCTGGAATAAGTGGACGACGTTGTGACGTCCCATCTGGGGTTGGCAAAAATGGTACAAGGCGAGATGGGTATCATATGGTTCACCTAAGCTGATGGCTACCTAAGCCTTCGGGCGAGACGGTACCGTCTATAGTGAGAATGGTACCATACAGATCCACCCTAAGCCTTCGTTTCCGATGTCGCCAATTGGCTAAAAATAAAGACTACACACACATCCACAGCCATTCCAACGATACATAATTATAACACCTACATGTAGGAGGCGGGAAATAACGAGCATGCTCACTCCCGCAATACAACTAGAGTAAGTACAACTAGAGTAAGTACACACACACCTCATTAAACAAAGATACCGGTAGTTAATAATTACGTATGCATGTTGCCTAATGCTGATAGGAATAGCCTACTCTTATAGGAGCCTGAATAGCCTACTCCTTACCTTTTATTTTGTTATTGTTCTGTGAATGAAAGCCAATATTAGACAGTAATTATTGAAGATAAATAAATTTGGATCCGATCGATCGAGATCGTATAAAATCCTTACCCTATGCACAACCTGATTATTAATAATCCTTTCCAGAGGTTAATATTGGTTTACCTTTCTTGAACGTAGTTAGTTAGAACTTCAAGATCACATTGGACATTCTATATATATATATATATAGCCTAGCCTCAGTTGTGTTCTATATTTTAAGAAGTAAATATAAAATATTGATAACAGCGGGTGTATTGAAACTATAGTACGTTGATATTCTCTAAGAGGGGAGGTCACACGTAGCGCATGTCCACTAATTGGTGTCCTCTTCGGCTAATGGCTAGATATGGGACGTAGGGGACACTCAAAACATCTTGCCAGGGACCATCAATGTTATTTAAAATCCTTGATATTTCAACCTGTTGACCATGGAGGGCGTATTTGAGCAATTGTAAAAATTTAAATGAAGACAACAAGTATTTGTGCCACATTTATGCCTCTAATCACATTACTCGAACACAAGAGTACTCCTATGTGAGCTCGCTCATTATTGCGAATAGTTAGATATGCAATTTATACTAACATAAATATATATATTGTAAGGACAAGACATTTAACGCTTTGCTTTTCTTTGTTTCCAGATGATATACATGCAGATACCGGTAGATGGAAGAAAAATACGAGGTAAGAGATGTTGGGTTTACTCTCATAATCACATTTTATTTTCTGCAGCCCCGCTACATTATGCTACCCCCAATGAACTGAGCTAATAAAAGGGGTACATTAACCGGATAAACTGATAAAGAAATATACAATAAAAACAAATTAGAACAAAGGATAGGTAAGGAATGAGAGGGAAGCGAGGGTAGAAATGCGGCCAGAAGAGACTGAAAATAAAACTTACTAACCATACACAAACTGTAAAATAAAAAAGGATGGGCAATAATTGGGGAATAAAGGCATAATAAATCAAGAAAGTATGAACAGAGAAAAGAATGTAATTGAAGAAGTTGATAATGGAAAATAAGTATGTGGAGTTAAAGAAAGTATGTTGATAAATTAAATGATAAAGAAGTTGAAGTGGCTGCTGCGTTCATGGGCGGCGGGGGGGGGGGGGGGGGGGGTTAAGCAAGCAAGGGAGAGAGTTTAGAGTGTGAGAGAGGTAAGTCAGAGGGAGTGTGTGGGGTGAACTTGTACGTGTGTTTGTGTGGGTTAGAAAGAAAGGTAGTGGGAGAGAGAGTGTGGCGTGAATATGTGTGCTTGAGAAAGAGGCAAGGTAGAGAGTGTGTGTGAAAATGTGTGGTTTTGAGAGAGGTAAGGGAGAGAGTGTGTGTGCTTGAGGGAGATAGTGAGAGAGAGAGAGAGAGAGAGAGAGGTGAATATAATTATGTGGTTTAGATGTAGAGGTCTGAGTGTGTGTGTGCTTGAGAGAGAGCTAGAGGGAGGGTGGTAGCGATCTAGAAGGTAGCAACAGGATGCCAGTAATTGCCCTCACCTCCGCCATGAAAACCGGTTCCTTGGGACTGTGTTTCATAGCGCGGCCTCCTGGGCTTGGGGGGGGGAGGGAGAGAGAGAGAGAGAGAGAGAGAAAGAGAGAGAGAGAGAGAGAGAGAGCACGCACGCACGCACGCACGCACGCACGCACGCACGCACGCACGCACAGTCAGTTAACAGCTCAAAGACCTTGCGATATATTCTATGTGTACAGAGATATATTGTGAATTGCACGAACTCAATACAGCGTGCAAAATGTTATCTATGTTCTTGTGTTGTTCTACTGAAGAGCTAATTAAAAGTTCTGAGAGACCATTGTTTCAAGTAGAACAAATATGTTGTGTGACCAAATGTCCACATGTCCTAGCGTTGAACATCTTCAGTTCTAATTTGCAACCAAGGCTTCGTGTTATATTCATATTTAGGCTAAACATTTTGTTATAATCCACATTGTCAAACCCATTCAGTATTATAAGGACTTCAACACGTTGACCATGCAGTCTCGCCCGCTACCAACGAAAAAAGACCAAGAGCTTGTAGCCGATTATCATAGTTCAGTCTTCTATTCTATGGAATAACTTTTGTAGCTCTAAATTTGACTCCTTCTAGTCGTTCTGCATCATTCCTGAATACAGGAGACCAGCATAGAACAACATATGCTATAAGAGGCCATATCATAGTACCGTATTGTAGAATGTGAGGACCTTCTCTTTACTTCTGTATTGAAGCAGTCTCCTAATTTACCCTAATGATTAATGTCATTCTTTTTTCATCGATGTCAAGTCACTGTTTAGACAACTTTAGGTCACTGTTACCCAGACCACACAAATCCATTTCCAAGTCAGTCACTTTTAGATTTTACCTCAATAGTGAATAGTCTTATTTTGGATTTCATAGGTCGATTGCACATCACTTTACAATTCTCTAATCTTAGTGGAATATGCCATGTGTCAGATTGTTTATCCAGTCTGTTAGGATCCATGCTGAGATTTTGAACATTCACCCCTCTGCAAATCTGGAGATCACACTCAACAGACCAATGTCAATGCCATTGACATATATGATACACAGGAAGTAATAAGGAGGTGTGGTGTGGAGGTAGATGTGCTGGAAAGTGTGAAAAGGAATAACTTGAGATGGTTCGACCATATGGAACGTATGGAAAGCGAGAGAATGACTAAGAGGGTGTACGAGAGCGAGGTGGAGGGACAGAGAGGGAGAGGTGGAAGGATGGAGTGAGGAAGTATATGAACGAAGGCGGTGCTGGTTGGGGGGAGGGGCGTCGAATGACTGGGGACAGAGGTGCATGGGGGCGGTTCGTTCGTGGCCACCCCTTCGGGGATCACCGTGTCAGGCAATAGATAGATAGATAGATACACAGCAGTGGGTCAAGTACGGTACAGATCCCTAGGCAACTCCGGAAGTGACAAGGAGTCCAATTAGAAGAAACACTTGATTACATTTCGTTATTTTCAACCTGTTAAGACAACTTTTGATCTAATTTGTAAACCAAATGATAAAACCAAATGCATCCACTTTTGGCAGTATCCTGCAATGAGACAAGTTATCAAAATGTTTTAAAAGTCTAAGTAAAGTGTCAATGGCTTTTAAGTTTGTCATTCACTCAACATTAAATTTACAAATTCCTGCAAGTTAGTAGAGCATGATCGGTGTCACCTGAAATCATATTGGATATCTCGGTGGTCAACTATCTTAACTATTATAGTAGTAACTCTTCTAGCAGTTTGAATATGATAGATGTCAAGTTAATTGGCTGAATATCCCTGAGACATTCGTGATCCCCGTTCTTAAGGCTTAGGGTCACATTGGCCAGCTGCTGGTTTTTGGGTAAATATACAGGATCTGTTATCGTCGAAGATGACCACAAATTGGATACCACCATTGTCAATATTTTTTAATTAACCAAAACACACGTCAGAACACACACACACACACACACACACACACACACACACACACACACACACACACACACACACACACACACACACACACACACAAGAGTAAATATTTTAACAGTTTCATAATATCAACATAATATATATAATTCATTCATATACCGGTACTTAAACCTGTTATAGTCTTTTTTTGTTTTAACCTGGAAGATTTGCATTTACTCGTATTAAGCAAGAGAACCCTACGTTGAGTTGATTGGCTAGTTATGATGTTTAGTGTATTCTTTGTGTTTATTCTTGCAACTGAAAACATGTATTCAGACAAATCTACCCCAGCCAATCAGCTCGAAATATACGTTGTCTAGCGCTACGTGCAAATTTGCCGGGTTAAGGCAGTAGACTATAGGTTTATTGAATGAACAGACAATAGAACATGCTGCACAATGACAAATTCAATAATGCCGAAACATAAGTAATTGATCATACCGTACTGTACTTTGAGCCCGTTTTAAATGCATAGTCTAGTGCAGATAAAGTGGTATTTCGCCAGAACTCGTATTAATTTAGCTACTTAGATATGTAAGCTAACGAACGGGATTTATACGCGAGATGTCTTAAATGTTGTGTATGAGAGAGAGAGAGAGATTTGATTTGATTTGATTTGATTGTTTTATTGAGAAAAGTACAAATGTTACACAAGTATCATAGTTACATTATCTCAAAAGGGCGAAGGTGCATACGCAATCTTCACCCTATTTCTGGCTTAAACTATGTCATTACATATATAGTTAGATGAGTAATACATTGATATTGAAGATTAATTTTAACACTACCTAAGTTTAGTATATACAGTATTATAATACAGACATATCTAAAATATATGAGTCCCCGTTATAGACCTTGATCAGATTGTGTTTTGTTTTTTTAAACACGCATGCTGCCCCACAAGACCCCCAACTGAGCCCCGACCGTGTTAATCCCTCCTTAAACATCCTAGAGGGACCCTAACCGTCGTGACCCAGTCACCAGACCCCAGCACCCAAAACATACAGCCATACAGATTCAGATTCAGATTCATATTATTTTATTTCCATAAAATAATATTCGGAGGGAAGGTGCAAGTAGTCCTCCGGGAGGGATGTGCCGCATATCCGGAGGTACTTGTACATCAAGCCATTAGCCGAGAATATTGAGGACAATACAGCTGTATGGTTAGGGAGCGTAGGTTCGCTGACCCAGGGTGGCCTGTAAGGCACCACTAGAATGTACATGTGTTTAGTTGAAGAGCATAGCTAAACATCAAATTATATGTTTTATAATTTTACATTCTTTTAAAAGGTTGTACATAGTTCCACTGTTGAACATCCATATTATCTGTTTAGTTACATTTTCAATTGTATTATTTCTATATTTTATTAAAGTTATACATTGCAGTATATAATGTTGAAGGGTGTGAGATCTTGGCCTATTGCACAGCCTACAACTCCTATCCTTCTCTGCAGTATTAATGCCTAATTCCCAGTAATATTTGTAGCCTAGTCTTAACCTAGTACGACGTATTTTGTTTTTGTTTTGTAGTCTGGTAAAGTATTAGACGATTGCATTAAGTTTAGAAACAGTGTGTATTGAAGTAAAGAGGTACTTTGTTGACAGTAAACAAGTAGAAGAGAGAGAGAGAGAGAGTACAAAGGAGTACAAAAGAAATCAAGCAACAACAGATCTAGTGACCCTTCTAGGTTGCTTGTCCTCCAAAACACTGAGGATCAAGTGTCCAAACAGTGGTTTAGAGTGGGTAAGGGAACATTGGAAAGGGAATTACTGCCCTGGAACTAATGTCCGTGGCAGGATTAGGAAGTTAGTAGAGGACAGATGAGAGAGAGAGAGAGCGCGCGCGAGCTAGCGCGCATATATACGCCCTCTTACATTAACTCAACCAATCCTTCATCCCAATTCCCAGCATCCCCCCGCATATGTTGTCCATGCGTCCTCTTTACATCACCTCGCCATCTGCTGCAAGCTTTTCCTTCTTCCATACCATTTCCTTATTGTTCTATAATTTATTCCTCCCTGATATATATATATATATATATATATATATATATATATATATATATATATATATATATACCAATTATATGCTCAGAAATACTTGTGAGTACCGGTACATAAATATTTTTAGCCGTACCCGGGAATTTTACCCAGGATCTTTCGAATAAGAGCCATGCATATTACCAACTAGCAGGGGTACCCGGCGTTGCCCGGGTAATCACCATACTCACCATCACTACTACCACCACTACTACTACTATAATCACCATCATCAATCACTACTAACACAATCATCACAATACTACTACTACCATAATCACCGGCCTCGACCTCCCTGTGCCTCATTAAACGGCGACCTCGATTTCGGCCGCTAAATGACCTCCGATTTTGGATCTAACCTCATCCGTACTCCCATTTTGGGGGGCTGCAAACAACTTTCGTTCCATACACCTTTTCGATCGGAGGCCTCTTCTGCCCCAAACGGCCATTTTTCCGATTTCGCGCCCATTTTCTCCGTCCCTTTCACCCTGGGGAATTCTATTTTTTCACTAAAACCTGCCTAGGGACCCCCTTACTATGCATACCAAGTATGAACGCTCTAGCTTAAAAAATGTGGCCATGCATAAAGAACAGACAGACAGACACACAGACAATCGAAAATATTATATAGATGGTAAAACGGCGTCATCGTGCTGAAGGACCTATAAACTAACCAATCGTTCAGTCACAATTCACTACATCCCGCCCCCGCATCTAGTATGTTTACATCTAGCCATCTGTTACTAGCCTTTACCCCTATCTCAACATTTCCTTATTATGGTCTATTTCGGCCCTTCCTTTCTCGTATAGGATAGAGAGAGAGAGAGAGAGAGAGAGAGAGAGAGAGAGAGAGAGAGAGAGAGAGAGAGAGAGAGAGAGAGAGAGAGAGAGAGAGAGAGAGAGAGAGAGAGAGAGAGAAAGAGAGAGAGAGATAGAGAGAGAGAGAGAGAGAGAGAGAGAGAGAGAGAGAGAGAGAGAGAGAGAGAGAGAGAGAGAGAGAGAGAGAGAGAGAGAGAGAGAGAGAGAGAGAGAGAGTACATCTAGCCAGCTGTGTCAATTGGTTCCTTATTTTACAATATCCTTAGTATTCGCCAATATAGGTATTCACATTTACGACAGTATTTTTATTGGATACATGTACAGCCCCCCCCCCCCCCCAAGAAAAGGAAAAGAAAATATATACAATATAATAATTGTAAATACATAACTATATAGTTTACCGACAATATTGGTACACAAATATAATTGTGGGCTATCATTCTTCCTGGAATGTCTTCATATGTCCAAAAAACCTCCATACAATGCTGGCTCGCTATCGCTCGCCAGGAGGAAATCGACACCTGGATGGGGATAAACGTCTTAAAACAGTTGGCTGAATGGGGCCGAATGGATACAAGCAGGGGAAAGAGAAAAGGAGAGAAAGATAAAAAAAAATCCGGTGACCCCCTTAATAATTTGTCTGCATAGTGCCAGGTGTGTCTTCAGTATATACCGGTACCTTTTCTTCTTAAAGGGGGGATGGCCCGTTTTTCGGGCCCCCTTTTCACTCATGTTTAACCCCAATAATTTTAATATGTTGTTGTTGTTCCCCAAGCTGCCTGGCCGAACAGCCCCGAGTCCCTGAGAAAGGCCATGGCCACGATCGGGCTTTCCCACAGAGCTCTCATTGAGTGTAGATTGTGTTGTTGGCGTAAGTGGTTGTGTGAAATGCTGTCTTCTATGATGTGTTTAATGTTATGGGGTGCTGTGTTACATCCCGGGCAGGCGTCGACAACGGAGTCATCCAGTCTCTTCTGATAGCTCAGGAGAGCTGGATGGTGTCCGCATCTCAGCCTGGCCAGGTGGACTCTGTCCTCGCGAGGAAGGGAGGATTCGGAAGGATTTTAATATGTTAAGACGTTTGCCTGATTAGTTTGTCGATTTTATGACCTTTCGCCCCATTTTCTTTGTTAGTGCTAAGACCTTTCGTGCCCTTTAGGTGTCCATTTTTTCCTGGCGAGCGATAGCGAGCCTGTATTTTTCTATCGAAAAATGAACTTATTTCTCTTGAGGGTGGTATTTTTTGTTTGATGACTGTCTAGGGAGGAAACTAAAAAAATATATAAACAAATAGATGCGCTCATCTCCCCTTAATGCAGGGATTGAGACTCAATGTAAAGAGAAGAGGAAATATTTACCCATGTAATTACGAAGGCGCATTTTTCCCCTTTCTTCTAGCTATAAAGAGACAATTATACTAAGATTGTGAAATGCTTGTGATAGTCAAAACTCCAATAAAAACTGTGTTGGTGGTGTAATGGTTTAGGTGCTTATGTTCTGGGTGTGGTGTCCCGAGTTGGAATCCCGGGAGGACCATATGCTTTCATTAGTTTATTCAAGTACATTGGGGTTTGTTATTGATGATTATGTTAGGAACGGGGTGTTACTTATTTAACTTTTTTTATTCTCAAATGTTCTTCCATATTTAAAAACGGTCTCTTAATTCTAGCAAAAAATGATGGTAAAATGGCCATATCGTATACTAGAGGGGTTAAAAACATTAGAATATTGAACATTTTTGCTATGGATAAAAACTGCTAGATACAACGTTCTTCCTTTTGCAATCTGGGTGCCATTAAAAGGGGTAGGCAGGAAGACCAAAATATTAAAAAAAGAAAAAGAAAAACTTAAAAAAAGAACAAAAAAAAACCTATCTTCGCTCCTTTACACATACATTTACAGAGTTTTTTATTCTTGCGCTATGGCCTGTCATAAAACCAGGGGTGGAGACGACGCTCTCTCTCTCTCTCTTCTCTCTTCTCTCTCTCTCTCTCTAATAGATTGTGCACTTTTTGTCTCCATTTTTTTTTAAAGATATAGAGCGATTAGCAAGAGTTCAAGATAAAGCTACTAAACTTATTTCATCAAATCGCTTTAGAGCAGTAATCTAACTATAACTACGAGGCCACCTCATTGAAATACACCCATTTCATTGCCAGCACTATAGTCGATTCACTATAAGTATGCCAAATATATTGACTTCCACTTCTTAAACTTAAATGTGAATAGAGTAATCAAGCTGGTGTTTCTACCATTTGGTAAGAGTCAGCAAGGGAAAAAGGTTGAAATGTACAACCCATTTACTCTAGTCCTTTTTGTGTTATAATAAGTTAGGGATAGGGCCTAATGATTTTACCTAATTCTAGAGTAGATTCTAGATTGGTTTGACATTGGGGATTATGATAATATTTTTAGCTTCAACTGGTATGCTATAACACACGATACCAATACTGGAAGTTAGAATTGAAGAAGTTTAACATTACTTTATGTGGAAGTAAAATTTGATCTACCTGAATCAAACTTCCTTCTGAGACTGGTAATAGGTCTGAAATATAATAGTTTTAAAATAGTGTTGGCAGTACTTTAACAGATTTGTATAAGTGTATGTACTGATTTTTTTTTTTTTTTTTTTGTCTAGGGGTTCTCCTTTCTTGTCTTTAAACAGTCTTTAAGAATTGTATTGCTAATAGCCCCCCCCCCCCCCCCCCTTCTCTCTCTCTCGCTCTCTCCTCATCCTCATCCTCCCCACCATTTCAATTCCGCGAGTCTATACTGCTTCCATTTGGTCTCGGCCGTAAAGACCATTCTCGCCCTGCCCCCCGCCGCTGTCAACGAGCTGGCCAGATTGTCACTATGGGTGCTTCGCCAAAAACTCTAACGATGGGGGAGGGAAGAGGATCGAATCGAGAAAAGAAAAAAAAATGGTGTGAACACTTTTGCAGAGGGTGGGCAGGGGCTTGGTAGGGGGTCGGGTGGTACTGCTAGTTCTCATGAAGGGCTGGGATTTTCTTTTCTGATACGGGGTGAGAGAGAGTGAGAGTGAGTGAGTGAGTGAGTTTTACAAAATGAAACTTGAGAATCTCGAAGACCTAGCCGTTCATGAACGTCAAGGAAATACTCTACGGTACCGTGCATGAAAAGTTAATAGGGCATTACATAGCGCAGTACACATAATATCAAGTGTTAGTATAATATCTACCTTTGATGCCATATGAGTGAGAGCACTTAAGAAACAAACCGTCGGTAATAGCATCTTTCTTAGTTTCTGTGTAGTTTCTTTAGACCACTGTCTTCAAGAAGTTATACTCCTGAGCTAATCGTTATCAATATATTGCTCTACCTCTTAGTGGTGATGTTATATAGGCTAATGGCTTAACCCTTTGAAGATTATGATTCATGTTGGCAGTTTATTCTTGTAATAATTCGACGATTTTATACGCATTAAGGGGAGGTATTTAGTGTGTTCGCTAGACCTCCATCAAGCTTAAAATTACACCCCCTTGAGCCCCTTTCAAGATAAATTTGTACATTTTTCGGTAGAAAAATGTCCAGGCCGAAGGCCGGTTCCTCTTAAATTACAGGCTCGCTATCGCTCGCCAGGATAAAATCGACACCTGAATTGCACGAAAGGTCTTAATATGGGGTGAAAGTTCTTAAAATCGCTAAACTAATGGGGCAAACGTTTTATAATATCAAAAGGAATGGGGCTAAACATGAGGGAGAAAGGGGTCAAGAAAAAAATCCCTCAAGTGGAGATCTCCCCTTAAGAAGGAACTGTGGGACCTAAAAAGGTGCTGGTAAAGATTATCTCAATTAAACCCCTGACTTCTAGATACCAGTACCCTTCCTAATATGAATAACATCTTCTAATTAGAGCCAGAAAGCAGAACAAATGCTTAATCGGATCTTGAAAGGGTTAACTAAATGGTGTATATGTATACATTATCTACAATATTTGTATCTGCTCTATTGAAATACTGTTATATTACATATTTCCTAAGGATTTTTGTTCAATATTAAGTCGATCTAATGTGTTGAGAGAGAGAGAGAGAGAGAGTGAGTGAGTGAGTGAGCAATTACAATAAAACTGG
>CM064572.1:57430076-57450076 GCA_032716605.1 Paralithodes platypus
GTAGGGGACATATGGGTTAGTAACTGAGGGGAGGATAAAATAAAGTTATTCATTTACAAACGCAGTCAGTCGCGGGTTTGATGCGAGATATTTGTCTAGGCGGAATTTAAATGAATCAACGGTGCTGCAGTCTATAACGTCTCGGGGAAGCCCATTCCACAAGTTGACAACTCGATTGAAGAAGAAATTCTTAGATTCGTGTGAGTTAAAAGATTTACCAATAATTTTGCAACCGTTTTCCCCGCGTGTAATTAGATTGGTCGATAGTGAAGTACTTACTACAGTTCATATTGTCGATGCCTTTGATGATTTTGAACACTTGAATTAAGTCACCTCTTAATCTGCGCTGGGTTAAAGGAAATAGATTTAATTCTCTAAGACGCTCTTCGTATGGTTTGTTCTTTAGGCTAGGTATCATTTTGGTAACTCTACGTTGAACTCGTTCTAGCTTGTTTATGTCTTTTTGGTAATAAGGGCACCAGCATTGAACGCAGTATTCCAGAAGAGGGCGGACTAAGGAATTGTAAGGGTTAGGATTACGTCTTTGGATTTATGCTCAAATGATCTGCCTATAAAGCCAATTATTTTGTTTGCCTTCTTAACAACTTCTGAACATTGTTGACTCGGTTTTAGGTTACTCGATATTGTTACACCCAGATCGGTTTCTCTGTTTACATTCTTAAGCTGAGTGCCATTCATCGAATAGTTTGCTTTCTCATTTAGGTATCCGATATGTAGTACTTTACATTTATCCGCATTGAAACTCATTTGCCAAATTTGGGCCCAATGTGACAATTTATCTAGATTGTGTTGCATATCGTCAACTTGATCTTTTGAGAGTACGCTATTTGCAATTTTTGTATCGTCAGCAAATTTTGAGATTGTACAGGTGAGACCCTCATCTATGTCGTTGATGTAAATTAGAAAGAGAATTGGTCCTAGTACCGATCCCTGGGGTACCCCGCTACTTACATTGGTCCATTTAGATGCCTTAACCGTTTATGACTACTCTTTGCTTTCTGTCGCTGAGCCAATTTTCTATCCATTTCAACACACCGTCTTGTATTCCATGCGCTTTTAGTTTTAGCAGTAAACGTTTGTGGGGAACTTTGTCAAAGGCCTTTTGAAAATCAAGGTATATAATATCTACAGCTTTACTCTCATCGTAGAGGTTGAGGATATCGTGGAAGAAGTCTAAGAGGTTTGTTAAATATGAACGTTTTTTTACGAAAGCCGTGTTGAGTATCTTTAAGTATGTTATTTTTCTCTAAGTGATTTACGAGTCTGTCTCTTATGACCGTTTCTAGCATTTTACATACAACTGAGGTTAAGCTAATTGGACGATAGTTACTGGGTAGGGATTTGCTGCCTTTTTTGAATATCGGTGTTACGTTGGCTATCTTCCACTGATCAGGCATAGTTCCAGACTGCAAGGATTTATTGAATAGTAATGTCAGTGGTTTGGAGAGCTCATCCTTAGCTTCCTTTAGAACTCTAGGCGAGATTGTATCAGGTCCAGGCGTTTTATTTACCTTGAGTTTATCTAAACAATTCAATACTTCTCTCTCTGTAACGGTGATATTGCTTAGAACATCTGAATTATCAATCTGAATCGGCGATGGTGTAGGGATATCACTGAGGTCTTCTGTTGTAAAAACTGATGCAAAGAAGGTATTGAGGGCATTACTCATTTGTACTTCGTCTTTGGTGTATTCTCCATTTTCATCGAGTCCAACAGTTGAAGTAACTACTTTTTTCTTTCTGATATAACTATAGAATTCTTTCGGGTTTGTTTTACTTTGATTCGCAATATGTAACTCTAGGGTCTTTTTACTTTGCTTAATTAACTTTTTGGCTTTGCGTCGTAGCTCTACAAATTTCACCCGTTCTTCGTCATTTTGTGAGGATTTTAGTCTATCATTAGCAAATTTTTTATCAAGCAGGCAGTTTGAAATATCTTTATTCCACCATTTGGGCTTATTATTATGGCCTGGACGCCGTATTTTCGATGGTATGCAGTCTTGCACTGCTTTTAGGTAAGTGGTTTCGAATAACTTCCAAGATGTATTTATGTCGTTATTGTTAGCGTGTGTGTGTGTGTGTGTGTGTGTGTGTGTGTGTGTGTGTGTGTGTGCGCGCGTGTGTGTGTGTGTGTGTGCGTGTGTGTGCGCGCGCATGTATGTGTGTGTGTGAGCATGTATGTGTGTGTGTGAGCATGTATGTGTGTGTGTGAGCATGTGTGTGTGTGTGAGCATGTGTGCGTGTGGTCATGTATGTGTGTGTGTGTGAGAATATATGTGTGTGTGAGAATATATGTGTATGTGTGTGTATATGTACGTACGTATATGTATGTATATGTGTGTGTGTGTGTGTGTGTGTGAGCATGTGTGCGTGTGGTCATGTATGTGTGGGTGTGAGCATGTGTGTGTGTGTGAGAATATATGTGTGTGTGTGTGAGAATATGTGTATGTGTGTGTATATGTACGTACGTATATGTATGTATATATGTGTGTGTACGTCCTCAAGTGCCCTGTACATTTCACACGATACAACCATTACAGTGAATGAGACACAAGTGGTCTACAGCACTACTGGTCTTAAGGGGAGATTTCTATTTTTTGTTTTATTTATTTATTTGTTTATTATTGTTTTGTTTTAGCTTCCTCCCTAGACCTCCATCAAACTTAAGGGGGGTGACCTGTTTTTGTTCTGTCCTTTTCTATCTTTCTCTGACTTGTATCCATTTGGCCCCATTCAGCCTACTGTTTTAAGACGTTTATCCCCATCCAGGTGTAAAATTTTTACTGGTGAGCGGTAGCGAGCCAGCATATTTTTTATTTTTGTTTGACAGCAGGCTAAATTTGTAATTTTTTCGATAGAAAAATGTCTCCGGCGAAGCCGGATTTCTTCATATAATGCTGGCTCGCTATCGCTCGCCAGGAAGAAATCGACACCTAGATGGGGATAAACGTCTTAAAATAGTTGGCTGAATGGGGCCGAATGGATACAAGCCAGAGAAAGAGAGAAAAGGACAGAAATAACAAAAAACAGGTCACCCCCCCCCCCCCCTTAAACAAATACCCCCAAGACCCTCTTTCGAGATAAGTTTGTCCTTTTTTCGGTACAAAATTGTCTCGGTCTTTCTTAAAATTGACAAAGAAATGGGGGAGAAAGGTCATAAATTCGCTAAACTAATTGGACGAACGTCTTATAAGCTCAAAACTAATGGTGCTAAACATGAGGGAGAAAGGGGTCCATAGAAGACCAAAAACATCTCCTTAACCTTGTGGTCTGGAGACGAATCATATCGAGACCTACGAAAAGATTTTCGTAGGTCTCGATCATACCTCACACTCCCTTCCTAAGCTGCACAAAATCGCTCTAAGTAAAGTGATGACCTTGAACCCTTCCAAGATCAGTTTCAGTAATTTGATATCCTTTAACCCTATCGAGATCCAATTACGCATTTATTTCTGTTTTCTGACTGCTATTTTTAGACGATTTTATTCAGGTTCGGAAGGGGATATGGAAGTCAAAGGTTTGAGATAATCTTTACCCTTATAACTCTCACTAACAGATCTTTCCTAAGCTGTATAAAATCGTCTTATGAAGGCCAGAATAAACTGTCAAAGTACGTCATAATCTTCAAAAGGTTACATATAGGTATGTTTATATTTAGGCTATTATATTTAGCTTAAGAAGGAGCTGTCAGAACCAAAATGGTCATTATCTCCTCCAAACGAATTTTGTGGAGGTTATGTGATTGTCTATGAGTTTGTCGGTTCCTTCACATGCTACCCGAATAGATACAATAGATACAATAACTATATAACGAGATACTACTCCTAATTTTAGTCGTATCGGCTGACATTATCTGAGATCAATCTAACTCCTCGATTTGAAGGGGTTAATGGAGACATGAAATTAAGTTGTTAGCCATGAGTGTTCCTTTGTATGTTAAGAACATCGTGTAATGCTAACTAGAATTTAAAAAGGTGGCATCGTACTGAAAAGGTTAAGATATAGGCCTACTGTATATATAGGCCTACAGTAGCCTATCACAATACTTAAGGGGAGATGGGTCGTTTTTCTGGTCCCCTTCTCCCTCATGTTTAGCCACATTACTTTTGAGATTTTAAGACGTTTGCCCCATTAGTCTCGATTTTAAGATCTTTCGCCCCATTTCTTTGTCAATATTATGACTTTTCATGCTATTAAGGTGTCGATTTTTTAACTGTCGAACGATAGTGAGCTTGTAATTTGGAAGAACCGGCCTTTGGCCGGGAAATTTTTCTACCGAAAAATTTACAAATTAATCTAGAAGGGGAATCTAATGGATGTTTTTTTTAAAGTTTGATGGAGGTCTAGGGAAGAAACTACAAATTTTTAAATAATGACAAAACAAAACAAAATCGACCAATTCTTTCCCCCCCCCCCTCCCCCCTACTATAACACCTGTGTAATGAACTTTTTCCTCTTCTTCCTCAGGTACCGGTAGTACTGTAAGTGGCAGCACAGTCTACCGTGGGTGAGTACAGCCCTTCACATCATTCTCTTCTTTTCTGCTCTGCCGTGCCTAAGGGGTCATCATTGGTTATAATTATTTGGCCTGATTCTATTGCACCCGAATTTATTGCTTACCAGTCCACCTTCTTTTTTCACTGCATTTTTCAACGATAATTACAAAAGACTGGTGGCATTTTGACATTCAAAATTGTGCCTTTACTTTAGTTACATATTTGATTAATTCTATTTTGATTTATGTAAAGTTATATTTTACTACATATTTCTATTTTAATCTATTCGATCTCGGGCCTAGACATATGTTGGTGTTCTTTAAATAATACACTGAGTCACCGATTAGCATTTTTTAACACCATTTGTAACGCTATTTTGTCCATTAACGGCGCTGCGAAGGGAGAGAATTGTTTAAGAATACATTATATAGTAGTTTCCTTCTAATCAGTAGACTCTAGAAGCTCTCCCATTTTGCCAAGCTAATTTACCGTCCAATTAACTGTAAAATCTTCACTTTAGAAATATTCCGTCAAGTAAAACGCCAAATCCTCAACTCTAGCATTGGTCCCGTCTCGTCACCGGGTCAAGTGGACATAATTAGAGGCGAATAAAAGGATAATGACAGGACAGTGTGATGACCCCGTTTTGTACCCAGTCCTTTCAATCTACCACAGCAAGGGGAGATTGGCATTTATTTGTTACCGTAATTTAGTTATTTATGTATTTATATTTGTGTTTTAAGTTTCCTCTCAAGACCTATCAAACTTAGAAAAATACCCCCAAGACCCCACTTCGAGATAAATGTGTAAATTTTTCGATAGAAAAATTTCCCGGCCGAAGGCCGCTTCCTCCTTAATTACAGGCTCGCTATCGCTCGCCAGGATAAAATCGACACCTAAATGGCAGAAAAGGTCTAAAAGTCACCAAACTAATGGGGACAGACATCTTAAAATCCCAAAACTAATAGGGTTAACCATAAAGGAGAAGGGGGTCCAGAAAAAACCAAGCCTCCCCTTAAGTCTTACTCTGCTATTACCTCTGTTCTTGCCTTTTATCTGAATATGCTGTTGTTTATTTGTTTCTTTCCTTCCTTGTTTATCCTGTCTATGTTCTTTCCATTTCCGGGTTTTATTGGGATTTACATTATGTATTATGTACTTTATTATGTAATTTATTATGTGTATTATCTTCAATTGGTTTATATGTATTATTTATATGTATTATTGTGTATGTTATGTGGGAGCGATATATTTTTTTTTTTTTTTTGTTATGGTTGCGTTGTATGCTTGCTAATGTCGTATTTGGGGTTCGCTATGTGTTTATTTTAGGCTACGATGCTGGTCGCTTGCACATGCTCGCTAATGTGCTTGATGTATTTTATGGGATGGTCCTGTGTTATGTTCTTTACTTTATTAATACTAATGCTTTTAATGACGTATGTTGCTGTTATTCTGTGTAATATTGTGTTGTGCGTTATGCTTAATTACATTTAAGGATGTTCTATGCAATCTTTTCTATTACCATGTTACTTTCTAGACTAGTATTGTGTGTTTTTATTCTAATTATGAAAGGTTTCTCTTATATTGTCTGCCTTTTACACAAATCGTTGAAAGTGTAGGCGGATAATTCTGTATTGATATTTTGTTTCCTCATTTAATTTCCATATCTTAGCACACCCATGTATTGACTAACTTTCTATTAAGTCATCCATTTCAGTTGCCGTGAGTTTATTAAATGTGTGAAGGAAGGTTACCTCAAGATCATCTTCCCACTCATGGTGCCGTTTACACGTGTTCAGTTCTTCCTAAACATATTGCATACATTTTCTTACATCAACTGGTTATTTTAAGTAATGTATTGAGCTATTTAAAACACGTATTAATATATTTGCAGCTTAGATATTGCTTTCATATTTAAGTTTAATTATCTCACCCAATAAATTAACTGAATTTTCCTGTAAGTTCCAATAAAATTCATACTAAGTAAATTATGCTTTCACACTAAATTAATCAATTATGTTTTACTGTCAGATTAACGAATTTGCATTAAATTACTAACACTTTTGCGTTCATACTCAGTTTTTTATTTTGCACCCGATTGCCTCATAAGTTCTTTACTCTCTTTATATACTTGCTCATAAGGGAGCCCACCTCGCTTTTTTATCTTTCTCTCCCTCTCTCTTTGGCTTGTATCCATTCGGCCCCATTCAGCCTACTGTTTTAAGACGTTTACCCCCATCCAGGTGTCAATATTTTCCTGGCGAGCGGTAGCGAGCCAGCATATATATTTTTTTGTTGACAGCAAGCTAAATTTGTACATTTTTCGATAGAACAATTTCTCCGGCAACCCCGGATTTCTCCATACAATGCTGGCTCGCTATCGCTCGCCAGGAAGAAATCGACACCTGGATGGGGATAAAACAGTTAGCTGAATGGGGCCGAATGGATACAAGCCAAAGAGAGAGGGAGAGAAAGATAAAAAAAAAAGCGAGGTGGGCTCCCTTGAATTCTTCCTATCAGTGAGTGAAAGCCAGACGAGTACCCACCATAAGCAGCACCCGAACCAACAACCAACAACCAGCAAGCAAGCCAACCACTCCAGCAGTACAGTAGAGGTAAGCAGGGTCATTAGTATTTACAGGTGAACCGAGTTATTATTTATATATGAAACCTTAAGGGGAGACTGGCCGTTTGTTTGGGGTATTAATTCATTTATTCATATATTGTTTTAGTTTCCTCCCTAGACCTCCAACAAGCTTAGAAAAACACCCCCTAGACCCCCTTTCAAGATAAATATGTACATTTTTCGGTAGAAAAATGTCCAGGCCGAAGGACGGTTCCTTCTAAAATTAGAGGCTCGCTATCGCTCGCCATGAAAAAATCGACACCTAAATGGCACGAAAGGCTATAATATTGACAACAAAATGAGGCGAAAGATCTCAAAATCGCCAAACTAAGCAACACGCAAACCAACCCCTCCAGCAGGTGCGGTGTATACTGGACAGGTAAGCAGCGGTCATTAGTATTTACAGGTGCACCGAGTTATTATTGATATGTGTGAAACCTTGAGGGGGGGTAGTACTCGCTTTGTATGGACCCCCCCCCTTTCTCCCTTTTGTTTAGCATATTAGTTTTGGGGTTCTATGATTTTCGTGCCGTTAGTTTGTCGACTTTTAAGACTTTTCGCCCCATTTCTTAGTCAATGTTAAAACCTTTCGTGCCATTTAGGTGTAGATTTTTTCCTGGCGAGCGATAGCGAGCCTTTAATTTTAGAAGGAACCGGCCTTTGGCCGGGACATTTTTCTACCGAAAAATTTACAAATTTTTCTTGAAAGGGTGGTCTAGGGGGTGCTATTGTAAGCTTGATGGAGGTCTAGCGAGAAAACTAAAAAATAAATTAATTAATAAATACATAGACCAAAAACCAAGCACTACCCCCTTAACCAATAAACCCCTTCATTCAGACGACGGTTCCTTCGCTTTATTAACCCTTTCAGTCAGATGACGCCACTTTGATTTGATTGAAGCTACCTACAGACGATTTTACTCAGCTTCGGTAAAACATCTAGAAAACAAGAGGTTATTTAAGCTACCCATAGACGATTTTATTTAGCTTTGGGAGAACATCTAGAAAACAAGAGGTTATTTAAGCTACCTATTGACGATTTTATTCAGCTTTGGAAGAACATTAGAAAACAAGAGGTTATTTAAGCTACCTATAGACGATTTTATTCAGTCTAAGGAGAATATCTAGGAAACAATAGGTTATTTAAGCTACCTATAGACGATTTTATTCAGTCTAAGGAGAATATCTAGGAAGCAATAGGTTATTTAAGCTACCTATAGACGATTTTACTCAGTCTAAGGCGAATATCTAGGAAGCAATAGGTTATTTAAGCTACCTATAGACGATTTTACTCAGTCTAAGGCGAATATCTAGGAAGCAATAGGTTATAACTATCTCCCTGTATCCACCTATTTCTGATAATTCCCTTTAAATATATAATACCTGTAAGTAACACCCCTTTCTTAACATTAATCATCAATTACAAACCCCAATGTACTTGAATAAACTAATGAAAGCATATAGTCCTCCCGGGATTCGAACTCGGGACACCACACCCAGAACATAAGCACCTAAACCATTACACCACCAAATAAATATAAATAAATCGTCTGGAGGTAGCTAAAGTGAAATACAAAGTGGCGTTATCTGATTGTATAGCTTAACCCCACATGGGACAGGGCCGGTCTTTTTCGCCCGTCCCTCTTAAATTTCATTAGTTTGGGAATTTTAAGAAGTTTCACCTCATTAGCTCGGCAATTATGAGACACTTCACCTCATGCAGGCATCGTGTGTGTGTGTTTATATATTTTGTTTATTTTAATTTAATTTAATTTAATTTATGTTTTGCTGGTCGAGCGATAGCGAGCCTGAATCAGAAACACGTCTACCGAGAATTGTACATATTTTGCTTGTAGGGGGTCGTGGGGGGATAGTTTGAAGGGAGTTGTGTGGGGGGGGGGTGAGGGGATAGTTTGAAGGGGGTGTGGAGGATAGTTTGAAGGGGTGTGGGGGAATAGTTTGAAGGGGGTGTGGAGGGATAGTTTGAAGGGGGTGGGGGGGAATAGTTTGAGGGGGTTGGGGGGATAGTTTGAAGGGGGTTGTGGGGGGATAGTTTGAAGGGGGTTGTGGGGGGATAGTTTGAAGGGGGTTGTGGGGGGATAGTTTGAAGGGGGTTGTGGGGGGATAATTTGAAGGGAGTCTGATTGATGAGGCGTTATTTTTATTCTAAGAGGTGGGATGTGAGGAGGGGTCTAAACAAATTACTCAAAAAAGGTAGGGTCAATCAAAACTTTCAATAGTGATTAAATTATTAACCAGAGAGGCCCTCCAATGAGCGCATCCCTGGCTACGCTGGCGGAGGTATGTGCTCTACCGATCACCTCCTTAATGGAATCACTTCTTCCTTGGCGCATATCCTATCTATCTATCTATCTATCTATCTATATGCTCAGGCCCAATCCCCATTTTGGGGGTAGCCGACTCAAGACAGAGCAAGAACAGGGAAAACACAAAAACAACATAAAACAAAAAATAAACACAGATAAAAAACACAAACTCACACACATCCAGGTCACCCAGGAGAAGACCCAGAGACCAAGGTTACCAAGGTCGCTCCAGCACTCCCCCGGCCCCTGACCACCCGGAGAGGTTCCGATCTCGGCAGGCAGACATGCAGCGGAGCCAAAGCCACAAGCCCTCCCACCACACTTCCAGGCACACCCTTCATATTAATCGTCCCCCCAGGCCAGGCGCCTGATGGACTATTATCTAGTCGAACTTGCGCCCGACCCCTTACTCCAAATGACCACGTGTTCACTCAACTATTCACAAGCATTCTCCATTCACTCCTGTCCACCACCACTTCCCCTGCCTGATCTATAGTCATTCCTCTATCATCCAAAGCCTTTCTGCCTATCAAATTTCGTGAACTTTGGTATATAACTTTTTGAGATATCTTGTTTCCAAACAAACCGACAAACAAAGCCAAAACATAACCTCCTTCAAATTCATTGGCAGAGGTAACGTCGCACCAGATAGTATTAGTGCTACTGCCAGATGACTTGACTCATCTTAAGAAGGATCTTTAAGCATCGCAGAGGTACGCTCTAGAGCATCTCAAGTCCGTAAGTTTGACAGGTGTTTCTAAGTTGAATATTTCCTTCATATCCTCACTACTG
This sequence comes from Paralithodes platypus, assembly GCA_032716605.1. Taxonomy (NCBI): domain Eukaryota; kingdom Metazoa; phylum Arthropoda; class Malacostraca; order Decapoda; family Lithodidae; genus Paralithodes; species Paralithodes platypus. The sequence continues at coordinate 57,440,339 of CM064572.1, forward strand.
AAAAATGCGTTTCGGATTTGAGGGAGGATATTCAAAGTTTGAAGGCTTAGATTCCGTAATCTAAAAAAAAATGTGGGGAAATTGATGCCTCGCTTATGTCAAATGAAACTCTAAAGAACTGGATGTTAGTTTTGTATTTATTTACGAAGAATTGATTTAGCGCAGTTTTGTAAGGTTTAATTATTTAATTTGGGTTGCTTCTTCAAGCTTGCCTTTTATTTCTACTCATTTCCCTCGCGAATTTATCAAACGACTCTCCATACCTCCAAACGATTTTAATCGACTGATGAAGGATATGTTACTGTTATAACTATATTGGAGATGCTATTCAACTCCTCGATTAGAGGTCCTCCCTACATTGAGTAACATAACCTGGCATCATCATAAATCAAGCACAATATCATCTGATTGAAGAGGCCGTAAGAAACCATTAACTCTCATAGTTCACATTGGTCCACACAAGTTGAAAACTAAGGGGCACTCGGTAGAGCGCATACCTCCGCCTACGCTGGCTTTGTCACAAAATAAACGTAAATATACAACAATGAACACCAGTGTAACAGTATCGGGATCGCCTCTTTACTTGAATAACTTTTTCCTTGGCGCATATCCTATCTGCCCCCCAAATTTCGTGAAAATCAGTTCACACCTTCTGGATCGCTTCATTCACTAAATCATTTCTGTCATTGGCGCATATCGTATCTGCTCACCAATTTTTGTGATAATCGGTTAATTACTTTGAGATATCATGTTTACAGACAAACAAACAAGCAGACCGACAGACAGACAAACCTAGGCGAAAACATCAACAACAACAATTAACAACCAACAAACAACAAGATCAATAAATATTATAATATAATTTATTCGTCAAGTGATAGAAATGGTGAAGATTTGTGTGTAAGGTGCTATATTTGATATTATATTATTGCCACCAAATATCCTTTTTAGGAACGATGGCCTATTAATGTGTGTGTGGGTGTGTGTGTGTATGGAGAGAGAGAGAGAGAGAGAGAGAGAGAGAGAGAGAGAGAGAGAGAGAGAGAGAGATATTACTGCATATACATAAGAGTCCAGGTGTGACCTTAAAAACCTTAGCTGAACTGAGTGACAGGTGTGTGTGTGTGTGTGAGCGAATTAAATAGAGATAATGTGTCAGTGAGGGTGAGTGTGTGTGCTAGATTGACTCACAGGTAGATGCATATTAGACTCTCTCTCTCTCTCTCTCTCTCTCTCTCTCTCTCTCTCTCTCTCTCTCTCTCTCTCTCTCTCTCTCTCTCCAAATTCGCTTATGACACAAAAATTGCAAACAAAGTAAATTTTCCATCATACATAGGAAATATTCAGAAAGATCTAGGCAAACTATTAAACTGGGCTCAGTTACGGCAAATGTATTTCATTTCAATAAACGTAAATACCGTTTAATATAATAAATAATTACCGCCCAACAGTTTTGATACAATCCCAGCCAGAAAAGCAATCCCCTCATGGTCAAGTTCCAAGGCAAGAGACCATCCTTGAAGTTAACCAGGAGAGGAACACATTCCAGAAGATGACATCTGTTCAAATTATATTAGGAATAATCAATAATATATTTTAAAAGTTCTAGATACACACACACATGACACAAATGCATGCACGTGTGAGCCCTGGTCACCCAAAGGTGGTTGTGGGATACATAAAAGGTTATTATCCCCAACTGCAACACAGCAGTTATAATATGTGGGAGTTCTGGCTCCAGTACCACACTACCACCTCCATGGACCATATGTGACTGCTGGGAGTAGAACAAATACAGGGTCGTACATCCTTGTTGGTGCCCTGAAATTGTCAGCCACCTTGACGTGATGCTAGAAAGCATAACTGGTCTATGAGCCGATACATGATATATGTAAAATCAAACTATTAGATTAATGGAATTCAACTCATGAGCCTAAATTAAGGAACTGATCTTGGCGTATCACGAGCGATATAATAACTACCCTACAATGTGTTGAAGTTATTTAAAAAAAGCATATTGGGATATCTTTTAAATATACCTACCTATAAATCCAAAAAATTTATACATTATTCCCCCGACTAAGACATATGTCATAATGAAGAAAGACTAAAAAGAGTTAAACCAATTTACCTCGACAAACTGCAGAATAAGAGTGGATCTAATCCAAGTTTTGAAAATTATCAAAGGCCATGTTAACATGGACTCAAATATTTCACAATTACACCAAAAGTTATGATTACAAAATTGTCAAAAAGACTTATTTCACATGAAAAGAAGCACTTTTTCAAAGATTAATCAACCTATGGAACAAAGTGCCTAGAAACTGTGTACAATGACACGTAATCCAGACATATAAATATCGCCTAGATAATTATCTTTACATGAATCCCTAACTGACCGCGTTTGTCTTGAGTGACCGTATTAATATCGTTCATAGTATTTTGTTTTCTGGTCCACATACCAGTTTTGCTGAAGTTGAAGCCCTGCAGTTGATAGTTATGGTACCGTAATAATTTTGTTTAACAAGTAGCCTAGGAAGGACCATTAGGCCTGTTGTTGCTTGTCTTCCTTTGTATTCCTCTCCTTTCTCCTCATCTTCCGCCTCTCTCGTCACCCTCCTCCCCTCCCCATATTGGGGAATCAAAGTAAAACAAACCCGAAAGAATTCTATAGTTATATCAGAAAGAAAAAAGTAGTTACTTCAACTGTTGGACCGTTAGTCGATGAAACTGGAGAATACACCAAAGACGAAGTACAAATGAGTAATGCCCTCAATACCTTCTTTGCATCAGTTTTTACAACAGAAGACCTCAGTGATATCCCTACACCATCGCCGATTCAGATTAATAATTCAGATGTTCTAAGCAATATCACCGTTACAGAGAGAGAAGTATTGAATTGTTTAGATAAACTCAAGGTAAATAAAACGCCTGGACCTGATACAATCTCGCCTAGAGTTCTAAAGGAAGCTAAGGATGAGCTCTCCAAACCACTGACATTACTATTCAATAAATCCTTGCAGTCTGGAACTATGGCTGATCAGTGGAAGCTAGCCAACGTAACACCGATATTCAAAAAAGGCAGCAAATCCCTACCCAGTAACTATCGTCCAATTAGCTTAACCTCAGTTGTATGTAAAATGCTAGAAACGGTCATACGAGACAGACTCGTAAATCACTTAGAGGAAAATAACATACTTAAAGATACTCAACACGGCTTTCGTAAAAAATGATCCTGTTTAACAAACCTCTTAGACTTCTTCCACGATGAGAGTAAAGCTGTAGATATTATATACCTTGATTTTCAAAAGGCCTTTGACAAAGTTCCCCACAAACGTTTACTGCTGAAACTAAAAGCGCATGGAATACAAGACGGTGTGTTGAAATGGATAGAAAATTGGCTCAGCAACAGAAAGCAAAGAGTAGTCATAAACGGTAAGGCATCTAAATGGACCAATGTAAGTAGCGGGGTACCCCAGGGATCGGTACTAGGACCAATTCTCTTTCTAATTTACATCAACGACATAGATGAGGGTCTCACCTGTACAATCTCAAAATTTGCTGACGATACAAAAATTGCAAATAGCGTACTCTCAAAAGAACAAGTTGACGATATGCAACACCATGTTGGGCCCAAATTTGGCAAATCAGTTTCAATGCGGATAAATGTAAAGTACTACATATCGGATACCTAAATGAGAAAGCAAACTATTCGATGAATGGCACTCAGCTTAAGAATGTAAACAGAGAAACCGATCTGGGAGTAACAATATCGAGTAACCTAAAACCGAGTCAACAATATTCAGAAGTTGTTAAGAAGGCAAACAAAATAATTGGCTTTATAGGCAGGTCATTTGAGCATAAATCCAAAGAAGTTATCCTAACCCTTTACAATTCCTTAGTCCGCCCTCTTCTGGAATACTGCGTTCAATCCTGGTGCCCTTATTACCAAAAAGATATAAACAAACTAGAACGAGTTCAATGTAGTTACCAAAATTATACCTAGCCTAAAGAACAAATCATACGAAGAGCGTCTTAGAGAATTAAATCTATTTCCTTTAACCCAGCGCAGATTAAGAGGTGACTTAATTCAAGTGTTCAAAATCATCAAAGGCATCGACAATATGAACTGTAGTAAGTACTTCACTATCGACCAATCTAATTACACGCGGGGAAACGGTTGCAAAATTATTGGTAAATCTTTTAACTCGCACGAATCTAAGAATTTCTTCTTCAATCGAGTTGTCAACTTGTGGAATGGGCTTCCCCGAAACGTTATAGACTGCACGAATCTAAGAATTTCTTCTTCAATCGAGTTGTCAACTTGTGGAATGGGCTTCCCCGAAACGTTATAGACTGCATCACCGTTGATTCATTTAAACTCCGCCTAGACAAATATCTCCATTAAACCCGCGACTAACTGCGTTTGTAAATGAATAACTATTTTATCCCCCCCTCAGTTACTAACCCATCTGTCCTCTACTAACTTCCTAATCCTGCCACGGACATTAGTTCCAGGGCAGTAATTCCCTTTCCAATGTTCCCTTACCCACTCTAAACCACTGTTTGGACACTTGATCCTCAGTGTTTTGGAGGACAAGCAACCTAGAAGGGTCACTAGATCTGTTGTTGCTTGATTTCCTTTGTACTCCTTTGTACTCTCCTATCACCTCCCCCCCCCACTTATCACCCTTATCCCCCTTTTTTAGTGTAACTTAGTGATAAAGACAGATAAGACAAGCATACATACATTAAGCTTGGAGGAGATTACTGACAAGCACAGCCCTTCTGTGTCTGTCTGTATCTATGTATTTTATATATCTTTCAGGTAGGTAATATCGGGGAAATATATATATATATATATATGTGTGTGTGTGTGTGTGTGTGTGTGTGTGGTGTGTATGTGTGTGTGTATGTGTGTGTGTGTGTACAGTTGGTCAAAGTTCCAGCTGACCCACCCTCGCTCTGGGGCTCGCAGAATTATCTGGCAATACTGGTGTAGGAAGGAGGTGTGTCTTTTTTGTTTTGAAAACAAAAAAATGTGTCTTACACAGATTGGGATTGGTAGATCTGATTTCGGCTATATCTTTGTTAGAACATATACTAAACAAGGGTAAGTAATCCTATCTCAAATAAAAATGCATACATCGCCATGTATGATCCCGAACATTCACCCAAAGTTCGTAGATTTGCTTAAATATTAAAGTTATATCCACTGATTGGCAACGCATATAAAACCTGCTGGCTGCCACAACATACTTTACTCGATGTTATAAGAATACATATTTCTGTTTTATTGGTGGCTGCTTAATGAAGGAGCATTTAGTCTTCACAACATGAACATTAAATAGTCTAATTTGCAGTAATATACAGGACAGACGCAGGTAACACATTAATGGCAAGGGGTATCCCTGCACCACTACACCAGTATTGCCAGCTAATTCTGTGAGCCCCAGAGCGAGGGTGGGTCAGCTGGAACTTTGACCAACTGTACATGCACACTTTCCCATAACACTTATTTTCCAAAGAAACTGAAGTTCTAGATATATTGGTTTATTCTATCACCAAGCTTAAGACATCTGTATAAATTTACAGCATACTTTCTCACTTTCTATATAAAAGTCGGTTTTGTTAGTGTAAGAAAGTTACATAAAAGAATGTGAATAAATGTTGAGTAAATTTGGTGATTATCTTAATTTGATAGACTATTCATATTGTCGAGGATATATTCAAAATTGTCAATGTCATTGGAAGTTATTGTTCGGTTACAACTATATGTGTTACTTACTCAGTATTCACATTTGCACCGCCAAATTTTGTTTATCAACACATGCAGTTTTTGCCCAGTTGACCATTTGCTTGTTCCAGGGTATAAGGATATATATAGATTATATATATAATATAATTTATAAGGAAACTGAAGCAATAGACATCCAATTTTATCTAAACGAAAGTAATATGCGTGTTTCTGATGGATGATCATTATGTCAAATATTTATGTACTGTATTTATATGTGGACTATATAACGCATATTAGCTTTAAATGCTGTTAAAGTCTAAAGTCTAAAAAGGTGACATTCTTTGTAGCCCGGAACTCGCAACTGATCAATAGTTCACGTGTCGGAATGATTACAAACAGTATTATAATGATTGTGGTATTTATGATTGGGGTGATTTATAGTGAGTCCAATTTAGATTTGCTGTTGGCAGGTCAAGTAGAAGGTATTTGTAATGCAATCTACAATAACTGAATAAATATAATGTAAGTGAAAAAGTATGTAAATATTTATCAATGTATAATATAAAAACAACTAGTATTATACTTGTATGTCAATCTGTCTATATATCTATATTATCTAAATATATCTATCTATGTATCTATCTATATATATGTATATATATCTATCTGTATATCTATATATCTAGCTATATCTCTATCTATCTATATTTATCTATATCTATCTAGCTATCTATATTTATCTATCTCTATCTATCTAGCTATCTATCTACTATATATTTGCATTACCGTACATAACCGTAAAGGAAATAACTGATGTAATACCCAACACTTCTAGCGTAATGCACCGGGTATGTTTATTTTGCCGTGGTGGTGGTGGTTTTCCCTCTTGGACTGTGAAAGGGAGAGCTGGTAAACATCTTGAACTGTTTTATCTTTATCGTGTGTTATCAGTGCCTTCTGGTGGCGATGAAGAGGGTGATATAACCATACTGCACACACGCACGCACGCGCACGCACGCACGCACGCACGCACGCACGCACACACACACACACACACACACACACACACACACACACACACACACACACACACACACACACACACACACACACACACACACACACACACACACACACACACACACACACTCACTCACACATATACATTCTCACACATACATACAGTACACATACAAAACCACACACATGCACACACATATACACAACACACACATATACACACACACATCTGTATTGGGAGCGCTAGCTCTGGTGTCGGGGGTTCGATCCCACGCGCCGGCAGGGGAAGTTCTCTCAAAAACTTTCCCTGGCCGTGAAGGCAAGATCTGGGCGGATCGTCTTGGGGACCCACAAAGTCTCCTGCCCACGTCCTACTCCCTTGGGAGTATGTAGGCGCTCTCGTTAGCTGCCAGGATCAGTCTGTTGATCCATTAGGAAAAGATCTAGGTTAAGTCTGTGTATTTTCAGCCCCATTGGCTGCCGGATTGAAATAAACCGATTATTATTATTTATTATTAATATCTACAAACTCAGTTGAATAATATTTAAATAGATATGATAAAATGAAAGCATAATTGTATACGACAAAAGATCGTAATACTTTTGGTTGAGTGTAAAAATAATATTATGTGTGGTGTATTTAACTATTTAATATATGTATTTCTTTGATTGGGTGTGTGATTGTATGTTTGTCTGTGTCAGTGTTTTTGTGTGTACAGTTGCCCACGCGTCAGACTGGCACAGGGCTCATTTGATTTCTGATGTTTTACGTGTGCGTTTATATCGTCAAACAAAATCACAGTTTTTCTTTTCTTGTAATTGTCAATTGTAATTGTGTTTTATTCGCATATTTCATTTACATGCCGACATACTGCAAGCCTATAATTGTACTAGTAACAATAGCTCTGTACCAGGTGGAGGTGTGGGAAACTGTACACCCTAAGGAATAAATCCTGACCCAATAATTATGAATCTTCCAATAGCAAAACGAACCTCCAAATCTAAATATTTACCCCTTCTGTACCGTCTTTATAATTTTAATCTAGCTATTCTTAGACGATTGTGTGCAATTTAAGAAGGATCTGTGGTAGTCTAAAAGGTTAATTAATATAGTTCGAAGCCTGTTAATTGCTGGAGGCCCTTTTCAAGTTGAATAAAATAATCAAATAGTAGCCAGAAGAAAGTTAAATGGACGGAACTGGTACTGAACGGGTTAAGTAAGGAAATATAAATTCAGTTCGGAATAGCTTTAAAAAAACTTTAGGCCACTATTTATGTCCTAGAGTGTACGTGTGTCTGTCTGTCTGTCTGTGGTTCCCTCTGTCTGTCTGTCTGTGGTTCCCTCTGTCTGTCTGTCTGTGGTTCCCTCTGTCTGTCTGTCTGGTTCCCTCTGTATCTCTTGTCTGTCTGTGGTTCCCTCTGTATCTCTTGTCTGTCTGTGGTTCCCTCTGTATGTCTGTATGTCTGTCTGTGGTTCCCCCTGTACCTCTGTCCTACACTCACGCTGATCTATATTGGTTGCTATATTTTCCTAGCCCCTTCCCGCTATCTTATCTTATCGTGCGGCTGTCTGGTCTTACGAAAGTAGCGTGATAGGGAAGGAGACCAGCTGATACTAGAGGGCCTGACCTGCATGTTATCCAAGGCATACACACACACACACACACACACAAAACATGCACATCGAGGGTGACTAGTAGCTTGTTATTATTACTGCATTGTATCTATGGAGATTGTCAGCTCATTTAAGTATCTGGGCAGTGTGTTAAGTAAATATGGGAGTATGAATGAAGAAGTGCGGGAGAGGGTGCAAGAGGGGAAGATGGTTGTAGGAACACTGAAAGCAGTAACAAGAAATAGGGTGGTCAGCATGGAATTGAAGAAGTCCTTGCATGACAGTGTGGTAATCCCGACTCTGACTTACGGAAGGGAAGCATGGACGTTGGTGAAAAAACTCAGACCAAGAGTGAGAGGGGTGGAAATGAGTTACTTGAGAATTGCGTTCAGAGTTACATGGAGGGATAGACAGACGAATGAGGAAGTAAGAGGGATGTGTGGTGTGGAGGTAGATTGGAAAGTGTGAAAAGGAACACCTTGAGATGGTTCGGCCATATGGGAAGGAGAGAATGACTAAGAGAGTGTACGAGAGCGAGGTGGAAGGACAGAGAGGGAGAGGTGAAAGGATGGAGTGAAGAAGTATATGGATGAAGGTGGTGCTGGTTGGGAGGAGGGGCGTCGACTGACTGGGGACAGAGGTGCATGGGGGCGTTTCGTTCGTGACCACCCCTTCGGGGATCACGGCGTCAGTCAATAGATAGATAGATAGATCTCTAGAATCAGATACATTACATTTAGTTATCAAGTGGAAGATAATCCGGTAGATGGAGGTTTTGATGTCGTGCAATGCTTGTTTTGGGTATGTTGTTGGTATAGATCAGGCACCCGAAGATCTAATGTTTATGTTGTTGTTGCTGTTGTTTCACTTGTTTGCCATCTCCATGTGGGTAACACCAAGACCACCTTACAAGACAATGCATAAAAAAAAAAAAAAAAAATGCTCCATCCATCCTCTTCTCTCCTATATGGTTTAAAGGGAGATTTGTAATTGTTTGTTCATCTATATATTTATTTATTTATGATTTTCTTTAGGTTTCTCCCTTAACGTTCATCAAGCTTAACAAAATTTCCTGCAATACCCCCCTTCGAGATAAATTTGTAATTTTTTTGGTAGAAAGGTACCCAGATCCAGAAGAAAATTTATGCCTATGATATTAACCCCTTCTGTACCGGAAACGGCTTTTTAACTTTAATCTGGCTACTATTAGACGATTTTATTATAATTCAAAATGGACCTCCAGCTATTACTATAGTCTATTCGCTTTAAGTAGGCGAGAACTCATGACTTTAACCTCTGTAACTCAAAACGACTAGAGTAATCGAGCTAATATATCTACCATTTGGGAAAGGTCAGTCAAGGT
>CM064572.1:57452576-57483587 GCA_032716605.1 Paralithodes platypus
AGTTGGTGTATAGAAAATTAGCTTCATAAAATCGTTTCCAGAGATATATTTCCATAATTAGAAATAGGTGAAGTCCACGAATATTTGTGAGTGGGCTAGAGATTATGACATTCGAGTGTACACACCTTGGTAACAGTACGTACCTTAAGGGGAAGGTAGTCACCTTTTCTGGACCCCCTTCTCCCTCATGTTTAGCATATTAGTTTTGAGATTTTAAGAAGTTCGTTCCATAGTTTGGCGATTGTGAGACCTTTCGCCCCATTTATTTGTCAATATAAAGACCTTTCATGCCATTTAGGTGTCGATTTTTTCCTGGCGATCGATAGCGAGCCTGTAATATTAGAAGGAACCGGCCTTCGGCTTGAACGTTTTCTACCGAAAAATGTACAAATTTATCTTGAAAGGGAATCTAGGGGGTGTGTTTTATATATATATTTTTTTAATTAACTTATATTTTTTAAGCTTGATGGAGGTCTAGCGAAGAATATATGAATTAATAAATACGCAGGCCAAGAAACAAGCACTCAAAGTAACACCAAAGCTAAAAGACTTACAATATTGCTACCCACGAACTAGGAATTCACTTATCGCGAAACCGAATCACTTAGTTGAAACCACCTTAACTCTTTCAGTATCATTCTGTTTATCCCCTTCTGCACGATGACATATTTGTACCTTTTATTCTGACTAAATTTGACGATTCTGTGCAACTTTAGATGGTCCTACATTATTTAGATGGTTTATTGAGATAGTAATAACCCCTTCGAGTCCTAGAGGTAGATTATAAGGTAAAGAAAATCGTCTCATGGTAACCAGAATATGATCAAAATTACGTCATCGTGCTGAGAGGGTTAATGTAGAGTAACAGCTTAACAAGGACCTCTGGAAATAGAAAACGGGCAAAATATATCTCGGTTAACCTTTAAATCGCTCAGGTATTTCCTAAGCTGTATAAAATCACCTACTGAAAGCTAACTCTAAATGAAAAGACAGGATCATCGTCCACTATAAAGGCTAAAGGTCGAATCACACGAACGGTTTGGCTAGCATCTTTTCTCGGCAATTCTGGTACACACACACACACACACACACACACACACACACACACACACACACACACACACACACACACACACACACACACACACACACACACACACACACACACACACACACACACACACACACACACATACACAGCCCGTAGCCTAGTAGGTAGAGCTCTCGTCTCACACACGAGGGGTCGGGGGTTCAATCCCCGGCCGGGCGGAGACAAATTGGGCTTGTCTCCTTTAATGTGTTAGCCTCAGTTCACCTAGCTGTAAATAGGTACCTGGAATAAGTGGACGACGTTGTGACGTCCCATCTGGGGTTGGCAAAAATGGTACAAGGCGAGATGGGTATCATATGGTTCACCTAAGCTGATGGCTACCTAAGCCTTCAGGCGAGACGGTACCGTCTATAGTGAGAATGGTACCATACAGATCCACCCTAAGCCTTCGTTTCCGATGTCGCCAATTGGCTAAATACAGACTACACACACATCCACAGCCATTCCAACAGTACATAAAACACTTAACATGCATTTCACGCAATACATTCCCAGTTAAGGAGGCGCGATAATAATGAGCTTAGCTCGCATTGCGTGGATTCCCCTTGACGAACAAGTAACTGAGTAACACACACACACCTATCTCTCTCTCTCTCCCTTTCTCTCTCTCTCTCTCTCTCTCTCTCTCTCTCTCTCTCTCTCTCTCTCTCTCTCTCTCTCTCTCTCTCTCTCTCTCTCTCACTCTCTCTCTCTCTCTCTCTCTCTCTCTCTCTCTCTCTCTCTCTCTCTCTCTCTCTCTCTCTCTCTCTCTCTCTCTCTCAACAAACTTCTAGCAAGCAATTACAATATATAAATAGTTCTGTTTGCTTACCGGTATGTGATATGGTTTACTTCTCTGCTTGTGTTTGCTTTGTTTACTGTGTTTTGGTTTGTGGGGTACAGCTCGTTCTTGGGATGAGATAATACATATACAAAGATATACATACTGTAAATACACTGACCTTACGATTCAAATGAGGTGATTATGACTTATTTGTTGTGTGATAATACATGCAAGGTACAAATGTTTTGTGTAATTGTTTGAAGAGGCACTACTTGTGTGAGGGAGCCTGAATCTGAGGTTTTGTGTGTGACTGTGCTAGGGTGTATATGGGAGAAGTAGAATGTGTGTGTGTGTGTGTGTTTGTGTTGTATTTGTAGATTTGGTAGTGTGTCTCAGTGTTGTATGTATGCGCATGTGAGCGTTTTATGTGTGTGTGTGATTTGTGTATGTGAGTGTGTGCTGTATATGTAAGTGGGTGTTTCATGTGTGTGTGTGTGTGTGTGTGGATATTATTTGCCTGTTGATCTCGTCTACTTTATTTGTCGGCCATTCTCAAATGCAATGTCTACAAGAGAGAGAGAGAGAGAGAGAGAGGGGGGGGGGGGGGGCAAAAGAAGAGAGAAAATAGAAGAATAAATTGGATACAAATAAATACAAATTAAAATAGAGTAAAGACCTAAAGAAGAGAGAGAGCAGTAAGAGAAAAGAAATATAGGACAGACGAGAAGAGAGTAGAAAGCCGAAAGACTAAAGAAGATGAAAACAAAGATAAAAAAGAGAAAGGAGAGAAGAGAAGATAAAAAGATTAATTCCCCCGCTCCACTTCCATTTTAGTTCCTTCTATTACCCTCATATTATACGATACGGTCAACTGCCACACCTGCGTCCATAGCCCACCCTGATATAAATGCATAGCTATATTGCACTATCAGCAGGGTACAATCACGCTCATAAGTTCCGCCCCTACCTTCGAGATTCCCACTGTATTTCTCATCAATGCAAGAAAATAAGACTATTATATACAACTGAAGGAACACTGATTAATACGGTTTTGTGTTGATTAATACGGCGTTGTGTATATACCTTATGGATTGAATTAGGTCTTTATTTATCATGGTTTTACTGGAGAAATAATCCCAGATGATGATATGGGGATAGAAGCCAACTTTTGACCCCCCCTGTGCCTTCTGACAGCCTGGACAGTACGGGAACACCTGTGACGGGGTATAATGTATTAATGTATGCCGCTTTCCCCTCCATCATTATTGCATATATACTAGTCATTACCAAATTCACTTTAATGGCGTGTATGTACCGGGTCTTTATATAACCTATTTCGGGCGCGGAAATTATTAGTTTGGGGGATCTTTGTTTTCTTTTTTGTTTGTGTCTGTCCTATTTGGAATTATGGCTTTACTTCTGCTAGATATCGTGTTATTGTTTTCTGTGCCCTCTCCCCATTATGGTATATATATTTCTCCCTTTTTCTATACTCCATCCACCTCTCTCTCTCTCGTTACTTCACTTTACTGTAGGATCGTCCGTTTTCCTCAAAACGGGAGAACGTCTTAACATCTCACTCGAAACTAATGGGGCTAAGCATGAGGTAGAAGGGGGTTCCAGAAAGGTTCAAAGATTCGACTTGGTGTAACCGTGTATGTGCTCATGGCTGTATCAATAGGGATGAAGGGGTTATATAATATCGCAAATAATCCTCTAACGATAACAGGGCTTTCCTAAGTTGCATAAAGTCGTCTGGAGAGAGTAGCATTACCCCAATAATTGGTGTCATCTATTGGACTAGTTTAATCCCTTCTGTACCGGCGACGTTTGTTTTAGTTTATGTTAGCTATATTTAGACGATTTTGTGCAGCTTAAAGATGATTTGTGGTAGTAAAAAGGGTTAAATGAGATATTTCAAAGCATGTTAATTGCTGGAGGCCCTTTTTAAGCTGAATAAAATCGTCTGATATGGTAGCCAGAATAATGTTAAAAGGACGGTGCCGGTACAGAAAGGGTTAATTATGATAGGTATACCCTGATCCAAAAGGTGGGCCAGAAATTGTGAACCCCAACCTCTGTAACTCCAAAAGGGCTAGAACAAATGGGCTGTATATTTTCACACCCATATATCCTGGCTGACCCTTCCCAAATAGTAGAAATAATATATCGATTACTCGAGTGGTTTGTGAGTTATAGAGGTTAATGTTCAAGAGTTTTGGCCTACTTATTTGGAACAGGGTAGCAGTATAGCCAATGAGGTGAATGATTTTGGTATGATGGGTGAAGATGAATGTGAATGTGAAGAATAGTGAATGTAGATGTGACGTGTGCTTTATGAATGGGTGATGATGAATGTGAGTACGAGTGAAAAAAGATGAATGTATATGTGACGTGTGAGTGGTGAATGGGTGAAGATGAATATGAGTAAGATAGTGAAGAATAGTGAATGCAGATGTGACGTGAGTGGTGAATGGGTGAAGATGAATATGAGTAAGATAGTGAAGAAAGGTGAATGTAGATGTGACGTGAGTGGTGAATGGGTGAAGATGAATATGAGTAAGATAGTGAAGAAAGGTGAATGTAGATGTGACGTGAGTGGTGAGGGGTGAAGATGAATATGAGTAAGATAGTGAAGAAAGGTGAATGTAGATGTGACGTGTGAGTGGTGAATGGGTGAAGATGAATATGAGTAAGATAGTGAAGAAAGGTCAATGTAGATGTAACGTGAGAGTGGTGAATGGGTGAAGATGAATATGAGTAAGATAGTGAAGAATAGTGAATGCAGATGTGACGTGAGTGGTGAGGGGTGAAGATGAATATGAGTAAGATAGTGAAGAATAGTGAATGCAGATGTGACGTGAGTAAGATAGTGAAGAATAGTGAATGTAGATGTGACGTGTGAGGGGTGAAGTTGAATGTGAGTGTGAATGAAGTGAATGTAGATGTGACGTATGAGTGATGAATGAGTTAAGTTGAGTGTGAGTGAAGAAAGGTGAATGTAGATGTGACGTGTGAGGGGTGAAGTTGAATGTGAATGAAGTGAATGTAGATGTGACGTATGAGTGATGAATGAGTTAAATTGAGTGTGAGTGAAGAAAGGTGAATGTAGATGTGACGTGTGAGGGGTGAAGTTGAATGTGAATGAAGTGAATGTAGATGTGACGTATGAGTGATGAATGAGTTAAGTTGAGTGTGAGTGAAGAAAGGTGAATGTAGATGTGAGGGGTGAAGTTGAATGTGAATGAAGTGAATGTAAATGTGACGTGTGAGAGGTGAAGTTGAATGTGAATGTAGATGTGACGTATGAGTGATGAATAAGTTAAGTTGAGTGTGAGTGAAGAAAGGTGAATGTATATGTGGCTTGTGAGTGATGAATGGGTGAACTCCATATACATATATGCAGGTGTTTTAGGGATAATTTCACCAGGTACATTTGTGAACATGTGCAAGAGGGTTAGATGGATAGATAGATATATAAATAGATTAGTATTTAAACATACATTCATAGAAAGGTAAGTAGATAGATAAACATAAGTAGGCATAATTATATAGACTGTATTAAACCTAACTAAATCAAACTTTCTCCACAAGCAGGCAAATAAACTTCTAAATAATCCAAATGATAACAAAATATTTTGGTCTACTCTTAACTCATTCAAATCCAACTTCACAACTGCTTCATCCATTCCACCATTAAAATCTCCGACTGGCAATCTTGTAAGTGACCCACGAGGTAAAGCTAACCTTCTTGCGGATATTTTCTCCACCAACTCAACCTTAGATGAAATAAATCAAGATGTCCCTGTACTTAATTTTAATTCGCCTGAAATTCCCTCACTTAAGATCCACACCAGACATGTCAAAACTATTTTGCAGAATCTCTCAGTAGATAAGGCTCCTGGTCCAGATGAAATTCCTCCAATAGTACTTAAGAATTGCTCCTTGGTGCTCGCTCCTGTATTGGCAACATTTGTCCGTCTATGTAGTCATACCTCATGCTTCCCAGTACCCTGGAAAGAAGCAAACATCCATCCAGTTCCTAAAAAAGGTGCCTCTTCAGATCCATCAAACTACAGACCAATAGCTATAACTTCCACTCTTGGTAAAGTCTTTGAAATTATATTAAATAATCACATAATTAAGCATCTTGAGAATAATAAATTAATCAGTGATAGACAATATGGTTTTAGACGATGTCGATCAACTGCAGACATTCTTTGCCTTCTTACGCATCAAATCAACCAAGCTACAGACCAACATGGTGAAACACATACAATAGCACTGGATATCAAAGGCATTTGATAGAGTCTGGCATCAATCCTTATTGTCGAAGATGTCACACTACGGCCTTGCATCATTAGTTCCACTAATTTCTTCTTATCTTCATAACAGAAAAATATGTGTAATGGTAGATGGCCTTTATTCTCAATTTCACTCAATAAATGCTGGTGTTCCCCAGGGATCAGTTTTGGCCCCAATTCTGTTCCTCATTCATATCTACCACTCATAATCCAATACATTCCTACGCAGATGACTCAACACTCCACAGTTCCTTCACATTTACCAATTCTTTCACCCAACCCGATCTTATAAATTCAAAAATAAGCACTGCAATTTCTCTGAACCAGGACCTTTCTAGAATTGAAGAATGGGGAAAAAAGAATCTAGTTTCCTTTAATGCACAGAAAACCAAGTACATTCAATTTTCTAACCGACAGAATCTCACTGACTCCCATATATTTTTTAATGATGTAAATATTCCCACTTCCCTGGTGTTGACATTCTCGGTGTAACATTAACTACTAACTTGAGCTGGACACATTATGTTAGAAGCATTGCTAAGAATGCCTCTAAAAAACTGGGACTCCTGTACAGAGTTCGAGAATTCTTCACTGACGAGCAGTTGGCCGTAATATATAAAAGTCATGTGCGTTCTCAGATGGATTACTGTTCACCTCTGTGGAGTGGTTGCATTGAGGCAGTTGGACAAAATTCAAAATAAAGCTATTAGATTAATCAATAACCCTGCAATCACACAGGACCTTCCTACATTATCCATACGAAGAAACGTTGCATCCCTTGCATTATTCTACAGATATTTTCACAGCAATTGTTCCGAGGAACTTGCTTCAATTGTGCCGCCTCTCCACATCTTTCCCCATAGAACTAGGGCAGCTGAGAGCGCCCATGAATTTACACTTTCTCCTCCACAATGCAGAACTTCTGCTTATCAAAATTCATTTATCCCTAGAACTACTACTCTTTGGAATTCACTTCCCTCGAATTGCTTTCCACAAACTTACAATCTACAAATGTTTAAATCCAGTTGTTACAAACATTTTATGAATGGAGGATGCCTTTAGGCACATGGACCTTTTTGTTTTATCTGTGTTTTTCCTTCCTCCGTTCATTGTCTCTTAAAAAAAAAAAAAAGACTGATATAAAAAGACGTAGATTGAGAAAATCTAGTATATAATTGGATAGTAAGAGAGGGATATATATATATATATATATATATATATATAAATATATATATATATATATATATATATATATATATATATATATATATATATATATATATATATATATATATATATATATATATATATAATATATATATACGGTATATATATATATGCAACAAAGTCACAGCAACACGTGAACTTATAATATGCTAAATATCCACAGGGAAGGATGGAAAATAAACAGTTATTTTCCTTCTTTCCCTGTGGATATTTAGCATATACAGTATATATATATATATATATATATATATATATATATATATATATATATATATATATATATATATATATATATATATATATAACTGTCTTCGTGGTGCGATGCATAAGGTGTTGATTTTCGGTGTGAGCGTCCTGGGTTCGAATCCACGGGCTGCCACATGTGTTTGTAAATTTCATTAATCTATTTTAGGAGTATAGTTGGTTGTTGGAAGGAACATAATAAAATATATATACAGTATATATATACGGTATATATAATTATATACACAAACACACAGAATATGTGTGGGAGAGGGGTTTAGGAGTTAATTAATGGTGTTATAAGGAATTATTGGTATCTCTATAACTTTGCCTTCCAGTCTAGGGAATGCTATAAAAATATAAGATAATGTACAGTACCGAACACATATTGTAAATAGTTCAACATAATACCTACCCAATTGATATAATGAACTATTCACAAATTCTAAGGCATGTTTGTTTTAGGTAACAGACCTTGAACAGTAGATAAAAACTGTCCACATATATAGTCTATTCATTATAATCAGGTCAAATCTCTTGACCACTAACCACAATAACTGAAATTTTCTTTAAAATCGAGCTGACATTTCTACCATTTGGGAAAATTTAGACAGGGAATTGGCGTGGAATGTACAGCCCATTTGCTCTTATTCTTCATTTAGGTTAAGGGCCAAGACTTCTGGCCTAATTATATTAAATAGATTATAGTGTTAATATTATTGAGCTCTACTTTCTAGCTACGAGATTGTTGTATTCACATTTTATTATCAACATTACCAAACCCAATTAGTGTTTTAAGATAATTCAATAAGGTTCTGTGCTTCCAACGAACAGAAACTAGGAACTTTCAAAACAGTCTTTAAATCTTAGGCTGTTACGGTATTGAATAAGTTTCATTGCCCGATATTGGACTCTTTTTAGTCGTTCTGTAGCTTTCACGAGTGCTGGAGACTAGAATTGCACAGTATTTGAGCACTGCGGGTTGTAAGGATATATTCTTATTCCTGTACTGAAATTGTCTCTTGGCTTAGCCCAATAATTTCTGGACTTTCTTCTCTACCTAAATGCATTGCTTGCAAAAAACTTAGGCCAAAGCTAATTAGAACACTCGAATCTTTTCCAAATTTCTGTCACACTAGGGAGTAATATGTTTTTAATTTTGATTGGATGATATGCATCGCCTTGCACGTTGCCAAATTGAGTGACATCTGCTTTGCCTCGGACCATTCACTAAGCGTTGTATATACAAAGTTCCATGTAATAGCTCTACAGACCAACACTGATGACCTTGGCATTAATGTTAGGGTAGGTTTGGTGGAATAGTCTTCCTGCTGAGCTGCTAACTTTAGGCTCCCGATTTAAAATCCTGATGAATCAAGGGAAGCTTATATTGGAATTATATTATGTGCTGTACATAGTTTTAGTGCTACTCCTCAAAGTCCACCGACATGCCAAATAACACCCTTGCGCTTTTCCAATATATTAACGTTGCATGAATATTGCCATTATTCAAAATATGCAATGAAAGTCAGTACCTAATGAGTGAAAAACTCAATAGGTGGCTTAAGTGTGTATGCAGTTCGAGGGGATGATTTGAGATGAGGAGACAGTGGCGATTCATGTTCGGCACGCAGAGCCACATCGAGTCACGGATAGACAGACAGGCGCCATTGATTTTTGTAACCTAGAATACATCGATCTGGTTTCAAAACTCATATCCTGGAATAACACCTCCAGACTTCGAGTTGAATATTATTATGGAATCTACAGACTATAACAAATCCTATGCCCTATGAATTGGAACCTTAAAAAACACCTGTGGACAGTTCTTTATCGAACTACAGAATTAGCCGTTCTTTTAGAAGAAACACCAATTATCACAAATTGTTACTGTTTGGCTGTTAGATACTGTGCCCCCCCCCCCCCCCCCACACACACACAGTGAGAGAGAGAGAGTGTGTGTGTGTGTGAGAGAGAGAGAGAGACTATTATATTCCTGCTCCCCCTTAAGCATACATACACACCCTAACCCCTCCTCCATGCAGAGCCCCTTCAACACAAGCACACACGTCAAAGAGTTACAAGGAATTATAAGGGATAGTTAGTATCTCAAAGACCTTGTGGTCCATTCCATGGAGATACTCAATGTGCAAAGAGAGTGTGCATAGTGTACTATACTCATTGCAGAGTGTGCAAAATACTATTTACTCTATTCTTTAACTGCTCTACTGAAAAACTATTTACAACTCCTAAGAGAAGTCTGTTCCAAGGTGAACAGATCTTGTATGTGCAAAAGTATCCACAAATATTAGTGCTGACCAGTCATGGTTGCGTGTTGTATCGATATTGAGGTTAAACATTTTGCTATTATCCATATTATCAAACCCATTAAGTATTTTATAACTTCATTGAGTTAACCTCGTAGTCTGCGCACTTCCAGTGAAAATAGATAAAGAGCTCTCAGTCGGTCCTTCTAATTTTCTAATTGACGGAAGAAGCTTTGTATCCTTAGCTTTGACTCTTTTTTTATTCTTTAGGTCACCAAATACTTTTTTCAAATCAATGATTTCAGAGTTTATCCCAACAGTGAGTAGTTTGACTTGGGGTTTGCTTGACCGATGTGCATCCCCTTTCACTTTTCCAATTTAGTGGCATTTGCCGTGTCTCAGACCATTCACCCAGTCTGTTAAGATCCATCCTGAGTTGTTCAACCCCTTTAGAGTCCTTCACATTAATTCCAAGCTTAAGGTCGTCTGCAAACTTGGGAGATCACACTTAACAGACTAATATGATGTCCTTGGCATTATAAACAGCAGTTTACCATGGAGGGATCCTTGTGGAACTACAGAAGCGACTGGAGCCATTCAGAAGAAATATTGTTGATTACCACTCGTTGCTGTCTCCTTGTTAGCCAACTTTCAATCCAATTTGTGACCGTACTGATATCCAGTGTACTCACTTTCGTCATTAGTTTACAATGAAGCACTTTGTCATAGGCGTTTTGAAAATGTAAGTAAAGGATGTATATGGCTCTACTTTTGTCGTACTCACTCCATATTTCATGGAATTAACTAATTAAGGATAGGGTGAACTAGGCATCTGACACACACACACACACACACACACACACACACACACACACACACACACACACACACACACACACACACACACACACACACTACCCCCCCCCCCCCCCCCACACACACAGAGGAAAGCTTTAGAGTTAGAGAAAGGAGAAGACTATTATATTCATGCTTCCCGTAAGCATACATAGACTCCCAAACCCCAAGCAGAGAGCCTCCTTCCCTCCTACTCTATACAGAGCTCCTTCAACACAACCACACAAGTCAGGGAGAGGAGGGGTTGTGTATGCTATCACACACACACACACACACACACACACACACACACACACACACAACACACCACTACACCCCTACTAACTTCCTAATCCGCCACGGACATTAGTTCAGGGCCGTATTCCCTTTCCAATGTCACCCACTCTAAACCACTGTTTGGACACTTGATCCTCAGTGTTTTGGAGGACAAGCAACCTAGAAGGGTCACTAGATCTGTTGTTGCTTGATTTCCTTTGTACTCCTTTGTACTCCTTTGTACTCCTTTGTACACACATCAAACATACACACACATCAAACACACACACATTTACACTACTAAGCATAACACACACACACACACACATCAAACATACACACATCAAACACACACACACACACACACACATTTACACTACTAAGCATAACACACACACACACACACACACACACACACACACACACACACACACACACACACACATCAAGGATCATCGTCTCAGGAATCGTCCCCCGGCTCGGTGTAGAGAGCCGATTTTACAACATAGCCACCAGCACAAATCGTTGTCTAGCAAACCTCTGCAGGAAGGAGAACGTGGGATTCGTCGACACCTGGGACAATTTCTACTACGATGACTATTTGTTTTCGGACGATGGAGTTCATCTGAGCCAGGTGGGAGCAGCACGTTTTGGGCGTCTTCTCAACGATGCGGTGAAGGATTTTCGGAGAAGAAATCGACTCAGCACAGGACAACCAGGAAGGAGGACCGAAGACAGCGAGGACGGCAACCTACAAAGGAATTAAATACTAATCCGTCAAGAACCGCGAATTTGGATAAAGCTCCACCAACACGACCCAAATTAAAAACCGCCAGGGATAACGACCGAGGACCGAGGATAGCCATGAATATAAATGTAGATCCGACCAGAACCAAAAATTCGATGAAAGAACGTTCTGTGAGTTCTAAAACCGCAACTTTAAAGGTTTTCTATGCAAACGCTCGTAGCATACGCAATAAATTTTCAGATTTAGAGGAACTAGTATTTACAGAAAATTATGATGTGATTGGCATAACAGAATCTTGGCTCAATACAGAAGATAGAGACTTTTTAGAAGAGTATTCACTTCCCGGTTATGTAATGTTTGAGAAAAGCCGAATAAATAAAAATGGAGGTGGCGTTTTATTTTATATCAACGAAAGTCTTAACCCGACCCTCGTGTCAAAACCTCAAATTGTGAACGTCGACACATCTTTTGTGCTAATAAAGAATAATAAAGGCACAAAAATAATACTTGCGTTAATATGCAGACCTCCAGCTCAATCAGTGCAAACTGACCGAGAAATTTACGAACAAATTGCAGATGTAAGTAACTCACAAGATACCGTAATTTTTGGCGACTTTAATTTACCTGTGACCAAGTGGGGCGATACTCTTACTTCACACTCCGGACATGACTTGTATACGAACTTGCAAGAGAGTTCGCTTTATCAATTTGTTCGAACGCCGACCCGTGGTAATAACTTTCTTGACATTGTACTTGCAACAAAAGAAGAATTGATAGAGAATTTGAATGTTGGTGATGAATTCAGTAACAGCGACCATCGTACGATAACTTTCACTTTAAAGTTTACTAGTAACGAACCAAATAGTAGCATCGAAAAAGTCCCTAATATCAAGAAACCAAACTTCCATAAACTTAGAGCTATGTTTAAAGAAACTGACTGGAGCTTTTTAATTAACAATAACGACATAAATACATCTTGGAAGTTATTCGAAACCACTTACCTAAAAGCAGTGCAAGACTGCATACCATCGAAAATACGGCGTCCAGGCCATAATAATAAGCCCAAATGGTGGAATAAAGATATTTCAAACTGCCTGCTTGCTAAAAAATTTGCTAATGATAGATTAAAATCCTCACAAAATGACGAAGAACGGGTGAAATTTGTAGAGCTACGACGCAAAGCCAAAAAGTTAATTAAGCAGAGTAAAAAGACCTTAGAGTTACATATTGCGAATCAAAGTAAAACAAACCCGAAAGAATTCTATAGTTATATCAGAAAGAAAAAAGTAGTTACTTCAACTGTTGGACCGTTAGTCGATGAAAATGGAGAATACACCAAAGACGAAGTACAAATGAGTAATGCCCTCTATACCTTCTTTGCATCAGTTTTTACAACAGAAGACCTCAGTGATATCCCTACACCATCGCCGATTCAGATTGATAATTCAGATGTTCTAAGCAATATCACTGTTACAGAGAGAGAAGTATTGAATTGTTTAGATAAACTCAAGGTAAATAAAACGCCAGGACCTGATACAATCTCGCCTAGAGTTCTAAAGGAAGCTAAGGATGAGCTCTCCAAACCACTGACATTACTATTCAATAAATCCTTGCAGTCTGGAACGATGCCTGATCAGTGGAAGCTAGCCAACGTAACACCGATATTCAAAAAAGGCAGCAAATCCCTACCCAGTAACTATCGTCCAATTAGCTTAACCTCAGTTGTATGTAAAATGCTAGAAACGGTCATACGAGACAGACTCGTAAATCACTTAGAGGAAAATAACATACTTAAAGATACTCAACACGGCTTTTGTAAAAAACGTTCCTGTTTAACAAACCTCTTAGACTTCTTCCACGATATCCTCAACCTCTACGATGAGAGTAAAGCTGTAGATATTATATACCTTGATTTTCAAAAGGCCTTTGACAAAGTTCCCCACAAACATTTACTGCTAAAACTAAAAGCGCATGGAATACAAGACGGTGTGTTGAAATGGATAGAAAATTGGCTCAGCAACAGAAAGCAAAGGGTAGTCATAAACGGTAAGGCATCTAAATGGACCAATGTAAGTAGCGGGGTACCCCAGGGATCGGTACTAGGACCAATTCTCTTTCTAATTTACATCAACGACATAGATGAGGGTCTCACCTGTACAATCTCAAAATTTGCTGAAGATACAAAAATTGCAAATAGCGTACTCTCAAAAGAACAAGTTGACGATATGCAACACAATCTAGATAAATTGTCATGTTGGGCCCAAATTTGGCAAATGAGTTTCAATGCGGATAAATGTAAAGTACTACATATCGGATACCTAAATGAGAAAGCAAACTATTCGATGAATGGCACTCAGCTTAAGAATGTAAACAGAGAAACCGATCTGGGAGTAACAATATCGAGTAACCTAAAACCGAGTCAACAATGTTCAGAAGTTGTTAAGAAGGCAAACAAAATAATTGGCTTTATAGGCAGGTCATTTGAGCATAAATCCAAAGAAGTTATCCTAACCCTTTACAATTCCTTAGTCCGCCCTCTACTGGAATACTGCGTTCAATCCTGGTGCCCTTATTACCAAAAAGATATAAACAAGCTAGAACGAGTTCAACGTAGAGTTACCAAAATGATACCTAGCCTAAAGAACAAACCATACGAAGAGCGTCTTAGAGAATTAAATCTATTTCCTTTAACCCAGCGCAGATTAAGAGGTGACTTAATTCAAGTGTTCAAAATCATCAAAGGCATCGACAATATGAACTGTAGTAAGTACTTCACTATCGACCAATCTAATTACACGCGGGGAAACGGTTGCAAAATTATTGGTAAATCTTTTAACTCGCACGAATCTAAGAATTTCTTCTTCAATCGAGTTGTCAACTTGTGGAATGGGCTTCCCCGAAACGTTATAGACTGCATCACCGTTGATTAATTTAAACTCCGCCTAGACAAATATCTCTCATCAAACCCGCGACTGACTGCGTTTGTAAATGAATAACTTTATTTTATCCCCCCCTCAGTTACTAACCCATCTGTCCTCTACTAACTTCCTAATCCTGCCACGGACATTAGTTCCAGGGCAGTAATTCCCTTTCCAATGTTCCCTTACCCACTCTAAACCACTGTTTGGACACTTGATCCTCAGTGTTTTGGAGGACAAGCAACCTAGAAGGGTCACTAGATCTGTTGTTGCTTGATTTCCTTTGTACTCCTTTGTACACACACACACACACACACACACACACACACACACACATTTACACTACTAAGCATCTACATACCCCAGCATTCAAACTATTCCGACTACAACTTCATTCATCCCGGATCGGACCTTCACAACCAAAGCCCTATGTACCGTATGGCTGTCCGGCCGTATGAACCAGTAAAGAGACACCTCCCGTTCATCAAAGCTTCAATATTCTCTTAAAAGGGCCGAAAATCTCACTGATAGAGTTTCCATAATAACGCACATTGATCATCATGGCAGAATATATTATACCGCGTCAACTAAATACCCCACTGATAATTAGTGTCCATATTAGCGCACATTAATCACCATTAAAGAATATACTATCGTATTAATCAAAAGTATATATATATATTTATATGATAAAATACATAAATCAATTATCTATGTGTGTCCTTCGAACCCCAATCTATCATATAAAAGTCCGCTGAGCCTGGATTCATTAACCCTTTCTGTACCGGCGCCGTCTTTTAACTTTATTCAGGCTACTTTTAGACAATTTCATTCAGTTTAAAAATGGCCTCCAGCAATTAGCAAGCTTCGAACTATCTCACTTAATCCTTTTTACTACCACAGATCCTTCTTAAACTGCACAAAATCCTCTAAATGTAGCTAGATTAGTATTAAAAAGACGTCGCCGGTAAAGAAGGGGTTAACACATTTACCACCAAGATATCCGATAAAGTCGATGGTAAATCAAACATGTCATCTTTAAAACATAAGCATGGTGGAAGTCTGGGGAGGAAACTAAGAAATAATATATAGATAAATACAATCGAGCAATAACTAAACCATTCCTCCCTTACATAGGACATTGAAGTTAGTGTTCATTAATGACGTCCCATCCGAAGAAGTATATTGTGGTACCGTACCTTGATAATATTTGATAGCCCCTGTGTACCAAGCGATGAACTCATCCTACCCACCACAGGATCCAAAGGGCAAATATGTGGAAATGAACACCGTGGCAGAGCGTGGCCTACCGTAACCCCCAACTCTTATTTACTTTTACATTATTTATTTCGTGCTATCACCAATCACCAATTCACTTACAATTAAATCTAATCAATGAAATCAATGAAATTAATGAATACATGTGGTACTCCCAGGAATAGAAGCCTGCATACTGTGGCAATAAAACACTAGCAAACAAATGGTGTGTTGTACCGGTATGAGTTCCTATGCAGACATTATTAGGGAGGGGGGGAGGGAGGTTGGGGAGGAGTGGGAGAAGAGAGGAATACATATCATAATCCTTAAATTAAGCAATGCATATCCCAAACAACCCACCTGGAATTGAACCCTGGACCAAGTGATCGAAAGGGAAACAGGCTATTATATGTTTGATGTGTACTAGTGGGTTATCAGTACTTAACGAGTGCACTTTTGATTGTGTGAGTGGTTGTGCACTTGAGTGAACATAGTGTAAAGTACATGTGTTTATTGTACATGCTTGTTGAACTGAAACATATTATTTATCGTAAATTATGTGCTTGTATAAGCTTATGTATTTATTACCACAAACACTTCATAGGAGTAGTACACCGTTATGCATCTCGGTAAACATACACACACACACACACACACACACACACACACACACACACACACACACACACACACACACACACACACACACACACACACACACACACACACACACACACACACACACACACACACACACACACACACACACACACACACATGATAACAGCTGACGTACTAGTAAATATAAAGTCTATATTGGTAGCACTATATGCAGCCTAACGTATAATTCAAATTTTCAATATATCAATTACTCTCTTGCACCTTTCATTGTTATCTGTTTTGCCTGTATTATGTATAAATATTCTTTTCATATCTGCATTAATTAATATGTAAACTGTGTATTTTCAGCCCCATCCGGCTGCCAATTATCAACATACCATTTATTATTATTACACACACACACACACACACACACACACACACACACACACACACACACACACACTGTACGTATTTACCACAATTGAATTAAATTATAATTCATAAACTTTGATTGTACAATTCAGGCACATATACGACTATAGATGGATAAATAATAATAGATTGATCTATGAATAGATATATACATAAATATCTTTAGACATAAGTATTGATTGATCGATGGGTAGATAGGTTTTATACAGATACAGTTATCTAGTCATATAGACAGATCAACACACATTACAAAGTACAAAGGAAATCAAGCAACAACAGATCTAGTGACTCTTCTAGGTTGCTTGTCCTCCAAAACACTGAGGATCAAGTGTCCAAACAGTGGTTTAGAGTGGGTAAGGGAACATTGGAAAGGGAATTAATGCCCTGGAACTAATGTCCGTGGCAGGATTAGGAAGTTAGTAGGGGACAGATGGGTTAGTAACTGAGGGGGGGATAAAATAAAGTTATTCATTTACAAACGCAGTCAGTCGCGGGTTTGATGCGAGATATTTGTCTAGGCGGAGTTTAAATGAATCAACGGTGATGCAGTCTATAACGTTTCGGGGAAGCCCATTCCACAAGTTGACAACTCGATTGAAGAAGAAATTCTTAGATTCGTGTGAGTTAAAAGATTTACCAATAATTTTGCAACCGTTTCCCCACGTGTAATTAGATTGGTCGATAGTGAAGTACTTACTACAGTTCATATTGTCGATGCCTTTGATGATTTTGAACACTTGAATTAAGTCACCTCTTAATCTGTGCTGGGTTAAAGGAAATAGATTTAATTCTGTAAGACGCTCTTCGTATGGTTTGTTCTTTAGGCTAGGTATCATTTTGGTAACTCTACGTTGAACTCGTTCTAGCTTGTTTATATCTTTTTGGTAATAAGGGCACCAGGATTGAACGCAGTATTCCAGAAGAGGGCGGACTAAGGAATTGTAAAGGGTTAGGATAACTTCTTTGGATTTATGCTCAAATGACCTGCCTATAAAGCCAATTATTTTGTTTGCCTTCTTAACAACTTCTGAACATTGTTTACTCGGTTTTAGGTTACTCGATATTGTTACTCCCAGATCGGTTTCTCTGTTTACATTCTTAAGCTGAGTGCCATTCATCGAATAGTTTGCTTTCTCATTTAGGTATCCGATATGTAGTACTTTACATTTATCCGCATTGAAACTCATTTGCCAAATTTGGGCCCAACATGACAATTTATCTAGACTGTGTTGCATATTGTCAACTTGTTCTTTTGAGAGTACGCTATTTGCAATTTTTGTATCGTCAGCAAATTTTGAGATTGTACAGGTGAGACCCTCATCTATGTCGTTGATGTAAATTAGAAAGAGAATTGGTCCTAGTACCGATCCCTGGGGTATCCCGCTACTGTCCATTTATATGCCTTACCGTTTATGACTACTCTTTGCTTTCTGTCGCTGAGCCAATTTTCTATCCATTTCAACACACCGTCTTGTATTCCATGCGCTTTTAGTTTTAGCAGTAAACGTTTGTGGGGAACTTTGTCAAAGGCCTTTTGAAAATCAAGGTATATAATATCTACAGCTTTACTCTCATCGTAGAGGCTGAGGATATCGTGGAAGAAGTCTAAGAGGTTTGTTAAACAGGAACGTTTTTTACGAAAGCCGTGTTGAGTATCTTTAAGTATGTTATTTTCCTCTAAGTGATTTACGAGTCTGTCTCGTATGACCGTTTCTAGCATTTTACATACAACTGAGGTTAAGCTAATTGGACGATAGTTATGGGGTAGGGATTTGCTGCCTTTTTTGAATATCGGTGTTACGTTGGCTAGCTTCCACTGATCAGGCATAGTTCCAGACTGCAAGGATTTATTGAATAGTAATGTCAGTGGTTTGGAGAGCTCATCCTTAGCTTCCTTTAGAACTCTAGGCGAGATTGTATCAGGTCCAGGCGTTTTATTTACCTTGAGTTTATCTAAACAATTCAATACTTCTCTCTCTGTAACGGTGATATTGCTTAGAACATCTGAATTATCAATCTGAATCGGCGATGGTGTAGGGATATCACTGAGGTCTTCTGTTGTAAAAACTGATGCAAAGAAGGTATTGAGGGCATTACTCATTTGTACTTCGTCTTTGGTGTATTCTCCATTTTCATCGACTAACGGTCCAACAGTTGAAGTAACTACTTTTTTCTTTCTGATATAACTATAGAATTCTTTCGGGTTTGTTTTACTTTGATTCGCAATATGTAACTCTAAGGTCTTTTTACTCTGCTTAATTAACTTTTTGGCTTTGCGTCGTAGCTCTACAAATTTCAGCCGTTCTTCGTCATTTTGTGAGGATTTTAATCTATCATTAGCAAAAATTTTAGCAAGCAGGCAGTTTGAAATATCTTTATTCCACCATTTGGGCTTATTATTATGGCCTGGACGCCGTATTTTCGATGGTATGCAGTCTTGCACTGCTTTTAGGTAAGTGGCTTCGAATAACTTCCAAGCTGTATTTATGTCGTTATTGTTAATTAAAACGCTCCAGTCAGTTTCTTTAAACATAGCTCTAAGTTTATGGAAGTTTGCTTTCTTGAAATTAGGGACTTTTTCGATGCTACTATTTGGTTCGTTACTAGTAAACTTTAAAGTGAAAGTTATCGTACGATGGTCGCTGTTACTGAATTCATCACCAACATTCAAATTCTCTATTAATTCTTCTTTTGTTGCAAGTACAATGTCAAGAACGTTATTACCACGGGTTGGCGTTCGAACAAATTGATAAAGCGAACTCTCTTGCAAGTTCGTATACAAGTCATGTCCGGAGTGTGAAGTAAGAGTATCGCCCCACTTGGTCACAGGTAAATTAAAGTCGCCAAAAATTACGGTATCTTGTGAGTTACTTACATCTGCAATTTGTTCGTAAATTTCTCGGTCAGTTTGCACTGATTGAGCTGGAGGTCTGTATATTAATGCAAGTATTATTTTTGTACCTTTATTATTCTTTATTAGCACAAAAGATTCGTCGACGTTCACAATTTGAGGTTTTGACAAGAGGGTAGGGTTAAGACTTTCTTTGATATAAAGTAAAACGCCACCTCCATTTCGATTTATTCGGCTTTTCTCAAACATTACATAACCGGGAAGTGAATACTCTGCTAAAAAGTCTCTATCTTCTGTATTGAGCCAAGATTCTGTTATGCCAATCACATCATAATTTTCTGTAAACACTAGGTCCTCTAAATCTGAAAATTTATTGCGTATGCTACGAGCGTTTGCATAGAAAACCTTTAAATTTGTTATTTTAGAACTCACGGAACGCTCTTTAATAATATTTTTGGTTCTTGTCGGATCTACATTTATGTTCATGGCTGTCCTCGGTCCTCGCTGTCTTTGGTCCTTATCGCTGGTGGTCCTCGGTTGCCTCTGTTTTTTTCTTGGCGTTGGATGATTTATGTCACTGCTGCTTCTTCTCGGATGGCGTTTTTTGATCCATGGCTGCGGACTGCTTCGTGTAGGAGACGACCCATGCGTGCTGAACCCACAGGGTTTAGATGAGTGCCATCCTTGCGGAACAGAGTAGGCTGGTTGTAGAAGTTGTCCCAGAGGACATTCATAAATACAGTAGCCTATATGCATGCATACTATTCATACTTACATTCGTGCATATTTTATAGATAGATAGATAGATAAATAGAAAGATAGATATATAGATACAGTAGATACAAAGGTTGATGCAGTAAATAGATAGGTAAACAGATACATAAACATACAGGTTAATGCATATATAACAAAGTTGCTAGACCTGTTAGCGTAAGGCGGTACATGTGTGTAGTGTGTCTGTGTGTGTGGGTGTGTGTGTGTGTGTGTGTGTGTGTGTGTGTGTTGGATTGCGTGAGAACCCAACCCTATCGTCCACTTCCTAACCCCCCCCCCCCCTACTACCCCCTCTCACCACCCTCTCTTCCCCCCTTACTCTATCCCCTCTACCCATCCCTACTACCCCACCAATCCTTCTACTCCCCCACCAATCCTTCTACTCCCCCTATACCCTCCTTACCCCCCCTTACCCCCCTATATCCCCCCTACATCCCCCTTACCCCCTTCCACTCCAGCTAACAACCCTCAATACCTCCTTACTCCATAACTACCCCTCCCTTCACCCCCACTACTATCTACCCTTCTATGCCCCTACAATCCCCTCTCCCACAGCCCCTCTCCCCCCCCCCTTACCACCCTCTACTACCCCTTCTTCCCCTTCCCCCCTTCCCCCCCCCCCCCTCCCACCCACTATCCCCGTTATCTGTGTTATCAGTCCGTGGTAAACAATAGGACCCATACTGTCCCCTGCCTCCTCTCATTTCCCCCCCCCCCCCCTCTCTCTCTCTCTCTCTCTCGCTCTCTCCTCTCTCTCACTCTCCTCTCTCACTCTCACTCTCACTCTCACTCTCACTCTCTCTCTGTATATATATATATATATATATATATATATATATATATATAATTCTGATAACTATATAATTGTATTATCTGCCTAGCCCTTTCAGTAAGGTGACGTCATATATACTGTACATACATACATATTATATTATTCAACTTAGAAGGGAGTTTCGAAGTTATAAGTTAATTCTACTGTATTCCTTGGAATCTTTCCTAACCTAAGGAAAATTATTTGGAAGTAGCATAATAAAGTAAAGAAATGGCCGTTTGATTTTTTATTTTATTTTCATTTTGTTTCTGCCATTTTCAAGCAATGTGTTTTAGTTTGTCCCCTATACTAACAAAAACAGCTTACGAGATTTACTTCAAACTAAGAATATTGCCATCCAGACACCTTTAAGCTAAATTTTTACATTATTTTAATAAAAAGTGACCCAGCCGAAGGCCAATTTCTTCTAAAGTATGGATGCTAAGCATGGTTCACACATTCAGGAGTGCGTGCCCGAGTTTCCACGAGTATTCAGTCGCCGATACTCGGGTAATGACTCTTCCAATATCGGAGGAACATGTGGGCACTCTGGGTCACTCCCGGACACTCCTGGGAAGTCGGCTCGTGCAGCCCAAATTTCAAACATGCATGAAATTCTAGCCCCGAGTCAGCTTCACGTCAAGACACTCGTGATCACTCTTGAACATTCAAAATAAATCTTAAGTACTCGAATGAACTCTTAACAACTCTTTAGTACTCGGTTTTAATCGGGAACACTCGCAGACAAAAGCACATGATCGAAACAATGGGAGGCAGTCTGGGCATACTCTTAACAAACTCGTAGGAATACTCGTGAACACTCGGCAATACTCGTGTTGCATTCGGGATCACTCGTGATTACGCTTACATACTTGCATGCACTCGGGATCCGAAAATGACCGTTAAAATTAAAATTTCCACACACTCTCAGTACACTCGCAATGACTCGGTAATTATTTCGAGTGTCCACAAATGTACTCGTGGACACTCGAGGACACTCCGGTACACTCGTGGTATTTTTCACAATCGGCCTCTTTTTTGGCCGATTACCTGCGATTGGAGATTCGGCCAAACTCTGCCTCACACTCCTGAATGTGTGAACTAGGCTTTAATCGTGGCCATGCGCTGAACCTTTAACTGGCTCGGTGGTGTAATGGTCATTAGGGGGTGTTTGGTGTTGGGAGTGAAATTAATATATTAAGATTTTATGATCACTATTGCTCGCTCAGAAGAAAATCTACACCTGAATGGGATAACGAGTAGCATTATCGCCAAAGTAGTTGGGTTAAACGTCTAAAAAACTAATGGAGCGAACCAGGCAAGGTCCAAAAGGACCCTCATCGAACCAAATAGGGTTATGACTGTATAATTTACTTGACAATTCTCTTTTATTAATTTCACTCCAACACCAAACACCTCCCAACGAAATTAATGAAAGCATGTGATCCACCGGGATTCGAAACTGAGTTACATCACACAGATTTTAAACACTAACCATTATACCGTCAAGAGAGTTAACACATAGTTATTAACACATAGTTGGAACAACTTAAGTAAAAGTAGCTCTTTACCAGTCGGACGCGTGGACAACTGTACACCATCATCATCATCCCTGAAGTATCTAATGCAAGGGAAGACGATAATCACTGTCTCTCCACGGTGGCTTATTTAGGTTTGGTATGGTTGTATGTGTGGTGAGACGTGCATGTGAAAAGTTAAAGCGCTGTTAGTCACGTTTTGT
Source organism: Paralithodes platypus (assembly GCA_032716605.1). Taxonomy (NCBI): domain Eukaryota; kingdom Metazoa; phylum Arthropoda; class Malacostraca; order Decapoda; family Lithodidae; genus Paralithodes; species Paralithodes platypus. Next base: position 57,475,737 of record CM064572.1, read on the forward strand.
TAGTGGAGTCTGTAAAAAAATATAACTCGGAAAAGTTGATCAAACGGTTAAAATCACTATATGAGGAGGAGCACTTATTGACAACGTTTAGTGACCAAAATAAGCTGTATGCGAAATGTCAATAATGTGCTATTTATCTAATTGTGTTTATCCAGTGTAATCTACAGCCATTATCTAGAGCTTGTTTATGTTGACCTTCTGTTGTTTATGATTTGACATTGGCCTACAGCTTCTCAGATCTCACCCATTGCAATCATTAGGCGATATTATGTATCGACGATAAGTAAGGTCATCTGGGAGTCTGAGGGTTGTTAGGTTTTACCATGATGACTCCAAGCGGTCCAATGCTAAGGAACATTTAATCGTGCAATAATAGCCAGGATGACATTTTAATTTAAAAAGAGTCTTGATAACGTAATGCAGAAGTGCGCGGAATTTCGGTGCGAGTGTCATAGGTTCGAGTCCTTTGAGTGCCACATGTGTTTGTTGATTTCATTAATTGAGTTTAGAAGTGGAGTTGAATAGTGAACAAATATGAAATAGTCAAGTTTTTGGGAGTCCATGAGCGTCAATATCAACAATCCTCAGTATCCTACGGGGATCAATCATTGAATTAGTGGGGTCAATCGTGTGGCCCCCTGTAAAATAAGACGAGTAAGCCACCAATATTGTTAAACCAATATGGATAACTATGACAATGGTAAACCCACACCAAATACCAACAACAACAACAAACACCAACAGCAAAAAATATGCCGAGGTGATGATGGTGGCAGCAATGATCGTGGTTGGCATGGGCGAAGGGGAGGTGGAGGGTAGGGGGTTAGGAGGGCTTATATGTACCCCCCGCCCCCAATATGGTCGCTAATGGCCCCCTAATTATCCCCCCCAACTACCGATTATGACGCTACGGTAATGACAGCTTGGCGGCACGGGAGGAAGGCGAGAATTTGTATAGCTCATTATCGACGCGGATGTTTATTGTAAAGAGGAGAGGCTGTGTGGGAGAGAGAGGGAGAGGGAGAGGGGGGTAGAAGGGAGGGAGGGGTGAGAGCTGCATTGTTGAGTACTGGTATATGGTTTATTGGTATACTCTTGTTCTCTCTCTCTCTCTCTCTCTCTCTCTCTCTCTCTCTCTCTCTCTCTCTCTCTCTCTCTCTCTCTCTCTCTCTCTCTCTCTCTCTCTCTCTCCCTCCCTCTCTCTCTCTCTCTCTCTCTCTCTCTCTCTCTCTCTCTCTCTCTCTCTCTCTCTCCTCTCTCTCTCCTCTCTCTCTCTCTCTCTCTCCTCTCTCTCTCTCTCTCCTCTCTCTCTCTCTCTCTCTCTCTCTCTCTCTCTCTCTCTCTCTCTCTCTTTCTTTTGCTTGTTGCACCCTTTGGCACTATTGTCTATGTATGTAGCTCCTGTTGCACCCGTTGGCACTGTTGTATATTGTATTCCTGTTGGCACTATTGTATTTACTATATTTGACCCTCCTGTTGCTATTATTGTCCTGCTATTAATTTATATATGGAGTCCTCCTGTTGGCACTGTTATATATACTGTATTCCTGTTGGCACTATTGTATGAAATATATATGACCGTCCTGTTGCTATTTTTGTCTCTCTATTGATGTGTGTATGGAGCCCTCCCGTTGGCACTGTGGTGTAGGGGTGTGACAGGGACAACAATGGGGCGGGGATCGGAAGACGGCCATTGTGCTAACCTATTAACATCTGTCATTGAGCCACAGGTTATTATTAATTCTACACTCATTATTATGGGAGGGACCTTGAGAGAGAGAGAGAGAGAGAGTGTGTGAGTAAGTGAGTGAGTGAGTGAGTTACATTAAGATTCAGAGATAGGTGAGTGCTAGGTGGTGGAGTAATCTAAGGCTCTGTTCAATGTCTCTACAAGGCCAGTATATGGTACAGCGGAGGTTCGAACCCCTCTGGAGCCAGTAGAGTTCGTGCATTTGGTTTAATCACATATAAACGCTTAGACTGATTTTTTTTTTTCAATATGTACCGGTATATATTATATACAGTATATATATATATATATATATATATATATATATATATATATATATATATACTGTATACTATACCATTATCACTATTACTGTCTTCTGTTTCACCTCTTGTACCTTGTCTCTGTCCAAAACCTGCTGCAGATCTCACTAGCCTTCACCACCATCTTCTTCTTGAGATAGGCTTACACGAACTTCACAGATATTGCGGCCCTTTTCATTGATTGAGTTTTGAAGTGAGGTTGGTTGGTGAAATTTGTTTTTATTCTGGTTCAGGAGCAATTTATAGCAGGCCTTCCCGAGGGTTAAGTGCCCCATTAATTACTCCTTCCATTCGTCTATACATTAGGCTACCATAGCGCAGTTGGAATATATGTACATGCTCAAATTAATAATTATGCAGGATTCGAAACTGCATAATAAATTGTAGGCTTGTGCATATTTCTTTAACTGTCTTGATAGCGTAATGCATAAGTGCGCGGAATTTCGGTGCGAGTGTCCTAGGTTCGAGTCCTTAGCGTGCCACATGTATTTGTTGATTTAATTGATTGAGTTTGGAAGTGAGGTTGGTTGGTGAAAACAAAATATTATTACTAAAAGGAGACTAAGGACAACAAAGCAAAGGGCTCTCTCCCCACCCACTACATCCCCGGTGTAGTTTGCATTCTCAGAGACAATGGTGAAATATCATATGAAGCGAAACGATAATCAATACTGGTGTACAGAATTATAATGATCTAATCCGGTTATATTAGCGGTATCAAGGTGTTTATGTGAGACCTTGAAGATATGTCAGAGAGGAACGTGACATTACAGGGCGATACATTACATTTCCAGATTCATAAATTATTATTCTGGTTGACTCATAACCGTAATGGAGTTCTAGAATTATGTATTTTATTTATATAATTAGTTTTAATTAATTCACATTGAGCAGGATGTCTTTTTTTGGATCTTGAAAACATTGAAAATAGACACAGATTACATTATTAACTATAAATAAATTCTACTGCATACAGGTACAGAATTAATATAATTGTAATATTACACACTGTATTTTCTCTTAACCAAAAGTATAGTTTCAAAACCTATACGGTACTAATTATTACCTCCGCCAACGGCCTTGGCCTGCTCGGGGCCTTGGGGCTGTTCGGCCAGGCAGCTTGGGGAACAACAACAACAACCTCCGCCAACGAAATTGGACCGTTTTTTTTTTTTTTTCCTTTGTTGGTCTGTTTGTCTTGAAACAAGATATCTCACGAAGTTATGAATAATTTTCACGAAATTTGGTAGGCATATACTAGTTTTGTCAAGGAAGAAGTGATTCAAGTTAGGAGGCGATCCGGAGATTTTCACAAAATTTGGTGCACAAATAGGATATGCGACCAACTTTGATGCACAACTCCCTAACTCGCCAGGGAAACCTATAGAACTTGCCTAGAAACCTTCTTATATTAAAACTCGATCTTCCCTTGAAGGTCCGTTTTAGTCCCAATTTAATCAATTAATTACCAGAACACACACTGTCCCATTTGCTACCTTTGCCAGGGATAATTATACCCCTTACTCCTAAGCCGATTCCGCCTTGATTGATGAGATATACTGTAACTGTCACTGTAAGGTAATTCTAAAACGCAACTCCCGCCTTTACACCATTAACAAACATTCACATTTACACTTGTATGTTCAATCTCTTAATGATGAGGCTACTATTTACTGTATTTGTGTTAATCTTCATATATACTGCTCTGTGATAAGTAATAAATTAAAACCCCATAAGTTGTCCTATGCATTTATTTTCTAAGTTAAATACCTCCACTGAAATTAAAGAGTCTATGCCTCCCTAACTCAGACCAGCCAATAGACGCTAATAAAACAGTTTTGGCTGGGCAAAACTACCACTTCAGTAATACGACATTTTCTGCACGTTATTCTGGCTATCAAAAGAGTTTATTCAGCTCAAGAAGGATGTCTTGATTCAATATTTAGTTCCACTTGCACTTCATAAGCTTCTCACAATCGTTTAGTAAAAGCCAGAACACACGAAAAATGTGATACAATGGTGTGTGTGTGTGTGTGTGTGTGTGTGTGTGTGAATTATGAGAACAGGGAAGAGATTGTGGGATGTGGCGGTTGATAAATGTACTACTCATAATAGCACCACGTTGGCCCAGCCCATAGCCCATACTTCCCAATAATGTAGTGGAACCATTTTTAGGGTCTCTCTCTCTCTCTCTCTCACATCCCTTCCCCATCCGACATCTCGCTCTCTCTCATCTCTCTCTTCTCTCTCTCTCTATCTCTCTCTCCTCTCATCTCTCCTCTCTCGTCTCTCATCTCGCTCTCTCTCTCCTCTCTCTCTTCTCTCTCTCTATCTACTCCTCTCGCGCGTCTCTCTCTTCTCTCTCCTCTTCTCATCCTTTCTCTCTCTCTCTCTCTCTCCTCTCTGCTCTCTGACTCTCTCGCTCTCTCATCTCTCTCTCGCTCATCTATATCCTCACTCTTCTCTCCTCGTCTCTCTCTCTCTCTCTCTCTCTCTCCTCTCTCTCGTCTCTCGCTCTCCTCTCTCCTCTCTCTCGTCCCTCGTCCTCCTCCCTCCTCTCTCCGCGTCTCGCCTCTCACTCCTCTCTCCTCTCTCGTCCTCTCTCTCTCCTCTCTCTCTCATCTCTCTCTCTCTCTCTCTCTCTCATCTCCCATTCTCTCTCTCTATCTCTCTCCTCTACTCATCTTCTCTCTCTCTCTCTCTCTCTCTCTCGTCTCTCTCTCTCTCTCTCATCTCCTCTCTCTCCTCTCTCTCTCTCTCTCGTCTCTCCTCTCCTCCTCTCTCTCTCTTCTCGATCTCTCTCTCTCTATCTCTCTCTCTCTCTCTCTCTCTATCTCTCTCTCCGCTCTCGTCTCTCTCTCTCCTCTGCTCTCTCTCTCCTCGCCCCTCTCTTCTCTCTAACCTCTCTCCTCACGTCCTCTCTCGCACCCTTCTCTCTCTCCGCTCTCTCTCTCCTCCTCGCTCTCCTCCCATCTCTCTCCGTCCTAGTCGTCTCTCCTCCTCGTCTCTCTCCCTGCCACTCCCCGATCTCTCCTCCTCCTCCTTCCCTCTCTCCTCTTTCGCTTCCCTCTCTCTCTCTCCCTCCTCCTTCCTCCTCGTCTCCCTTCTTCTCTCTCTCTCCTCTCTCCGGTCCCCTCTCTCTTCTCCTCCCCCCTCTTCCTCTCTCTCCCTCTTTCTCCTCTCATCCTCCTGCTCTCTCTCTTCTCTCCAACATGGGACACAATTACCCACTGACTGGAAGAGACAGCGTAATATTACACCGATATTTACAAGGGAGATAAAAAACTACCCAGGGAAATTACAGGACGCCATTAGCTTAACTTCCGTTATTGTGAAACTATTAGGAAAATCAATTATAAGAGACCCGAACTTGTACTTTTTCATAGAGAATAATAATCTTATTAATACTAGTCAACAACGGCTTCAGAGGCAAAAAAAATCATGCCTAACGAAACCTTATCGAATTGTTATGACAACCTATTTAAGATTAATGATTTTAGCCAAAAGTCTTGATATAGTGTACTTGGACTTCCAAGGAAGGCCTTCGACAACGGTCCCTCATAATAAATTACTTCAGACGGTTCCGGAGAAGGAATTCTAGGACATCACAAGGAAGCACACTTAATTGGATAAAGGAATTGGTTAAGCGAAAGAAAGCAAAGAGTAATTATTAATGGAGTGGAATCAGAATGGACCTCCGGTGGACTAGTGGACGTCCCAAAGGGTTTCAGTTCTGGGCCCAGTAATTATTCATAATATATATTTAATGATTTAGACAACGGCATTCATAACATAATTTCGCAAAATTTCCCGCCGATGGACACTACACTAGGAAATGCAATAATATCAGAAAAGCGAGAGTAGAAGTATTAGCCTGCAATCAGATTTAAAAAAAGAGTCAGATGGTGGTCAGAAAATTGGCAGATTGCCCTTTAAACCGTTAAACCAATGCCTGATACTACAAATAGGCTCCCGAAACAACAAATACGAACCTCCATATGAATGGAGAAACGTTATAAAGAGCGTATCACAGATGAAAAGACCTAGGAGTGCTTATCACTGAAAATCTAAAATCTACACGGCCAATGCACCGCAGCATCTAACAACGCAAATAGAGCGCTCGGTTTTCATTAATAGAAATTCTCATTGTCATAGTAAAGACATAGTTGTAACCACTAATATAAAAAGTATTGTGAGGCCAACATCTGGAGGTATGCTGTGCATTTTTTGGTATCCCTACGTTAATAAAAGACATAGAGAAAAACTAGAATCCGTTCAGCGTTAGAGAGCAACAAAGGTTAGCCCTTCCCTTAGAAATAACCGCCATACAATGTGAGATTAAGGAGAACTCGACCTGTTTTTGTCGCTTAAGGAAAACCGGAGAATAAGGGACAAGCTGATAGAGTGTTTTAAGATACTAAAAGGCTTTAGTAACGTAAAATTCTAATAATCTATTTAAAGATAGCCAAAGAAGGTTCCACAAGAGTAAACAAATTAAAAACTAACGATGCAGGGAAAGCCGAACCTAAGACATAAACTAAAAATTTCTTCACAACCCGCCACAGTATTATTAATTGAGTGGAATAAGAGCCCTAATGAAGTTATTGACAGTGACTCCGATATAAAGTCATTTAAAAAAGAAAAAAGGTTTAGACCAAACATTATCACAGAAAAAGTTGGTCTGCGTAGTAGAAGCTGATCCACTGATAAGAGAACCTGGCGGAAATGAAAACGTTTTCAGTTGAAGAGAGAAAGAGGAAAAAAAAAAAAAAAAATTGAAAGGGTGGTTTTTTTTGGTCCATGCCTTTTCCTTTCCACTTGCTAACTATACTATAAAATATCAATTTCCTTCAGGCGATTTCCAAAGCCCGGCAAGGGTTATTCACTTCTAACTATTTTCATTGTACGGGCATATTGCCGGAGGGACGAGAGGAGGGTGGGGAGAGAGAATTACATCTTTGCTATCCTTTCCTTCCACTTTCTCTTTAGGGTTGCTGCTAATATCTATTAGGATTAAGTCCTGGTCACCTCGCAGGGATCGTAAGATCTGTGTGGCCAGTGTATCTATGTAAATCTCTCTCTCTCTCTCTGCAGTTATCTACCTGAATCAAACATCTCAATTTTTGTGTGTTGATAGTTCATCCTTAGTACGTCATAAGACAAGGGTAGCATCTCGTATTGTGTCCCTCTAAAACGACTCCGCAAGGTCTTTGGATACACCAACTGTTCTTTGTAGCTTTTGTACTTCACCAAGTTTCGTCCTCGGGCCCCCCTTATCTCGCCCCCTACCAGTCGTCAACCTTGCAGTAAGAGAAACAAAAAATAGAATTTGTCAAACTTTTCCACTGGCTGTTAAACCCCCTCTCGGAAGCTTTATTGGCGACCCCGGGGTATCAGATTCTTTACCATAACGTCATTCCTATAGAATTCTGGTAAACACATTAGATGGCTTCGTTCAGCTTGGGAGGGACCTGTATCAATCAAGGAGTAAAGACAAGTCAATCAAACAGTAAACAGTAGTATTCTGGTAAACATTATAAGTTTTAGTTATCTTTGGAAAGATATGTGGGAATCAAAGTGGTAAATTTGTATGTTAGTAAAGATTAGATAATTGTATTCAACATTAGGACATGTCGATTCCTATAAGCTCATTTTAAGCTAAATAATATGTCAGATAAAATATAAAAAAATGGCGCCGTTGTACCGAAATGGTCAGGAAAGGGTTAAAGTAGTGACTTGTAATAAATGTTAGTGTTATGAAACCTGAACACATTCTTTATTACAGTGAACGATAGAAAA
>CM064572.1:57483687-57521187 GCA_032716605.1 Paralithodes platypus
CGTCATAAACCGTAACGAAGAGCGCTTAAAAGAACTAAATTTGTTTAGCTTAACAAAGCGCAGAATGAGAGGTGACCTAATAGAGGTGTGTCAAAATCTTCAAGGGATTCAGCAACCTAAATGTAAACGAATTATTTAACGATCAATCAAGCCAAACACGAAGAAACATGGTTATAAGATTATAGGTCAAGCCGTTTTCAATTCTCACGAGGCCAAGCATTTCTTTCTCTTCAAACACCGCGTTGGGAATAATTGGAACAGACTACCCACCCCCCCCCTCGAACATTTGTAAACTGTAATAGCCTGTGCGAAACATTTAAGACCGATCTAGGATCACAACATGGCAATACATAACCCCCGATTAACACAGTTTCTTTCAGAATAAACGCGGCAACGAAATGTCAACGCATACCCGCAATGTATATTGATTTTCATACATCTGTTCCCTTTCAGAATTGTAGTAAATAGAGTTAGCTTAGATTACACATCACTTCTTTTTTCTCCCTGTCCTGTCCGAATTTCCGTGTCCTTTTTTCATATACTACATTGGGGGTATTTTGTTCCGATCTGTTTTCCCATGCCAATATTAGCCGGAGGGAGTGGTGAGTGGGGAGGAGCCTTCGTCTTTGCTATCCTGTAATCCTTTTCTCTACCTTCGTAGTCAGTAGATTAGTAGTTTTAGATATCCAAACTGCCCGCGTCAGGACCAATAGGTCTGTTGCAGTTTGGTTTCTCTCTTTGTATTCCTTTGTATCATCATCTCCACGCATCCCCCCCCCCCCCCAATACTATCCAGGAGTCAGTAATATGTACTTTGTTATTTTACTAACCCCTAGGTCAAAGTTTACCCCACACTACCATTTATTAACGAAGCTCAAATCACTCATTCCATAATTCACTCCTGCATCATTACTACCACCACTTTAAATTGCCACCCGCCCACTACTAACTATTGCCACCATATTCTTTTTCACGCATAACCACCCACTACACGCACCATATCACAACAACCGACCAAACAGGTCCGTCACCACCACAACTATCACCAACCCCCCCCACCACTAGCACCAACATGGCCACTAACACCACCACCACCACCCTTATCACCACCAACCCCACCCTTATCACCACCACCACCACCCCACGCAACCACTAGCACCAAAACTTTCACCACACACCCCACCACCCACCCCACCATAGCATCTGCCCGCCTCTACCTGCTAGTCAGGAACTTTGTTTGCTTGTGTACTTGACACCAGGAAACATTAGGGTTAATACTAGTTTCCCCCTTCATCAAAATGGTTGTAAGGGTAAATGTGACAATATACTCATACTTTTGTGGATACGCCTGAGCTTCACCTACACGTTTTAATGTGTGTTTGTGTGTGTTTGTGTGTGTGTGTGTGTGTGTTTGTGTGTTGTGTGTGTGTGTGTGTGCTGTGTGTGTGTGTGTGGTGTGTGTGTGTGTGTGTGTGTGTGTGTGTGTGTGTGTGTGTACAATCAATAGTGGGTTCATGAATATATATATTCCATGATATTTCTAGGGTTAATTGTATAAATAGATTGAGCCGACAGCTTAAGCGTACACAGTTTTAAAATCATTAGAAATAGAGTGTTAGGTTAGCTTAAGTAAGTTAGGTTAGGTTAAGTTTGATCTGGATAGTTTCATTTGGGTTTAACAAATACTGGCAAGCATGCATAACTCGCGTTTGTATCGAAAAAGACATCGTAGCATACATGTGCGTGTGCGTGTGCTTGTGCGTGTGTGCTATAAAGTACTAACAGCAAAAACCCGTAATTGTGATTGTAGTGGTAGTGAAGTACCACCTATAGAGTGCGTCAGTCAGTTGAGGCACAGTCGGGAACAAAAGTCATGGTACACATCCATAACTCCAACATTGACTTTACCTCTAGCATTAAGAGTATATTGGTCATTAACATACCTGGACTATAATAGACTATTACAAGAGTGTTTCAGGTATATATAGAGTTGTTTCCTCTTAGCACTATCTGGTGCAACGTCTTGGGGTTATTATGATATTTTGTTTTAATTATTATTGAGGGTTTTATTTGTTTTAGCCATTTTTTAACTGTGTTTTTAGTTTACCCCCAAGACTTAGAAACACGCCTCTCCAGACCCCCTTCAAACTAAAAAACGCCACCCAGACCCCCTTCAAGCTAAATATGTACCGTACATTTTTCGTTAGAAAAATTTCCCGGCCAAAGGCCGGTTTCTCCCAAATTGCAGGCTCGCTATCGCTCGCCCAGGAATAATCGACACCCTACTGGGTTGAAGCATCTTATAATCGCCAAACTAATGAGGTGAAACGTCCTAAAATCCCCAAGCTAATGGAGTATATCAGGGAGGATCGAAATTGGCCCGCCCTGCACCTAATAGGGTTAAGCGGGTAGTGGTCTATATATTTACTTATTTATTTATTTTATACTAACCTCCCTAGACATCCGTCAAGCTTAAACAAATACCCCTAGACCCCCCCTCAAGATAAATTTGTACATTTTTCGGGAGAATAATGTACAAATTTATCTTGAAAGGGGTCTAGGGTTTTTTTTTAAATCTTGATGGAGGTCTAGCGAGGAAACTAAACAAATAATTTAAGTTATAAATCTATAGCCCCCAAAAACAAGTACTACCCCCTAACTAATTGCGTAACAACACGTCTAACTAACAAAGCCCCACCCATTCGCCTCAAAGAGACTGCAGTAACAGCTGTCGAGGACCCCCAAACAAAGGTGAGGCCATAACGAGAGCCTATACTTTGGAACCACCACCACCTGCCCGTCTCCAAATAGTGCAAAAATGGGTTTAAAACAGAGCAATAAGAGGTGGAGGAGGAGGAGGAGGAGGAGGAGGAGTAGGAGGAGGAGGAGGAGGAGGAGGAGGATGAGGAGGAGGAGGAGGTGGAGGTGGAGGGGGAGGAGGAGGTGGAGGTGGAGGAGGAGGTGGAGGAGTAGGGGGAGGGGGAGGGGGAGGGGGAGGGGGAGAAGAGGAGGATTCTGTTGTACTCCCCTCCTCCTCCTTCTTCCCTCACCTCCATCTCTCCTTCTTGCTCTTTCTTGTTCGCACTAACACACTCTCCTCTCTCTCCCTCATTCACACACACACACAGTCCTCTCTCTCTCTCTCTCTCTCTCACAGGTATCTCTTTTCTCACTATCCCCCTTTCCTTACCCTCATTATCACACCCACTTTCGTTCATGTAGATAATAATACTGATAAAAAGATCTGTCAGATATAAACAGTGTTCTCACTTGAGAGCATATGAGGACAAATGTGAAGGTATGCATGCATCTTTTATAATGCTACCTTTCTATATACTTCTTCAGGCGATGTTCAAAACCTTCAAGGTGATTAATTTATAATTATCTTCATTATTCGGTAATTTGTAGGAGGGCATGAAAGAGAGAGAGAGTGTTGTTTCTTCTTCTATTTGGATGAGGGAGACAAAAGGCAAAACTGCCTGTGACGAGTGACTCCTCCAGTTTAAATTTATATTGATCTATGTATTTATATATATATATATTTATTTTTCGGTACCATTGGTCGATGGTACACTATGTTTTTTTTTTTTCGAATGTTGAAAAGGTAGTGTAGTGTGTAATGTGTTTGTGGTATAATGTATTGCTATAAAGAGAAGGTGTTTTGGAGCTGCCCTCCAAGCTCTCCAAGCTGGACGGGTTGCCCTCAATATTGGTGATATACGGAAAGGATCGGCAAGGGAGGCCAGGTGGTAAAACAGTAGTTCCAGCTGGCCTTATCAGACACCTAGCACTCCCCTGGGAGTACCCGCCCCGTTTGGCTGGTGTCTACAGCCTCCTCCTAGGTGAGTGTGTGTGGGTGTGATGTGGGTGTGTGTGTTATCTTCCAATAAGGAACTTCTATGACAGACTATTTCCTTTACTCCTAAGCCGAAAAGTTGTCAATGAGATTATTCCCAACTTCACTCGTGTATGTAAATTAAATATATGTATGCATATATTTACCAACTAATAGTAAATTAATCTAATATAAATCTTTCTTTATTAGAAATATGTTTATGAACAAATGTAAATATTCTCTGGTTGTCTGCCGCTATTTAAGCGAGTAAATAATAGTTGCATGTAGGCCCTACCTGTTTCATTATTACGATACCTCAGTTTCTTATATTATGGCTAACAATAAGCGATGTAATAAAGCTCAGAAACTAGAGTCTCTCTCGTATGGGGGAATTACCAACCGGATGGGAATCTTTGTTATTATAGTCAATAACTTCCATGGCCATTATATTATTAGAGTAATTAATTATAGCTTGTATCGCTTTAGAGTCAGTCTCTCAGTCTCTCTCTCTCTCAAAGAAATAGTCTATTAATCAATCTGAGCTACCTGTGTCATGAGCACCTGTGTCATAAGTTGCTAGTGTCACGAGAGTAAGTCAGGGTCACGAAACAACTAAGCTACCTGAGTCATGCGGTAGAAATATATGACCCTCTTTAGGTACCTGTGTCATGAGTTACCATAGTGATAAGCACCAGTTTCCCAAGTTAAGGTTATGATACACCCGAGCCAGTCATTAGGTACCTGTGTCAAGAGGTACCTATGGCATGAGGTATCAAGGTCACGCCACACCTGAGCTAGCCTACCTGCGCTATGAGGTACCTATGGCATGAGGTCTCAAGGTCATGATACACCTGAACTAGCCTACCTGTGTCATGAGGTACCTGTGTCATGAGTACCTCTGTCATGAAGTGTCAGGGTAACGACACACCTGAACTAAGCCTACCTGTGTCACGAGTACCCAGGTCATGAGGTATCAAGGTCCACGCCACACCTGAGCTACCCTACGCTGTGTCATGAGTGCCTCTGTCATGAAGAGTCAGGGTAACGACACACCTGAGCTAACCTACCTGTGTCATATGGCACCTATTTTAATGAGGTACCTGTGTCATGAGCAACCTGTGTCATAAGGTACCTATATCATGAGGTACCTGTGTCATAAGGTACCTATGTCATGAGGTACCTGTGTCATGAGGTACCTGTGTCATAAGGTACATATGTCATGAGGTACCTGTGTCATGAGGTACCTGTGTCATGAGGTACCTGTGTCATAAGGTACATATGTCATGATGTACATGTGCCATGAGGTACCTGTGTCATGAGTACCTATGTCATGAGGTATCAGGGTAACGACACACCTGATCTACCCTACCTGTCATGAGCTACATGTGTCATGAGGTATCAGGGTAACGACACACCTGAGCTACCTTATCTGGCAAGAGGTACCTGTGTCATAAAGTACCTGTCATGAGGTACCTGTGTCATGAGGTACTTGTGTCATGAGGTACCGTGTCATGAGGTACCTGTGTCATGAGTACCCTTGTTATGAGGTATCAGGGCCACAACACACCTGAGCTACCCTACCTGTGTTATGAGGTACCTGTGCCATGAGGTATTAAGGTTACGACACACCTGAGCTAGCCTACCAGTGTCATGAGATACCTGTCATGAATACCTATGTCATGATATGTTAGCGTAACGACACACCTGTGCTAGCCTACCTGTGTCATGAGGTACTGTGCCATGAAGCATCAAGGTCACGATACACCTGAGCTAGCCTACCTGTGTCATGAGTACCTGTGTTATAAGTTATCAACATCACGACACACCTGGACTAACTTACCTGTGTCATGAGTACTTATATCACCAGGTATCAATATCATGACACACCTGGACTAACCTACCTGTGTCATGAGTACTTATATCACCAGGTACCATTATCATGACACACCTGGACTAACCTACCTCTGTCATGAGTACTTATATCACAGTTATCAACATCAGACACACCTGGACTAGTTTACCTGTGTAATTAGGTGGCTGTTTGTGTCATGTGTAGCCTACTTACACCACCAGGTATCAACATCACGACACACCTGGGCTAGTTTACCTTGTCATGAGGTTGTTGTGTGGGTGATGAGGTGACATGATGATGATGGGAAGCCACAGGATGTATGTGTACTCACTTTATCAACCTTCCGTCCTGCTTCTGGTCTAGCTGGTCTACACATACTGTCTCGTCTATATCTTGGTAAACATTTGTCTGTCTGTCTGTCTGTCTGTCTCTTCTTCTTCTTCGTCTGTGTTGTCCTTGTCTTTCAATTTATTATTTGGGGTTCTGCTATACCTACTAGTTTTAAGTCCATTGGATCGTAAAGTCCGTGTAGTGAGCATATCTATGTAAACCTGTATAAATATATATATCTGCACTTCCTTCCCTTTCCCTCTATCTCCCCCCCCCCCCTCTCTCTCTCTCTCTCTCTCTCTCTCTCTCTCTCTCTCTCTCTCTCTCTCTCTCTCTTTTATAACAAAGATATGTACTAAAGACCAATAAAGAGTACTGATTAAAACTACTAACAGATTGATGATACAGCAATCTACCTTAAGTATTGTTTCAGGAGAGAGCGAAGGTAATAAAGCACTAAGAAGCCTTAGTTATGTAGCTGTCAAAAAATAAATATACGGTATATATAACTAAATATATATCCTATCAACAAGTTTAATGCATAACGTTTAATCTAAACAGGATTCAAAAGGAAAATGTATGTATAATATATATATATATATATATATATATATATATATAATATATATATATATATATATATATACAGGTGTGTGTGTGTGTGTGTGTGTGTGTGTGTGTGTGTGTGTGTTTCAATACAGATATATTCGTAAGTTTGAAATTTAACGCTATATTCCTTTATGGGCCTTAAACGTGGATATACAGGCAATACACGGAATATATAATTATGACAATCTACGAACATGACCAATTATGTTTGTCATTAAGAAAATAAACTCGTAGATTATGTATTAACCGATGTAATTCTATTTACTTAAATAATAATTCTTACCACCAACTGAATAACAAATAGCATTCTATTATTAATTCCAATGCAAATAAAATATTTATGAATAAAACAAAACACGTCCATGAAAGCAAGCTACGAAGACGGACAATGCTAAATAATGGAAAATAGTTGCACACCCTGTAATACAAATATAATGAAAAACTAAAGGCATACATTTATCAATCAATATATAAAGGAATACATAATTAAATCAATATATAAATAAATATATATTATATAAATACATAAATCATAAATAATAATAATATCATACTACTAATAATACTAATACTAGTAATAATAATATTATTAAGAATAATAGCAACAACTTACCTCTATCCACTTTGAAGACGTTCGTTGATTGCAATGTGACGAACAAACTTGTAGACTGGTTAACACTTTTTCTTTGGCTACCTCCAGACGATTTTATTCCGATGAGGGGTAACCTAAAAATAAAACAAAATTGTATCTTGATATAATAAACTAGGTTAGGAGTTCCAGATTTGCATTAAATACACGATTTTGTAGCACAATATCTTCGAGGCTGAGTAACTGCGTGAACACCATCAACTAATTGTTGCAAACATTGTTTTTTAGGCATCAGCGACAGAAAATGTCAAAATGTCATACATTTTCGGGAACTGTATTATTTAAGTCGGATGATTTATGATTTATAATACTATGGCTACCGGCAGACGAATTCATTCACCTTCGGAGGTTAATGGTTAAGGAATGCCTTCACTTAAGCATTTCGAATCGATCACTATTTATTGGTTTACGCTATTCTATATGCAGTTAGTTAGTCTAGCTTAGAAAAGGTACCGACAAGCTTATCTATAGTTAAGAGGAAAGGACCTCTCATATTTTAAAGGGATAACACAAGAACGACACAATATCAAGGACGCTCTAAACGAAGATGGGAAAAGTTTGATCCCGGAAGTAGAACAGCGAGACCAGCGGGTTGGCCTTTTCAAGGTCTGAAGTTACCTCGAGTCTCCTTTGCTTCCCGTCTGCGAAAAAGGCAAAGTCCGCGGTTACTACAAGAGCGCGCCTGTTCGGGAGCATCGAAGCCAACTGACGGTGTAGGTTGCTCTCGGGTCGGGTGCTTGCTTGCGGCGCTGCGGGAGTATAGGAGACAACTGTGATAGGGGCCCGGGTGTTTGAGGCTCGGTCTACGGTGGACGCGCAATGACAGTAGCACTACCGCTTGCGACACCCTGCGGCGATGTGCGGGCCTTCCTTAGTCCGAACCTGCCTTTCTTCCTGTCTCTCCTGTGCTCCGGAGTTGAAGTGGGGTCACACGGCGGCTGTATACGACAATTTTCACGGTTCAGAGTTGAGATGGAGTCACACGAACGGTTATTCCGGCCAATTTCGCTCGGTAATCTTATATCCACCAACACTTAGGGGCTCTTTCGGGATGGTATCGGCAATTAGACTGACGGTAGATTATATTACGTGGCTAAACTCCTATACAACTTCCAATGAGAACTGCCAGACCAGAAATGACGACGAACAAATGCAGGGACATGTGTGAATCCGGATTTCTTTTGTTAAGGGGAGGCAGAACGTTTGTTTGGTCTATTAATTCATTTATTTATACTTGTTTTTAGTTTCCTCCCTAGGCCTCCATCAAGCTTAGAATAACACCGCCTAGACCCCCCTTCAAGATAAATTTGTACATTTATCGGTAGAAACATTTCCCGGCCGAAGGCCGGTTCCCCTTAAAATTGCAGGCTCGCTATCGCTGGCCAGGAAAAAATCGACACCTAAATGGCACGAAAGGTCTTAAAATTGACAACGAAATGGGACGAAAAGGTCTTAAAATCGCCAAACTAATGGGCCGAACGTCTAATAATCTCAAAACTAATGGGGCTAAACATGAGGGAGAAGGGGGTCCAGAAAAACGGTCCGCCTCCCCTTTTAAATGTGTGAAGCAAATGACCAGCACAAACCGCCCCCGCTGCCTATAAACAATACCTACACGCACTTGGGCCCTCCCCCCCCACCCCCACCTCCATCCCCTCACGGTAGCCATTGACACGTACTAACAGGTGACCGCGCGGAACGCATGCGGTCAGGGGCGGTCGTGTTCTTTCTCTTGCCTGCATCTCGTCTCTGCTGCTGCGGCTGCCACACTCTACCAGTTCGCTGACCCGTCTATTCACCCACAGGTCATTTCATATGCTTCAAGTCAAAACTGTCACACTCTCAAACAGCCAAAACCAAAACAATCTTGCTTAACTTGACCTTAACAAACCCACTAAATATATCAACAATATATAATAAATAGAATAATTAAAATAATAACCTAACCTAATCTAACCAAAATCTAGCCTAATTTAACCTAGGTTGTTTAGGATCATCGCCGTTTAGGAGCGAGGTCGTTCCGACCGTCTTCCATTTCATACATGTTATTAAGTTCATGCGTGATTCGTTCGTGCCTGATGGAATCTAACCTAACCTTGACCTAATATAAGCATACCCTAACATAACCATAAGATAAACTAACCTAAGCTTTAGCCTAAATTTTACTAAAGAAATCAAACCCCACTTCTTAACCTAACCTTACCTAAATCTTGACATAACCTAATGATTCAGTAATCAAAATCAAAGTTATCGAAGCCTAAACTAAACTATATTACTCTAACCTAACATAACCAAATCTATACAAACCCAACATAACCTCCATCAACATAGCCTAGCCCAACCCAACCCAAAACATAACCTAGCCCAACCCAACCCAAAACATAACCTAGCCCAACCCAACCCAAAACATAACCTAGCCCAACCCAACCCAAAACATAACCTAGCCCAACCCAACCCAAAACATAACCTAGCCCAACCCAACCCAAAACATAACCTAGCCCAACCCAACCCAAAACATAACCTAGCCCAACCCCACCCAAAACATAACCTAGCCCAACCCAACCCAAAACATAACCTAGCCCAACCCAACCCAAAACCTAGCCCCAACCCAACCCCATAACCTAGCCCAACCCAACCCAAAACATAACCTAGCCCAACCCAACCCAAAACATAACCTAGCCCAACCCAACCCAAATCCACATGAGCTAACCAAACGTAACATAACCCATGTCGAAATCTGCGGGCCAGGAGAAACACGACCAACAAGTACAGTACGGGGGAAAAAAGACGTGTGAGCGACAGGACCAGGGCATTTTTCTGTCAGTTTCCGCATCTTGGTTTCCCCCATTAAGAGGTGGGGGTGGGGTGGGGTGGGTGGGGGGGTATCTGGAGCCCCTTCTCCCTCCCTCATTTTTAGCCACGTTAATCTTTAGATTTTAAGACGTTCGTCCCATTAGTTTGGCTGTTTTAAGATCGTTCGTGCCATTTAGGTTTCCTATTTTTCCCGGCGAGTGACAGCAAGCCTGCAAATACAGGAGGAACTGGCCTTCGGCCTGGGCATTTTTCAACCGAAAAATGTACACCTCTATCTCGAAAAGGGGTCTTGGACGCATGTTTTTAGGTTGGATGAAGTTTTGGGCAGAACATTAAAAAAATATTATATATAATAATAATAATAAAAATAATAATAAATACATAAATATATATATAATAAATACAAATCTCTCCTTAACGTCCAGAGCTGGGCGAGATGAATCAAAATTAGATGTAGATCGATGCTAGCGGTATGTTTTAGATGAGTAGTGTAATTTGAGATCCTTTTTTACTCCTACACTCACACTTGGGCACACACAGTCACAGCAAATTAGTCAAGCATGCACTCAAAATATCTCTATCTCTGTATCTATCTCTGTATCTCTCTCTCTCTCTCTCTCACACAAACACATACGCTCTCTCTCTTTCCAAACAAATCTTTCCTGTGTCTAGTTAAATCTTCATGCATGGGCTAGAACAATAATAAGAAGCCCCTCATCAAATTAAAGTGGCGTATTGGCATGTGGGTGTCAGTGCTGGTGGTAGTAGTAGTAGTAGTAGTAGTAGTAGTAGTAGTAGTAGTAGTAGTAGTCAATGAAACAGTCTGGCCCAATGGGAAAACAAGGCATGAAACCAAATGTCAACAATATTTGAAGCAATACCGGTAATCCTAAATATTTACAGCGAGTTTATCCTGCATTGTTGCATGTAAATAGTGTTGTTGTTGTTGTGGGCGTATTTGTACCTACACCTATACCACCACATACTAACCTTATACTAACCCTATACTAACTAACACAATACTAACCTTATACTAACTAACCTATATACTAACCCTATACTAACTAACACAATACTAAACCTATACTAACTAACCTATATACTAACCCTATACTAACTAACCCATATATTAACCCTATACTAACTAACCTATATACTAACCCTATACTAACTAACCCATATATTAACCCTATACTAACTAACCTATATATTAACCCTATACTAACTAACCCATATATTAACCCTATACTAACTAACCTATATATTAACCCTATACTAACTAACCCATATATTAACCCTACTAACTAACCTATATACTAACCCTATACTAACTAACCACAATACTAACCTATACTAACTAACCCATATATTAACCCTATACTAACTAACCTATATACTAACCCTATACTAACTAACCCATATATTAACCCTATACTAACTAACACAATACTAAACCTATACTAACTAACCTATATACTAACCCTATACTAACTAACACAATACTAAACCTATACTAACTAACCTATATATTAACCCTATACTAACTAACCCATATATTAACCCTATACTAACTAACCTATATACTAACCCTATACTAACTAACACAATACTAACCCTATACTAACTAACCTATATATTAACCCTATACTAACTAACACAATACTAAACCTATACTAACTAACCTATATATTAACCCTATACTAACTAACACAATACTAACCCTATACTAACTAACCTATATATTAACCCTATACTAACTACACAATACTAAACCCTATACTAACTAACCTATATATTAACCCTATACTAACTAACACAATACTAAACCTATACTAACTAACCTATATATTAACCCTATACTAACTAACACAATACTAACCCTATACTAACTAACCTATATATTAACCCTATACTAACTAACACAATACTAAACCTATACTAACTAACCTATATATTAACCCTATACTAACTAACACAATACTAAACCTATACTAACTAACCTATATATTAACCCTATACTAACTAACACAATACTAAACCTATACTAACTAACCTATATATTAACCCTATACTAACTAACCCATATATTAACCCTATACTAACTAACCTATATATTAACCCTATACTAACTAACCTATATATTAACCCTATACTAACTAACCCATATATTAACCCTATACTAACTAACCTATATATTATCCATATTCTAACTAACCTATATATTAGCCCAATACTAACTAACGTATATATTAACTGTACCAACCATATACTAACTACCTATATACTAACCCTATACTACTAACCTATACAGTACTAACTAACCTATATATTAACCCTATACTAACTAACGTATATAATAACTAACCTATATACTGTACCAACCATATACTAACTAACCTATATATTAACCCTATACTAACTAACCTATACAGTATACTAACCATATACTAACTAACCTTATACTAACTAACCTATATATTAACCTTATACTAACCCTATACTAACTAACCTACATACTAACCCTCACACCTCACCACCACCCTCGCTATACATCTTCACCATCCATATCTGTCACCATTGCTACCCCTTATCAACCAACGTCAATTAGGCTAACCCTCACTGATCACCACCACTCATCACTCTACTAACCCCATTTCACCAAACCAACCCATACACCACCATACTACCCTTACCAAACCAATCTTACACCACCATCAACCTACCCAATCTCGTCCTACCTAACTCCACTCCAACCCCCACCTCAACCTCACCAACCCAACCCCTACTCCACCAACCCCTCTCTAAACCCACCTCACAAACCCCTCCCTACATAACTCCACTCCAACCCCCACCTCAAATGACCATAACCAATCCAACCCCTACTCCACCAAACCCACCTCACAAACCCCTCCCTACCTAACTCCACTCCAACCTCCACCTCACCAACCCAACCCCACCCCACCGCCACCTCTCTAAACCTACCTCACAAACCCCTCCCTATCTAACTCCACTTCAAACCCCCACCTCACCTCAGCTAACCATCAAAGCCTCGGTCACGTCTCCCCCGCTACGGTATCTAGCTGGTGACATCGGCCGCGGAGTCACCATGCACGTTTGGTGGTGTCATGCGGACGAATAAACCCACCCACTCTCACGTTCTGGCATAAACCACGGGATCTGTGAGAGAGATAGAGATAGAGAGATAGAGAGAGAGAGAGAGAGAAAGAGAGAGATAGAAAGAGAGAGATAGAGAGAGAGAGAGAGAGAGGATTGAGAGAGAGAGGATTGAGAGGATTGAGAGAGAGAGAGAGAGAGAGAGAGAGAGAGAGAGAGAGAGAGAGAGAGAGAGAGAGAGACGGAGAGAGAGAGAGAGAGAGAGAGAGAGAGAGAGAGAGAGAGAGAGAGAGAGATGAGGGGGGGGGGGTGAGATTAGTGGACGAAATTAATGTGAAAGTATTTTAAACAAGTAAGGTCTTCAGTAGTAATAACATTTAAGTAGGAAGTTCTATGGTCAAGAGCTGTCGATATCGGCAGTAGGTGTACTGATGAAAACGGAGATTGGGGCTGCACCCCCCCCCCCCCCTCTTCCCCCAACTCCCCTCCCCTTCTGGCCCACCGACTACTAAATGTGCTTCAAAAGAGAAGAGATCGGAAAACTAAAATGGTGGAAGAAACAAGCCCTAAAAGAAGAAACAAGAGAGTACCGGTATACAAGCATTACAAAAAAGGAAAAAAAAAACAAAAAAAAAAGACGACCGGAAAACAGAAAAAAAAAAAAAAAAAACATTACCGAAAATAATAAATTTGTAACACGAGTACACTGCCCTTATATTCGGTCGGTATATTATATTGCAGAGTGTATCCCACCCTCGAGATTTAATTGTGCTTCAAAAGGTGGATATGACTTCTTCAGGGCTTTATCATTACTCTTGGAAATCTTCAGCTCACTATTTCGAAAACTGTGGTCGTGTATAAGAAAAACAGGCAAACAGACATTGAGCAATATTACAGACAATGCCGGTGTGTGTATGTGTGTGTGTGTGTGTGTGACAATAAGCCAAGTGAACGAAGAACTACAATGACGAAGACAGAAACATGAACCAAAAAAAATAAAAAAAATAAAAACACACACACACACACACGAAGCAAAGTACAGTAAACATGCATTAGGAAAGAAAAAGAGGCCGGAAAAGCGAGGAAGACATTAGAGAGGAAGATAAAAAAAAAAAAACAAAAAAAAAAATATATATATTATATATATATATATATATATACTGTATATATATATATATATATATATATAATAATGTGAAATAGGAGTACACTGCCATTACATTATTCCGACAATACACCTTCTCGTACGCGTCGTACGGCTGGGACGCAAATGTTAAGGGGGGTCACCGTTTTTTTTTCTTCTCTCCTTTTCTCTCTTTCCCTGGCTTGTATCCATTCGGCCCCATTCAGCCAACTGTTTGAAGACGTTTATCCCCATCCAGGTGTCGATTTCTTCCTGGCGAGCGATAGCGAGCCAGCATTGTATGGAGAAATCCGGCTTCGCCGGAGAAATTTTTCTATAAAAAAATGTACATATTTAGCTTGCTGTCAAAACAATGATATACAGTATATATGCTGGCTCGCTACCGCTCGCCAGGAAAATATTGACACCTAGATGGGGGCAAACGTCTTAAAACAGTAGGCTGAATGGGGCCGAATGGATACAAGCCAAAGAGAGAGGGAGAGAAAGAGAAAAAAAAAGGCGAGGTGGGCTCCCTTAAGCGGATGTGAAACGGAATGACTGGCGGGGCGGGGGGAAGCCAAGGAAAGAAATTAGCCATCCGTCTCATCTTCCGAATCATTGTTTTTTGTTTCCGAATTATTACAAGGCAAGGACCGTTCACCCCCCCCCCCCCCCCCCCGCCCCCTACCTACCTACCTATTCTCTCTCTCTCTCTCTCTCTCTCTCTCTCTCTCTCTCCCCCTTCTCTCTCTCTCTCACCCCCTAGGTCTATGTAACTGCAGGAAAATATATCAATTATTGTGTATTGTTAATGTTAACTCATATTCAATATTTTCTCTAAAATTGCAATAGATATACAGTTTTGAGCACAAGTAAAGCCACACCCATTGCAACCTTTGAAATGTAGATGTCAAATTATAAGTATCTGGGAAAATAAAGGTGTGTATTGTCTCGCTTTAGCTTGATACACTTTCAAAGGAGTCCATATCCATCACTGTTCACAATAGTGCAGTATGTCATTAATATATTTTGATATTTAATGAAAACTAGTGGATATACTGCAAATGGTTGATCACTATTTGTCGATTCTGCGTGATCATGCTGCCTTACCGGGTATTCCTAAAATTAATATTAAATTACAAAATGTTATATTGAGATAATACTTTACCACTTTTTGTTCCTAAGCTGAATGGAGGTAGCCATATCACAATGAATTTATATTTCTCCAACAGAAAGAGCCATGATATTTTAAGGTAAGAAAGGTGGAGCCAAGATACTTTATAGTGCTATGGTGATAATGAACGGTATGCAAGATCAAACCTACTATAATTCTACTATAAACCTACTATAATTCTACTATAAACCTACTATAATTCTACTATAATTCTACTATAATTCTACTATAATTCTACTATAATTCTACTATAAACCTACTATAATTCTACTATAATTCTACTATAAACCTACAATAATTCTACTATAAACCTACTATAATTCTACTATAAACCTACTATAATTCTACTATAAACCTACTATAATTCTACTATAATTCTACTATAAACCTACTATAATTCTACTATAATTCTACTATAAACCTACAATAATTCTACTATAAACCTACTATAATTCTACTATAAACCTACTATAATTCTACTATAAACCTACTATAATTCTACTATAATTCTACTATAAACCTACTATAATTCTACTATAAACCTACTATAATTCTACTATAAACCTACTATAATTCTACTATAAACCTACTATAAACCTACTATAAACCTACTATAATTCTACTATAAACCTACTATAATTCTACTATAAACCTACTATAATTCTACTATAATTCTACTATAAACCTACTATAATTCTACTATAATTCTACTATAAACCTACTATAATTCTACTATAAACCTACTATAATTCTACTATAAACCTACAATAATTCTACTATAAACCTACTATAATTCTACAACTGTACATATGATGGAGACTTAATTATCATTAATATACCGGTACTGTAACATACATCTAAGCAATTTATTAAGATTGGATCTTCCTCAGCTGGAGAAAAAGTGTAGCAATTACAAAGAAGTTTTATGTCTATAAAAGGTAGATGGATACATATATAGATTCAGGAAAGAGATATTGGGTATTTTGAACCTTTAAGGGGAGGTTTTTAGTTTGGTCCGTAGATATCCTTCAAGCTAAAGATTACACCCCCTTGAGCCCCTTTCAAGATAAATTTGTACATTTTTCGGTAGAAAAATGTCCCGGCTGAAAGACGGTTCCTCTTAAATTACAGGCTCGCTATCGCTTGTCAGGATAAAATTGACACCTAAATGGCACGAAAGGTCTTAAAATTGACAGCAATGGGTTGAAAGTTCTTAAAATCGTAAATATAATGGGGCGCACGTCTTAAATTTAGAAAAACAATGGGGCTACACATGAGGGAGAAACGAGTCAAGAAAAAAATCCCTAAAGTGGATATCTCCCCTTAAACTAAAGTAATTGAATAAAATGCCTTGTTAGAGTTTCGTATATCTTTTGATGTATTTCTGTCTTTTAATTCACCAAGGTCAAATGTTTGATCGTGGCCATGACAATCCTACACAATGCTTGATGGCCCCTTTGAGAACAGTTTCTGGCGACTGACTTCACCGGAGCAGACTTCCAGAGTTATGATCACCTCTCCCTATATACCTCCTCCTTCATCAGTGTTTCTTTGCTCATAACACCTTCCTCTCTCTCTCTCTCTTGTGTCCCTTCCTCCTCCCTTCACTCCCTCCTCTGTGTCCATCATCCGTCGTGCTCGCCGGTTCCAAGGATTTTCATATTCTAGTCTTTATGTTCAAATTCATAAAGCCGTCTTGATCGCACATAATCTACCTGTAAGTTATCCTCAACCTACCATAAGACTAAGCTCCCCTAACCTAACCTAACATAATCTAAGTTCAGCTAACTTAACTCTAACCTAACCTAACCTACAATATCCGATCCTTAACCTAAGCCAACCTATTTTAACCTAAGCTACCTGTCTTAACTTACAAGACTTCAAAGTGTGTATAAAGCGGTTCTAGAGTGGCCAAAAAGACTAGCGGGCGGAATGGCAGGTAACTTGCTCTCTATATTACCGTTGTATTGTTCTCCCTTACCTTCCTCTCCGCCTCCTAATGCTGCTTCCCATCTTTCGTAAATGTCATCTAACTTCTGCATTTTACACTAACTTAGATGCGTTTCCTCTTTCTTGTTCTCTCGGTTTCTCGGTTAATAATTTACTTTCATATTTCTCTTGCTTTAAGGGGGTTGACCCGCTTTTTGTTATTTCTGGCCTTTTCTTTCTTTCTCTGGCTTGTATCCATTCGGCCCCATTCAGCCAACTATTTTAAGACGTTTATCCCCATCTAGGTGTCGATTTCTTCCTGGCGAGCGATAGCGAGCCAGCATTATATGCAGAAATCCGGCTTCGCCGGGGAAATTTTTCTATCGAAAAATTTACAAATTTAGCCTGCTGTCAAACAAAAATAAAAAGTATGCTGGCTCGCTACCGCTCACCAGTAAAAAAATTGACACCTGGATGGGGATAAACGTCTTAAAACAGTAGGTTGAATGGGGCCAAATGGATACAAACCAGATACAGATAGAAAAGGACAGAACAAAAACAGGTTACCCCCCTTAAACAGTTCCATAAGTCGTCCATGCATTCGACTATTATAATCGAGAGTTGCATAACAAAATTAATAGTGACGTCACAAGCGGATGCATAAAATACTACAATACCAAATTTCACGGCCACCTTTATACAAATATATATATATATAGCCTAATTCAATCTGATAACACGAATTAGACTTTCTCTTGATAACGCCACTAACTAGTATTCATATGATTAAATTATCAAAATAATTAACAAAGCCTTTCTCTTCTTTATGTAAAAACGATGTATCGTGATCCTGTGGCTTAGTCTGAAGAGCTTAAGTTGGCAATGTTGGTAGCTGTTATTGCCTGTGCAATAATACATTGATATTATCTTTGATTCTGCTGAAATTACTAGAAAGGTAATTTAATCTCTGTCAATGGATCTGTTGATACACATTTTTAATCAATGGTTACATTTTTGGCCGTTCGTCTGCTAACAAGATATTTAAAGACAACAACATAAGAATGGATTTCGACGACAATTTACAGGTACTTCATATTTATACCTACATCTACCGAATAATTATATGTAAAACACGTTTGGTTAAGATTTGAACACTAGACCCTTCCTCTTTAATAAAGACAACCCGATGAATCACCAGAAGCTTTAACTAGTTTTAACGAAATTTAACGTCACATAAAGATTGAATTTTAGATATACCTCATAATGTTCTACAATCATTACTTGGAAACTCCCAGTCCTAATTGACTGTATGGCAAAAATATGTTATCTATACAGAGATCGTGGCATATACTGTATACAGTGTATATATATATATATATATATATATATATATATATATATATATATATATATATATATATATATATATATATATATATATATATATATATATATATATATAGAGAGAGAGAGATTGTATAATATACCGGGTATATGAGTTACAGTATATCCCATAGAAAGCAGCAATAACAATGCTTAATACATATACGGCGATAATAATTGAAACAATACATATAAGGTATAACACATACAGGACCATAATAATTCTCAACACATGCATAACAGTATCATTGTCCCCCCAAAATTCAGCGAATAAAGTAGAATATGCAGTTATTTGGTGGGTGTGGGTGGGCCTTTAATGTGTTGGTTAGGTCCTTTAACCCGTTCAATAGTAGTTCCGTCCTTTTAACTTTATTCTGCTACTATTAGACGATTTTATTCAGTTTCAAAAGGACCTCCAGGAATATACAGGCTTCGAACAATCTCACCTAACCCTTTCTACGACCAAACATCCTTCTGAAGCTGCACACAATTCTCTAAATATAGCTAGAATATAATTATAAAGACGCCGCCGGTACAGAAGGGGTTACAATATATGATAGCCTTCCTCTTTCCTCTCTTCCTTCTCCATCAGTGTCTCCGTATCACATTCCTGACACATTCTTTCATATCTCCTCCCTTCTTCCTCCTCCTCCTCCTCTTCCCTTCTTCCTATTCTCGTCCTCAGCCATTTTTTCCTCTCCCCTTATCATCTCATCTTCTTCGTTTGTTTTGCCTTCTCTTCGCTCCTTCCACCTCCTTCACTTCTCCTTCACTTTTTCATCTTTATCGGTGGCTCCCGTTTGTTCTCCCTTCTTCTTCTTCTTCTTCTGGTTCCGTCGTTTAGCACCCTCTCTCCCTCTCCTTCTTCATCTTCATAAGTGTCTTCCGTATGTCATTTCTCCCCCTTTTTTCTTCGGGCTAGGTCCTGGATTACCTCGTAGTCCTGTCATTTTTCGTCATACTGCTGCTCGTTCTTGTTCTTGTTGTTGTTGTTCTTCTTCTTCTCCTTCTTCTCCTTCTTCTCCTTCTTCTTCTTCTTCTTTCCTCATTGTGTGTAATCCAATGAATTATTATGTTTTTTCCACCAACCAACTTCAGCTCTAAACTCAATTAATGAAATCAACAAATACATGTGGCACTCCAAGGACTCGAACTCAGGATACTCACATCGAAATTCCGCGCACTCATGCATTACGTTATCAAGACAGTTTGAATTTTGTTGCCTACAGTACACCTGGGGGAGGCGATAGCACAGTGGATTGCGTAATGGAATGCAGACCTAAAGGACCTCAGCTCGAGTCCACGCCAAACGTCATTTTTTTTTCTTCCGAGGTGAGCTGATCGTTCCTGCGGTTCTACAATTAGCCTGGCTACACCGACACGTCAAGAAAACACCTCTTATATCGTCACAAGACGGTGTGTTGAAATGGATAGAAAATTGGCTCAGCGACAGAAAGCAAAGAGTAGTCATAAACGGTAAGGCATCTAAATGGACCAATGTAAGTAGCGGGGTACCCCAGGGATCGGTATTAGGACCAATTCTCTTTCTAATTTACATCAACGACATAGATGAGGGTCTCACCTGTACAATCTCAAAATTTGCTGACGATACAAAAATTGCAAATAGCGTACTCTCAAAAGAACAAGTTGACGATATGCAACACAATCTAGATAAATTGTCAAGTTGGGCCCAAATTTGGCAAATGAGTTTCAATGCGGATAAATGTAAAGTACTACATATCGGATACCTAAACGAGAAAGCAAACTATTCGATGAATGGCACTCAGCTTAAGAATGTAAACAGAGAAACCGATCTGGGAGTAACAATATCGAGTAACCTAAAACCGAGTCAACAATGTTCAGAAGTTGTTAAGAAGGCAAACAAAATAATTGGCTTTATAGGCAGGTCATTTGAGCATAAATCCAAAGAAGTTATCCTAACCCTTTACAATTCCTTAGTCCGCCCTCTTCTGGAATACTGCGTTCAATGCTGGTGCCCTTATTACCAAAAAGATATAAACAAGCTAGAACGAGTTCAACGTAGAGTTACCAAAATGATACCTAGCCTAAAGAACAAACCATACGAAGAGCGTCTTAGAGAATTAAATATATTTCCTTTAACCCAGCGCAGATTAAGAGGTGACTTAATTCAAGTGTTCAAAATCATCAAAGGCATCGACAATATGAACTGTAGTAAGTACTTCACTATCGACCAATCTAATTACACGCGGGGAAACGGTTGCAAAATTATTGGTAAATCTTTTAACTCACACGAATCTAAGAATTTTCTTCTTCAATCGAGTTGTCAACTTGTGGAATGGGCTTCCCCGAAACGTTATAGACTGCATCACCGTTGATTCATTTAAACTCCGCCTAGACAAATATCTCGCATCAAACCCGCGACTGACTGCGTTTGTAAATGAATAACTTTATTTTATCCCCCCCTCAGTTACTAACCCATCTGTCCCCTACTAACTTCCTAATCCTGCCACGGATATTAGGTCCAGGGCAGTAATTCCCTTTCCAATGTTCCCTTACCCACTCTAAACCACTGTTTGGACACTTGATCCTCAGTGTTTTGGAGGACAAGCAACCTAGAAGGGTCACTAGATCTGTTGTTGCTTGATTTCCGTTGTACTCCTTTGCCATCAATTCATAGCATAGAAGATGCCCGACATATGAAGCACCCATCTCGAAGCTTCAATCAATAATCTCGGGGCCTCACAAGAGTTACAGCATACAGTCCCGAGGTTGGTATAAAAAAAAAAAAAAAAAAAAAAAAAAAAAAAAAAAAAATGCATATGGTTTTAGCTGAACGAGCTAGAGTAGAGCTAACCCTTTGAGTATAATGACGTGATTTAGAAGTATATTCTGGCTAGAATTAGATTGTCTGCTGCTTAGGAAGGACCTCTTGGAATCTAAGGAGTCAAAACCAAGTCAGTTATGACTGATTCCCACAAATCCTTCCTAAGCTGAATGAAATGGTCTAATAATATCCAACATACGCTGCTAGATTGCGTCATAATCCTGAAGGGGTTAATAGCACAAGCCAAAATATAAGTTTAGATCCACAACGAAATCGCTCCTGGATTAGGTCAATCAAAGCAGAATTTAAATATAGTTTGTTAGTTATATGTCTTCCAGCTAATTTAAATAGTTTGTTAGTTATGTCTTCCAGCTAATTTAAATATAGTTTGTTAGTTATGTCTTCCAGCTAATTTAAATATAGTTTGTTAGTTATGTCTTCCAGCTAATTTTGGACCCTGCCTATTACGAGCCAATAACTTTATCACCTGTTAGCATACGGTACACAAGCCATAGCTATTAAGGGGAGATATCCACTTGAGGGATTTTTTTTCTTGACCCCTTTCTCCCTCATGTTTAGCCCCATTGCTTTAGAGATTTTAAGACGTTCGCCCCATTAGTTTAGCGATTTTAACAACTTTCACCCCATTTATGTCACTTTTAAGACCATTCGTGCCATTTATGTGTCGATTTTTTCCTGGCGAGCGATAGCGAGCCTGTAATTTAAGAGTAACCGACCTTCGGCCGGGACATTTTTCTACCGAAAAATTTACAAATTTATTTTGAAAGGGGGTCATGGGGGTGTAATTTCAAGCTTGATGGAAGTCTAGGAAACACACTAAAAACCTCCCCTTAAAAGTTAGTTACGAACATATCCGATCGCATAGAATATAGCTAGCCTAAAACCCAAATTTTCACGAATCCGCTATTACCGAATCCGATCTAATAACTAACCCAGAACCCTTTCTAGCACGAACATATAATACAACAGTTGATAGCACTTCAGAACCAATGTAGCTTTAGATCCAAATCGAAATCACTCAGGGGCTATCGGCAATCTGGGCAGAATTTGGAGATAGGTTGTTCGACAGACATTTTGGGGGAGTAATGGTAAGCTAAATTGATAGAGTGCAAAAGAGGATAGTGCAAAAAGGACTGATAGTGTTTGGCAGAGGAGAATTGCTTACTGTGCTGTTAGTGCTTGGGGTGGTAAAGGTGATTATTATGGTGGTGGTGAAATGGTGGTAGGTTGAGGATGGTGGTGGTGTGGTGCTGGTAGTGTTGAAGTGATAGGAGGGTGGTGATGGTGTAATGGTGGTAGTGGTGATATGGTGGTAGGGTAATGATGATTGTGGTGTAGTGCTGGTAGTGGTGAAATGGTAGGAGGGTGGTGTAATGGTGGTAGTGGTGAACTGGTGGTAGGGTGATTGTCATCGTGGTGGCAGTGGTGAAATGGTGGTAGGATGAGGATGGTGGTGGTGTAGTGCTGGTAGTGTTGAAGTGGTAGGAGGGTGGTGATGGTAATTATGGAGGTAGTGGTGAAATGGTGGTAGGGTGAGGGAGGTGGTGGTGTGACGCTGGTAGTGGTGAAGTAGTGGGAGGGTGGTGATGGTGTAATGGTGGTAGTGGTGAAATGATAGTAGGGTGATGATGGTGGTGATGTGACGCTGGTAGTGGTGAAGTAGTGGGAGGGTGATGATGGTGCAATGGTGGTAGTGGTGAAATGGTGGTAGGGTGAGGATGGTGGTGGTGTGAGGCTAGTAGTGGTGAAGTGGTGGGAGGGTGGTGATGGTGATTGGTGGTGGTGTTATGGTGGTAGTGGTGAGTATCATGTGGTGATTGGTGGTGAGCTGATGGTGGTTGTGGTTAATTAGTGGTAGGGTGGTGATGATTATTGTGGTGGTGGTAATGGTGATAGTGGAGAAGTGATAATGATTGTGGTGGTGGTATTCAAATTCAAATTAGTTAATTGTCATAGTAATACATTGTTAATTACTGCTACGTTTAACATCATATGAATAAACACAAACTACGACATTGAGGACTAAATACCAAGTGGTATATGTGTAATGGTGATAATGGAGAAGTGATGGTAGCGGTAGTACAAAGGAGTACAAAGGAAATCAAGCAACAACAGATCTAGTGACCCTTCTAGGTTGCTTGTCCTCCAAAACACTGAGGATCAAGTGTCCAAACAGTGGTTTAGAGTGGGTAAGGGAACATTGGAAAGCGAATTACTGCCCTGGAACTAATATCCGTGGCAGGATTAGGAAGTTAGTAGGGGACAGATGGGTTAGTAACTGAGGGGGGGATAATATAAAGTTATTCATTTACAAACGCAGTCAGTCGCGGGTTTGATGCGAGATATTTGTCTAGGCGGAGTTTAAATGAATCAACGGTGATGCAGTCTATAACGTTTCGGGGAAACCCATTCCACAAGTTGACAACTCGATTGAAGAAGAAATTCTTAGATTCGTGTGAGTTAAAAGATTTACCAATAATTTTGCAACCGTTTCCCCGCGTGTAATTAGCTTGGTCGTAGTGATGGTGATTGTGGTGGTGGTAATGGTGTGATGGTGATAGTGGAGAAGTGATGGTAGGGATGGTGATTGTGGTGGTGATATTGGTGATAATAGTGATATTGCCACAATATCTGATAGTGGAGAAGTGATGGTGATTGTGGTGGTGGTAATGGTGATAGTGGAGAAGTGAGGGTAGGAGTGGTGATGATTGTGTTAGTGATGACAACAGTGACTGTATTGGTGGTAGATTTGACGAATTTGTTGTTGTTGCATCTCGCTTGGAATCGAAACCATTTTAATATTATTATAAAGACGCCCCCGCCTTACGACGCACAGGACTAATAAGCACTGGAGACCCTATAGTAACTGAGATCGGTCAACCTCCGTCATCTTGGTGCCACTGGTGATATTGTCTCTTCACACTCGAATATCGGCATGAAAATCTATATCCCTTTGAGTACCAGCAACGTGTGTTATAATTTATTCTAGCTCTGTCTTGAGTCAGCCCCCCCCCCAAAAAAAATAAAAAAAAAATAAATAAAAACATAAATAGGCCTACATAAAAAAAAAGAAAAAACACATGAAAAGAGGAAAAAAGAAAAAAAATAGGAAAAGTGGGGATTGGGCCTGAGTAAATAGATAGATAGATATATAGATATTCAGACTATATTACGCAGCTTGGAAAGGCTCTGTGGTAGTTCAAAGGGTTGGTTGAGTTAGTTTGAATCCTTATTATTGCTAGAGGTCCTTCCTAAGCAGAATAAAATCGCTTAATAGTTGCCAGAATATGATGAAAATTACGTCCCTGGTACTGAATATCTATATACCCATAATTAAAATTCGGGAATAATGATACAGAACATAGAGTTTGGTCTTTCGATATGCATTGTACATGGGCAAAATTAAACTAAAACTTCGTTGTTAAATAATTAAGGCACCCAAATGGCGTGTAAGGAATAAGCTGGCTACTCTCACTTACTATAGGATCTCTAATAAGCAGCAATCACTGTGGAACAATAGGTCTGCATTAAACGTGTACGGTACTTGGTAACTCTGTCTTCGTTGTTATGATAATTGTGATATTCTTATTATTTACACTTGTTTTAATTGTATCCTTATCTCTCTGCCACACCATTCTCTCTCTCTCTCTCTCTCTCTTGATAATAAACTTGTTATTTGTTAACTATAATCAAGATGCCTGGTAGCTGGGTCTATTGTGTACCTCAGTAATGTTGTCTTTGGTGCAGGATAAACATACCATATCAATAAATCAATCGATCGATCAATCAATCAATCAATCAATCAATCAATCAATCAATCAATCAATCAATCAATCAATCAATCAATCAATCAATCAATCAATCAATCAATCAATCAATCAATCAATCAATCAATCAATCTCTCTCTCTCTCTCTCTCTCTCTTAGCAGAATTCGATGTACCCCAGAGGAGGCAGCAAAAATAATAGATAAGTTAAATAGGTTCAATTCACCTGGCCAGATGGCTTTTTTCCCCAAGCTGTAAGAGAAGTGCGAGACGAAACCGCACCTTTCTTAGCAGAAATCTTCACTAAATCACTAGAAACTGGAGAGGTCCCTGAAGAATGGAAACTGGCCAATGTGTCCCAAATCTTTAAGGGGAGATGGTTCACTTTTTGGGCAATTTTGTTCTAGTTTCCTCCCTAGACCTCCATCACATTTAAAAAAAAAAAAAAAATCATTAGACCTCCCTTCCAGATTAATTTGTAAATTTTTCGGTAGAAAAATGTGCCTTCCAACATTACAGGCTCACTATCGTTCGCCAGGGAAAAATCGACACCTGAATAGCACGAAAGGTCTAAATATTGACAAAGAAATGGGGTGAAAGGTCTTAAAATCGACTAACTAATGGGGCAAACATCTTAAAACTTCAAGGTGATGCATATCGGCCAAGCGAACCCCAAGTCAGGCAATTCGCTATTGGAAATGCCTCTGGAGGAGACTAATTTGGAAAAGGATTATGGTGTTCTGATCAGCAGTGACCTAAAGTTTTCCAAGCAGTAAATTGAAGTAGAGAAGAAAGCAAACAAATTATTGGGGTATATTAAGAAGCAATGTAAGTATAAAAATAACGAGATAATCCTCACACTTTACAGCGCTCTGATGCAGCCTCTCCTGGTGTATGCTGTTAAAATCTGGTCTCCAGCACTCAGGAAAGATATAGAGCGACTGGAAAGAGTATGAGTACAAGCTAGGGCTAAAAAGATTATTCTATCTATTATAAGACTGAGCTATGAGGACCGGTTGAGAGCTCTTAATCTCATTATGTTGGATACACACAGACTACGGGGTCACCTCATTTAAGTTTTTAATATACGTAATGGGTTTGACAACGTGGAATATAGCAACATTTTTAGCCTCAATATCAATACAACAAACAACCACGGCTGGAAGTTAGAATTGAAAAGGTTCAGTACTAGTATTTGTGGATTTGTTTTCGCATTTAAAACCTTGTCTACCTGTAACAAACTTTCCTCAAAATGTGTAAACAGTTCTTCAGTAGAGCAGTTCAAGAAGAGAGTAAATAGTATTTTGCACACCCTGTAATGAGTGTCGTATTTTGCACACTCTGTAATGAGTGTAGTGCACTAAACAATCTCTCTCCTTTCACTTCGAGTATCTCCCCGGAAAGGACCACTAACTGTTCCTTGTAACTCTCTCTGTTGATAATAACCGGGTTATAATGTCAACTACATAATCAAGATGCCTGGTACTGTACCTGGGTCTATTGTGTGCCTCAGTAATGTTTTATTTGCTGCAGGGGGGGGGGGGGGAAGGCGTGCGCACGCACGCGCACACACACACACACACACACACACACACACACACACGAACGCTCACACGCACACACACAATAACTCACTTACTCTCCCTCTCTCTCTCCTTCACATACCTTTTCCTTCACACATACTGACACAATCAACATTTGGCCCTGGTCTAAACATCACTCGCTGGTAATGACTTTTGCTCTTCCCTCACTCTAAACACACACGCACAAACACATACACTACTATACACCCTCTCTCTCTCACACACAATCTCCCTTTCTCCCCTCTTCTCTCGCAGACACAGCCTCTCTCTCGCACACTCGCATACCCTCTCTCTCACACACACTCACTTTTTCTCACATACCCTCTCTCTCTCTCTCACTGACACAATCAACATTTGGCCCTGGTCTGCACATCACTCGGCGATAATGACTTGTGCTCTTACGTTTCTTTAAGCAAACACAAACACACACTCACATACTCTCTCTCTCTCTCTCTCTCTCTCTCTCTCACACACATACCAACCCCCCCTTCCCCACACATACACACACTCTCTCTCTCTCTCTCTCTCTCTCTCTCTCTCTCTCTCTCTGACACAATCAACATTTGGCCCTGGTCTGCACATCACTCGCTGATAATGACTTGTGCTCTTCCCGGCGTGGCAGCTGATGGGCAATTTCATTTTAAAACTGGCAACGACACGCCTCGCATCAGCGCATTTCGATATGGAATGACTCTAACCCCCCCCCCCCACCCCCCCCCCCCCCCCCCCCCCCCCCCCCCCCCCCCCGGGCCTCGGTTTTAAGGTAATCAGTCGCCCTGTTCGTCGAGTATATGTTCCCTTTTACTCCTACGGTTTTAAGGTAATCATTTGTTTTGTCTATTGTGCAACCGATTTTAAGGGGACATGGGCCGGTTTTCTGGACCACTTTCTCTCCCTCATGCCATTAGTTTTCAGATGTTAAGATGAATTAATAGACCAAACAAACGGTCTGCCTCCCCTTAAAACAACCATTTAATTGTTCTAATAAACTTAAGGCTACCTTTCACTCATACGACTTAAAGTAAGCAGTTCATCGGGTAAAAGCTCCCTTTTACGCATTTATTTTGTTTTCCGGCAATTATTAGATTATTCAGATTAGGAAGGGTATATCAAAGTCAGGGGGATAATCCAGATAGTTTTTACCCTTAAAATTCCCACAGATCCTTCCCAAAGTGTATAGAATAGTCTAATGATAGACCGTCAAAGAATTAAGGGGAGGTTTTTAGTTGATTCCCTAGACTTCCATCAAACTTAAAATTACTGCCCCTTGACCCCCTTTCAAGATAAATTTGTACATTTTTCGAAAGAAAAATGTCCCGGCCGAAGGCCAGTGTCCCTAAAATTACAGGCTCGCTATCGCTCGCCAGGAAAAAATCGACACCTAAATGGCACGAATGGTCTTAAAATTGACAGAAATGGGGCGAGGGTTCTTAAAATCGCCAAACTAATGGGGCAAGCGTCTTTAAATCTCACAAGCAATGGGGCTAAACATGAGGGAGAAAGAGGTTCAGAAAAAAATCCTCCAGGTGGAAATCTCCCCAGGTACCGGTAATAAAATTGCTATGCGTGTGTTGATCGTCCTAATGCTATGTCTTACTCATCTAGTTTTAAGGTAATTCTTTGCCTCATGCATGGGACAAATGCTACCTTTTGCGCATACGGCTTTAAGGTAATTATTCGTTAGTACTAATTGGAGACTTGCTACCGTTTACACACACGGTATTAAGATAATCACTCGCTTGTTCAACTTGGCCTAACCTACCTTATACTCATTGTTTGTTCTAATCAACCAAGCGCACCATTCTATCCATACGGTTTAATAATCAACCAAGCACACCATTCTATCCATACGGTTTAATAATCAACCAAGCGCACCATTCTATCCATACAGTTTAATAATCAACCAAGCGCACCATTCTATCAATACGGTTTAATAATCAACCAAGCGCACCATGCTATCCATACGGTTTAATAATCAACCAAGCGCACCATTCTATCCATACGGTTTAATAATCAACCAAGCGCACCATGCTATCCATACTGTTTAATAATCAACCAAGCGCACCATGCTATCCATACGGTTTAATAATCAACCAAGCGCACCATTCTATCCATACGGTTTAATAATCAACCAAGCGCACCATTCTATCAATACGGTTTAATAATTAACCAAGCGCACCATTCTATCCATACGGTTTAATAATCAACCAAGCGCACCATTCTATCCATACGGTTTATTTATCAACCATGCGCACCATTCTATCCATACGGTTTAATAATCAACCAAGCGCACTATTCTATCAATACGGTTTAATAATCAACCAAGCGCACCATTCTATCCATACGGTTTAATAATCAACCAAGCGCACCATTCTATCCATACGGTTTAATAATCAACCAAGCGCACCATTCTATCCATACGGTTTAATAATCAACCAAGCAAGCGCACCATTCTATCCATACGGTTTAATAATCAACCAAGCGCACCATTCTATCCATACGGTTTAATAATCAACCAAGCGCACCATTCTATCCATACGGTTTAATAATCAACCAAGCGCACCATTCTATCAATACGGTTTAATAATCAACCAAGCGCACCATTCTATCCATACGGTTTAATAATCAACCAAGCGCACCATTCTATCCATACGGTTTATTAATCAACCAAGCGCACCATTCTATCCATACGGTTTAATAATCAACCAAGCGCACCATTCTATCCATACGGTTTAATAATCAACCAAGCGCACCATTCTATCCATACGGTTTATTAATCAACCAAGCGCACCATTCTATCCATACGGTTTAATAATCAACCAAGCGCACCATTCTATCAATACGGTTTAATAATCAACCAAGCGCACCATTCTATCCATACGGTTTAATAATCAACCAAGCGCACCATTCTATCCATACGGTTTAATAATCAACCAAGCGCACCATTCTACCCATACGGTTTAATAATCAACCAAGCAAGCGCACCATTCTATCCATACGGTTTAATAATCATTAATCGCTTTTTGTAATAGGATAAGCGCTACCTTTTACTTATGCGATGTTAAAGTAATCAGTCACTTTTCCCATCTATACAACGGAACTTTTAAAATACGAGTCGCACAACATTATTACCGGCGGAATACAGAATGTGTCTGTATATTACCGGCGGAATACAGAATGTGTCTGTATATTTGCTTACATGCTGATAGGCTGGATTGCTCACAAACTTATGTACGAATTCAGGCTAAATTAGGTCAGTACCGGTACCTTTTTTTGGAAGTACATAACATATTGGCCCCCTTTATCCCCTTGCACACAAAAAACATATTTATTTCGATTTCACTGTGCTATTCACTGGCTACCCAGAGGCACACACAAACTTTGGTAGAACATTTTATTAACTTAATTGGCGAAGGTCTTGGGCACTCAAATATTACGTGACGTTATCTTAAAATATTATTGAAGGATTCACACTGTCTTTTGTGGCCTCATTAAGTTGGGTTTTACATAATTGCGGAACTTTAATTGGTGACCACATTGAAAGGCCCTTACATATCTTTGTTAGCAGGATTATCAAAATAATTTGGATTTATTACAACAATCTAGTTAGCAACTTGATTTCATGTAATTAACGTGACCAATAAATGTATATATTTATTTTTCCCTTCATAAGTGATAACTTGTTTACGGGTTTATTACCTTCACCGCCACTTCTGTCACCTTCTTTAATGATCTCCCTTTACACAAAAAAGACAAAAAATTAAAATTAAGCCGGAGTTTATACTGCTAGTTTATAATACGCACAACTTTTATTACTGTAAACATTGTCATATGAATCACACACAAACTGTGTGGAGATTGTACGAACCTAATTGGAGTGAAGGCTTTGAACATCCATAATTAATATATATGAAACTGATGCATTCAATAAAATAACACAATACTTGGATAAAAAACACCATCTGAGGAAGAGCACTTTATTGACGTTTTGCAGATAGCTTCATGAAGCTATCTGCGAAACGTTGTCAATAAAGTGCTCTTCCGCAGATTTTTTTTTTTTTTTTTATCCATTATGTCTACTTTTCAAGTATCGCTCACCATCACAATACTTGTTGACTACATCTATTGTGTCATTAAATGATGGCACCTTCTACATTAAAGAAGAAATTGATAGAATGGGTGGAGGGAAGTTGAATCTTGTTAATTTTAATTTGTATGGAAGGCGGAGAAAAGTGCTCTACTGAGCCTGTTATTTGATGATTCTCACCTGCATCATGGCAACATTCGAATTGTGTAGATACAAACATAATAGCTAAATTGAGACCATTTTAAAGACCCAAATCTCACAAAAATTACTTACTAAAACTGCCAACGAATACCAATACAAATCCCAAGTTAGAATTCCTCCCGTGACGCGCTACCGGCCATGCTCATCCGGTTATGGTGTTAAGGTAATCATTCGCTGTTTTCATCGCCCAAAAGCACCTTTACTGATTGCTCTTATGAAATTCCTGATTTATTTTGCATATGTGACGCCTCTACTTCTGGTGATTGCGTGCGTGTGTGTGTTCGTGTGTGTCATAGAGTACAAAGGAGTACAAAAGGAAATCAAGCAACAACAGATCTAGTGACCCTTCTAGGCTGCTTGTCCTCCAAAACACTGAGGATCAAGTGTCCAAACAGTGGTTTAGAGTGGGTAAGGGAACATTGGAAAGGGAACTACTGCCCTGGAACTAATGTCCGTGGCAGGATTAGGAAGTTAGTAGGGGACAGATGGGTTAGTAACTGAGGGGGGGATAAAATAAAGTTATTAATTTACAAACGCAGTCAGTCGCGGGTTTGATGCGAGATATTTGTCTAAGCGGAGTTTAAATGAATCAACGGTGCTGCAGTCTATAACGTCTCGGGGAAGCCCATTCCACAAGTTGACAATTCGATTGAAGAAGAAATTCTTAGATTCGTGTGAGTTAAAAGATTTACCAATAATTTTGCAACCGTTTCCCCGCGTGTAATTAGATTGGTCGATAGTGAAGTACTTACTACAGTCCATATTGTCGATGCCTTTGATGATTTTGAACACTTGAATTAAGTCACCTCTTAATCTGCGCTGGGTTAAAGGAAATAGATTTAATTCTCTAAGACGCTCTTCGTATGAGAGAGAGAGAGAGAGAGAGAGAGAGAGAGAGAGAGAGAGAGAGATACAGTGTATATATATATATATATATATATATATATATAGAGAGAGAGAGAGAGAGAGAGAGAGAGAGAGAGAGAAAGAGTGAGTGAGAATTTATGTACGTTTCTATGCAGGTTCGACGTTTTCTATATACTGGTAATATATTTTTATTGAGTGGCTGTTTCATTGGTTGTTGGTATATTATATGGGACCCATATTTAAGGGTGAAGGGAATGTGTGTGTGTCTTTCCTAAATGCTCTCTCTCTCTCTCTCTCTCTCTCTCTCTCTCTCTCTCTCTCTCTCTCTCTCTCTCTCTCTCTCTTCGACACAAACACACATTTTATTTTCTCCACACACACCGTCTTTCTCTACATACACATACACACACACACACACATTAACGCGCATGACAAGTAGTATATCATTTGTCTGAAAAACTCTGACACGCTGTTGTAATATTATGAAACATTCCCAAGAGCCCCATAGACCGTGTCAGTGTTTACCATTTATTATTGTTCACTGTCTCAAGGTTGTCATAAAGTAGCGTACGGCACCAGACACTTATACAGGTGATTGTACACGTACACACACACACAGACAAACCAGACATACTCTCACATACACACAAATTTGTTCTCTCTCTCTCTCTCTGTCACACACACACACACACACACACACACACATTCCACATGAATCTAGCACACACATACACAGTATATACTCATACACTCCTATTTCATCATCTACCTATTTCTATCCATCTATACACCTCTCTATTTACGTACACCGTTTTCTATAGTGGCAGGTAGAGGTCCAAAACGCACAACCTGCAGGACCTGTACCTAGACTGTTAGGCTACTGTTGGAGGGATGTCAAGTGTGGCACCTCCTGTATTCTCACCCATGTACAATAAACACACACACACACACACACACACACACACACACACACACACACACACCGTAAATATAATGAGGTAAAGGGGTAACTCACTCATATGCAGGCATTGTAACTAGGCTTTCAAGCTGATGTTGGAGGTGTCAAGTTTGGCATTCCGTCTATCGTTACCTCTACACACACACACACACACACACATACATACATATACTGTATAAATACACTTACACACATACATACATATACACACAATTACACTATATTTGAATCACACAAGCATACACACACATCAACCATACATTGAGAGAGGGATAGAGGATCAGAACCCACCGTATGCAGGCAGTGTACCTAGGCTGTCAGACTGTTGGTGGAGGTGTCAGTTATGGCAGTACCTTTATTGTGAACCCTTGTACACACACACACACACACACATATATACATACATACATACATACATACATACATACATAAAATACATACACATATATTCTCACACACATACATATGCAGGTACACATATATTAATACACACACACACACACACACACCTTCATCACCACCACTACAGTAACACTTCCATCACATCACAATACACCAGCACCACCACAATGGCCCCTTCCTCCCTACCACCATCCTAATATCCAGACCCAATCATCGCTATTATGTTCCTACTACCTATACAGTACAGTACACTTCTACTCCACACACACCACCATCCAAAGGTGGTTGAGGTAATCCTAAGCACTGTAATGATGGTGGGGAATTTAGACTTGAAAACTAACAATGACATAAGTAATTTATTTGTAAAAAGAAAAAATAATATGAAAAAGAGAGAAAAAGAGAGAAAAAGAGAGAAAAAGAGAGAGAGAGAGAGCAATACAACAACACTATTTCGTCATCAACTTCAAATACTTCTCAACAGGACTAGGCTACTCTCTAATACCATCACCCAACATCAATGATCACCACACATTCAACATTATACCTGGAAACCATCACCACTAACACCACCACTACACTGTATGTCATCACCATCCCAGTGCCACCATATTCCCTCCCTTACACCACCTATCACCATCCTCATGACTACCAACACCATAATACCATTATATAAACACAACAGTATCATCACCAATAACAGTAATGACACCAATAATGACAATAATAACAATAGACAATAAAAACAACGAAAATAACAGTAATGACACCAATAATAATAACAGTAATAAAAGTAATGACAATAACAACGACAATAACATCAATACAAATAATTACAATGACAATAACAGTAATGACAATAACAACGACAATAACAGCAATAAAAGTAATAACAATAACAACGACAATAACAATAACAACAACGATAACAGTAATAAAGATAATGACAATAATAACAACGACGACAATAAGTGATAACAATAATTAATGACAATAACAACAAAGACAACAACAGTAATAAAAGTAATGACAACAACAACAACAACAATCGCAACACCAACAAATCAAGTCCATTTCCATAATTCATATAATTTCAACAATAAAATCCACCACCGTTTGGAATTTTGAGAGCAGGTTGCGATGCCTTATTACTTTTACTGCAGAATAATTATAAAAATAATTATACCTATTCTATCTAATATTTTAGTCTGAAAAACGAGAAAGCTAATAAATATGAAACGAAAGCATAATTGCAAATGATAAGATCTCTCTCCTATATTTATTGAACATATTTGATCGATAACAGCAA
The DNA here is from genome assembly GCA_032716605.1 of Paralithodes platypus. Lineage (NCBI taxonomy): Eukaryota > Metazoa > Arthropoda > Malacostraca > Decapoda > Lithodidae > Paralithodes > Paralithodes platypus. The sequence continues at coordinate 57,518,496 of CM064572.1, forward strand.
TTACTTTAGCAACATATGTAATTTCTGTAGATAACTATTTTTGGATAGATAGAATAGCACTGAGCTAGAATACTGTATATCTTGTATATACTTAAATTATTCAAGGACTTTCACAACATTAGTGGGCTACTTAGTCGAACCGGTTGAAATTGAACGAAACAAATCTAATTATACAGAAAACATTAATTAACTTTTCTATGTCTCAGAGATAGCCTAGTAGCACCGGTATGTCCAGCATGACTAATTATAAATAAAAAAAAAACTTAACTATACGCCGTTTCTTTTCAGATGACGATAAATAAAATCCCTTAGCAGCTAATTCCTCGATACTGAATGACAAAATATGAAACTACCATATTTCTGCATCATATTTACGACCAACTTTATATCATTACCACCAGATTTCACTACAAAATTGTCAAAATAACGGAGAAATCTTGATGGGATCCTACAAATAAACATCAGTTGCAAAGATACATGCACTAGGTCCTTAGAAAATAATGACCAATCTCAGACTAACTAGGGTCACTCTCACTTAATTCCAACCTGCTTTTTCTTTCTTTTTTCTCTCTTTCTCTGGCTTGTATCCATTCGGCCCCATTCAGCCAACTGTGTGAAGACGTTTATCCCCATCCAGGTGTTGATTTCTTCCTGGCGAGCGAAAGCGAGCCAGCATTATATGAAGAAATTCGGCTTCGCCGGAGAAATTTTTCAATCTAAAAATTTACAAATTTAGCTTCCTGTCAAAAGAAAAACATTATATACAGTATATATGCTGGCTCGCTACCGCTCGCCACGAAAATATTGACACCTGGATGGGGGTAAACGTCTTAAAACAGTAGGATGAATGGGGCCGAATGGATACATGCCAAAGGAAAAGGGAGAGAAAGATAATAAAAAAAAAAGCGCGGTGGGCCCCCTTAACTCATTCAGTCAGTCAAAGAGTAATCTGGATGCATAACCCTTTCAGATGATGCCGCCATTTTTCCTGTTATTGTGGTAAACATTAGACGATTTTATGCAACTTACACAGGAGTCAAAAGGGTACATACTGTCGCAATTAACCTTCTGACTACTATACATCCTTCCTAAACTGAATAAAATCGTCTAATAATCACCAGAATATAATAAAAGCCTGTATCATGGTATACAACAAGGGGTAACTAACCAAAATGATTCAGTCAGACAAAATAGTAATGTTGCCTGACTAAATTAGGTTTTCTGTCCCGCCATTGTTGACACACTCGAGCCAATTTTCAATTTTCGATGATCAACATTTATCCGGCAAAATGTGTGTGATCCTTTGCACTGGTATCGGAAACTGAACTAAAAATAGGCTAAGGGGGTGGTGATTATTTTTGGTCTATTTACTTATTAATTCATTTATGTTTTAGTTTCCTCGCTAGACCTCCCTCAAGCTTAAAACATAAAAACACTCCCTAGACCCCCCTTCAAGATAACATTTTAAATTTGTCAGTCTCCTCTTAAAATTACAGGCTCGCTATCGCTCGCCAGAAAACTGTCGCTTGCCAGAAAAAATAGACACCCATATGGCCCGAAAGGTCTTAAAAGCCGCATGTGTTGATAGTATAGCCTGAGGTCAATACGTATAGCCCGAGGTCAATACGTATAGCCCTAGGTCAATACGTATAGCCCAAGGTCAGCACGTATAGCCCGAGGTCAATACGTATAGCCCGAGGTCAGTACGTATAGCCCGAGGTCAGTACGTATAGCCCGAGGTCAGTACGTATAGCCCGAGGTCAGTACGTATAGCCCGAGGTCAATACGTATAGCCCAAGGTCAATACGTATAACCCGAGGTCAGTACGTATAGCCCGAGGTCAGTACGTATAGCCCGAGGTCAGTACGTATAGCCCGAGGTCAGTACGTATAGCCCGAGGTCAATACGTATAGCCCGAGGTCAATACGTATAGCCCGAGGTCAGTACGTATAGCCCGAGGCCAATACGTATAGCCCGAGGTCAGTACGTATAGCCCGAGGTCAGTACGTATAGCCCGAGGTCAGTACGTATAGCCCGAGGTCAGTACGTATAGCCCGAGGTCAGTACGTATAGCCCGAGGTCAATACGTATAGCCCGAGGTCAGTACGTATAGCCCGAGGTCAGTACGTATAGCCCGAGGTCAGTACGTATAGCCCGAGGTCAGTACGTATAGCCCGAGGTCAATACGTATAACCCGAGGTCAATACGTATAGCCTGAGGTCAATACGTATAGCCCGAGGTCAGTACGTATAGCCCGAGGTCAGTACGTATAGCCCGAGGTCAGTACGTATAGCCAGAGGTCAATACGTATAGCCCGAGGTCAGTACGTATAGCCCGAGGTCAGTACGTATAGCCCGAGGTCAATACGTATAGCCCGAGGTCAATACGTATAACCCGAGGTCAGTACGTATAACCCGAGGTCAGTACGCATAACCCAAGTTCAATACGTATAGCCCATCTTTGAAACACGACTGTTGATTGGTCCCTGCTCAGCTAGAGAAGAAAGGGGTAATATTATATATATTTTTTATCGTGTACATTTTTAATCCAAAGACCATACTATATATTCAGCACTCGAATTGCCGAATGTGTTTTGAAGGGAGACAGACCGTTTTTCTGGACCCCCTTCTCCCTAATGTTTAGCCCCACTAGTTTTGAGATTATAAGACGTTGGTTCCATTAGTTTGGGGAT
>CM064572.1:57526187-57556187 GCA_032716605.1 Paralithodes platypus
AGTAATTTAGTGTAAATTGCAAACTTATCCAGGCTTATATTTTTCTTAAGTACTAATATCTAGAGCCCGAATTTCCTGATAGCCTGAAACTCGCAAGTGGTCAGTTACACTGATTAAAAGCTACTGAGGCCTAACGAGGTCATCACACAAGGGACTGGAGTTCTTGCAGAGAGGCTCCAGTCTTGACGTTATTCTTGACTTACAGTGTGCTGGCTTAATAATCCGATAGGGTTGATAGCCTCTGAAGTCCTATTTTAACTAACTAACGAGGTCATCAGAATTCTTTACTTGACAATCTACTTTTATAACTAACCCACACATTGTTTATCACACAATTAACACCATACAGACTTCCCATGAATACAAAAAGTATAACATGCTAGAAAAAACAACTACAATCTAACTATAGGCATTGAATCTCAATCTCTCAGTTGAAAACTCAGGGCGTTACCATATGGAAATTAAAATTTCCAGCCTAACTGGTAGGCAGTGAAATTTCGTTTTGTGTTGCTAGTTTCTTTTTATGGTGAAAAATTGTCCTCCATCCCTCTATTCTTCGCCACTTCATTCCGATTTCTAGTTACCATTGGATAATTCAAATAAAGCTTATGAGGAATCTGTGAGAGCAGAACCGATTGATAGACATTTTGTATTTCAAGATGACTTTCGTGAACGTAATAAAATCGTCTATATATCACCAGAATATAAGGGAATTGGCGTTATCGCACTGAAGGTGGGGTCTGATATCAACACACCTCACTTCCAGCACCCAACCCCTTCCCCACCCATCTCCAGCTCCCTAATTGTTTCTCTCTCACCCCACCAGCCCCCTCCCCACCCACTCTCAACCGCCCACCCTTTCTCTCTCACCCCCAGCCCACTTATCACCCACCTCCAGCCCTCATAAAGTCCCCAACAACCCCCATCCCCTTCCTCACACATCACAACCCCCAACCCCCTCCACACCTACTCTCAACCCCTCGCTCCTTCCCCACCCACCACCACCACCACCCAGACACTTTTCCAGCCATGAGGGACAACCAAAGCAGCCGTCGCCTCCGGACTAAATATGGCGAGGCAAAGCAATGGGGCCCCGGTTATATTAATATCGGGAGTGTCGGGCGGGGGCTGCGAGAATATTTAGTGACAGCGGGCGTGTAGATGTGCCCGTCTGATAACTCGGGTGGGGAGTAGTAAACGGTAATGGCGATAACGGGGGTCACCTAATTTTTTTCTCTTACTCTCATTTTCTCTCTTTCTCTGTCTTGTATCCATTCGGCCCACTTCAGCCAACGGTTTTAAGACGTTTATCCCCATCCAGGTGTTGATTTCTTCCTGGCGAGCGATAGCAAGCCAGCATTGTATGAAGAAATCCGGCTTCGCCGGAGATATGTTTCTTTCGAAAAAAATATAAAAATTTAGCTTGCTGTCAAAACAAAAATATATATACGCTGGCTTGCTCCCGCTCGCCAGGAAAATATTGACACCTGGATGGGGGTAAACGTTTTAAAACAGTAGGCTGAATGGGGCCAAATGGATACAAGCCAAAGAGAGAGGGAGAGAAAGATAAACAAGGCGATGTGAGCTCCCTTAACTGAGATGGTTACTTCGGTACAGGCAAAACAAATAGGCCGCTAGAAACCAGGCCCTTAAATAGTGACATTTATATTACTATTCCTAATTTTCTTTGAAGGCCCTCGTGTTTCTAATAACCCTTGACTATACTCTATTTTTTTCCAGCTGATCGTAAGTCGAATCCCTTAGTAGCCGATTTCTCGATAATTAATGGAAATATGTGAAACTTACTAGGTCTCTGTGCCTTATTAATGCTAAGTTTTCATAATTAAGATCATATTTCGATACAAAATCTACCTTATAGCTGAGTAACCAAGATAGAAACATGACAATTTGCGCTCAGCTGGAAAAAAAATAGACTATAGTGATAATGGCTTCGAGTTGTAGAAATGTTGCGCTAATATTCCGCTCTCTGGGTTTTCTATACATTGTCATCTAGGTTTCCGGGGGACTATTGATTTTGACTGTCCACTACTATCTATCTATCTATAAATCTATCTATCTATCTATAATCTATATGCTCAGGCCCAATCCCCATTTTTTTCTATTTTTATTTTCTATTTTCTATTGTATTTTACACTACTACCCTGACAAAATGTGGAGGCCATGTTTTGTGTTATTTGCAGCAATGTCGGCGAGGGTAACAGAGTGGGGGTAGTGTTTCATACGTTTACACTTTAGGTAATGAAAGTACAGACCATCGGAAAGTTCCTGGACCATTTGTGTTTTTACCTGCGTTGTGGACGAGGGTCAGTCAAGGGTAGTAATTGCCCACTTGCGAGTTTCGTTCTATAAGGAGCTGTAGACATCGATATTTAACATAATTTGTCAGCTAACATACGGTCGTAGTACATTTATAAATACATAAAACCCAATTCAACATACCATTTAGCCATCAGAAACGTACATTATTATTGCATTTCTACTTAATATCGATGTTCACGGTTCCAACTTCCTTATAGCCTGAAACTCGCAAGTGGTCAATTATCTTCTACGTGTGATCTTTGGTGTCTTTCTGTTTGATTGTCTGTCTTTTTGTAAAGCCGGTATCACACGAGAGCTTTTATGGTCAACATTCTATGATCAACATGTTTCTGGCAACATTTCTGGAATATTTTGCACTGGTATCGGAAACTAGACTGATGTTAGATGAATTTACGTACGGTAACAGAAAAATAATAAATGTTTACCCCATGAGCTGCCAGACCAGTGTTAAGGATAAATGTTGAGTGAAAAAGCGCTCGTGTGATACCGGCATAAGTCAGATTGCTAACAAAAACTAATGAGCGAATTATATGGAACTTCGTCAGAGTCTCCATTTTGTATCATGATAGAAACGATCAACTTTTGGCCCATATCTGATGACCCTTCCCATCCGTTGCATCACTCGAATTAAACCCTACTAAAATGATAATTAGAATATTTGTGTTATCAATCCTGACCATGCTCATTGTCAGACATATTTATTTTTGAATAACTCAACACACAAAAACAGTGTGTTAATGATTCGATGACACCAACTGGGGACCTAGGGACTCAACCCCTCAAATATAACATGACGTTATCTCTAAAATGACTGAACGGAACTGATTAGAAATGTGTGACTATATTCAAAGAACAACAACATATTATTGGCTCATTGAACTTTTCGGCACAATTTGACCGTCCGGACCAATATGACTCAATGGTGTAATGTCGTCCACTCACAGCAAATCAACTGCTTGTCCCATTTTCCCGGTCAGCCCAACTCAACTTTTAACTCTATTAGGTGCAGGGCGGGCCAATTTGGATCCTCCCAGTTTTACTCCATTAGCTTGGAGATTTTAAGACTTTTCGTCTCATTAGTTAGGCGATTATATGATGCTTCAAAACAATAAGGTGCCGATTTTTCCTGGGCGAGCGATAGCGAGCCTGCAATTTGGGAGAAATCGGCCTTTGGCCGGGACATTTTTCTACCGAAAAATGTACACATTTAGCTTGAAGGGGCTCTGGGGGACGTTCTTTTAGTTTGAAGGGGGTTTGGAGAGGCGTTTTTCCAAGTTTCGGGGTAAACTAAAAACACATTGTTCGAAAATGACAAAAACTATTAAAACCCTCAATGATAATTAAACAAAATACCATAATAACCTCCAAGACGTTGCACCAGATAGTGTTAAATGACACTTGCTGACTTTGTGTATATATGGCGGGAAATATACTTTAGTGGACAATCTGGTTGTTGATGTTATTATTAATACAATTAGTAGTGTTGTTCTTTTGGTTGAACTTCTTGTTGCTGCTAAGACGACATTGAATTATCATGCATTTAATTATAGACCCGGCTGATTATAGGCAAATATATATACTAAACAACTCTGCGAAGTCACGGCGATACAAGTCACCGTAAACCTAGGCTATAATGCGAGAATACTTATATATAGATATAATAATATAAAATTGCAGGATACGTTTTCCCAGAACAGGTATGCTATAAAATATACTCAAAATGGTTAATGCCTATACATTTACAGATGTTAGTAATGCTAAAATACAATAGTCATATAGTTATCAATATTATAAATAAACCAAAGTTTTTGCTTATAAACCATGACTCAGTAAATAGCTCCATAAAATAAATACCGGAAAGTAAATTAGAGGAAATACCTAACTGTCTTTTATAACCTTACCTGGAGAAAGTGCAGTGACGTCGTGCACTCTGGGTGAGGTGTGGGTAAGGGAGGGGGAAGCTCCTTATGATGTCACGTAGGATCCTTGGGTTATTTGTGACGTTTGGACGAACTTGTGACGTCAGGATGGAAATGTGACGTCATGGAGGAACAGGTGCGACGTCAGGGATACACTTGTGACGCTCAAGCATGCATCAGAGCAGAGGTCTTAGTAATGCCACATGAAAACTTCCGGATTGTTACTGAGGATCCTATGACATCACAGAAGGATATATGATGTCACTGATAGACTTACGACAACAATGCAAGTCTGACAACATCATGGAGGGAACACATGAAGTCAGTGAAGAACACTCGACTTCTCCAACTTTTGCGTCACTTGGCCGATAGGGACGACCCTTTAAATCTTATGACATCGCAGAGGTCTTAGTAATGCCACATGAAAACTTCCGGATTGTTACTGAGGATCCTATGACATCACAGAAGGATATATGATGTCACTGATAGACTTACGACAACAATGCAAATCTGACAACATCATGGAGGGAACACATGAAGTCAGTGAAGAACACTCGACTTCTCCAACTTTTGCGTCACTTGGCCGATAGGGACGACCCTTTAAATCTTATGACATCACGCTGGATCATGTGACATCACGGAGTATCACAATTTATGACATCACAACGCCAAGGTCAAGTCCAGGGCCCTTCTGAAGTTCAAGGTAGCCATTTGTTGACGTTTGGCGACTGGACTTTGGCATCACCATGAGTTGCCTGAAATGTAAAGAGAAAAAATAACATTAGAGTACCCCACTAATAAGATGTGTAAATACTTGGATCACATTTACTGCTCATGTTAGATTTGGTGGTTTGTGGTGTGTGTGTGTGCGTGTGCGTGTGCGTGTGCGTGTGCGTGTGTTAAGATAGAAGTTGTGTACGTTAGAAAGCCAAATCAATCACCTTACACGTATAATGTGAAAGTTGACTAGATCTATGCAATACATCCAAACATGTGCACACCATTTACATTACACGTGTGGGTGGTGAGCGACAGGTGTGCAGTATGGACAGGTGTGTGTGTGTGTGTGTGTGTGTGTGTGTGTGTGTGTGTGTGTGTGTGTGTGTGTGTGTGTGTGTGTGTGTGTGTGTGTGTGTGTGTGTGTGTGTGTGTGTGTGTGCGTGCGTGTGTGTGTGTGTGTGTGCGTGCGTGCCTGCGTGCGTGCGTGCGTGCCTGAGTGTGTGTGTGTGTGTGTGTGTGTGTGTGTGTGTGTGTGTGTGTGTGTGTGTGTGTGTGTGTGTGTGTGTGTGTGTGTGTGTGTGTGTGTGTGTGTGTGTGTGTGTGTGTGTGTGTGCGCGTAGTAGAATCCACAGCAGCATAATTTAAGGTACACATGTGCTGCTAGTTCTTAGTAAGGGGAAAGATTCGTGTTAGTGATAAGACAAACTTGATAAATCGGAGGTTGGGGTATATACATGTGCACTAAACACGCAAACCCTCGTCACTTCAACACACTCCAACCAATAAAAGCAAGAACTGACAGATATAAATATAGTCCTATCCCAACCATTGTAAATATTATTAACAATGTGTAATAACGGCCTGTCACACCATATATACGCGCCCACCTTTAATAATGTATGCATAAGTGTGTGTGCCTGTGTGTATTAGAATATAATTATGTATGCATTTGCTTGAGTTTGTTTATGTATATGGGTATATATGTATATGTGTATCTATGTATGTACAGTATGTGTATGTATGTGTGCGTATATGTGTATGTATGTATGCGTTATTTATGCATATATATGTGTCTATAGTGTATACTGTTTGTGGTTCGAGCCCGGCTGAGAGTATCAGGTGGATAAGAGAAGAGCATATATGCATGTAATGTGCATATATCTATGTATATGTATGTCTGTGTGTATGTGCTGTCAATGGTTCGAGCCCGGTTGAGAATATAAGGTATATAATATATATATGTACTGTACGTGTATTTGTATAATCATATGCACATATGTATGTAAATATACGTACATATGAGCGAGAACATATTGCTCACTAGCGAAACTTCTGATTATAAATCTATGCATAAGCATTATCTATTATTAAGTGTTCGTGTATCTTCATCCATGTATTTCCACCCTTAACAATAGAACGCCCAGCTTTTCCACATTTCGCCTTCTATCACACACACACACACACACACACACACACACACACACACACACACACACACACACACACACACACACCACACACACACACACACACACACACACACACACACACACACACACACACACACACACACACACACACACACACACACACACACACACACACACACACACACACACACACACACACACACACACACACACACACTAAAGAATGTCCTATATACTACAATTCCCCCAGGCTGTCTCTACTGTTTATATCCTTGTTTTGTTCTCTACCGACCTGTAGGCCGTTCCCTCTTTACCCTTTTCAACTCATCACCTGACCCTACCAAAACAGTTTTTGTATGTATGTATGTTTGTGTGAATACGTGAGCGTTTGTGTATACGGACATGTGCACACTTACTGCATGTTCTTATGTTCTTATATATGTATGTATATGTATGCGTATGTATGTGCGTACGTACGTGTATACTATATATGTATGTTCTGTATATCACTTACTCTCATGGTTATTTTATGATAATTTGTATTCTGCACCTGCATCATTAGTTTTTTTGTTTTTGTTTTTTTTGGTAAACTGAGCTTACCATCTTCATATCTGTACATCTCATGTTCATCCACTAAATTGTAAAATGTGTATTTTCAGCTCATGAGGCTGCCATTCTTTAATAAACCGTTTATTATTATTATTATTATTATTATTATTACATACAGTACATACATCACACATCACACACATACACTCTATCTCTCTCTCTCTCTCATATACAGCACACACACACACACACACGTATGCATCACTTAATATACATCTCCCTGTCACACTTACTGTACAGTCGACTACACATAAACACACACAATATTCTACATTCACAAATTCACAAACAAGCCTGTATACTCGCATTATTTTACTGTATATAGTCACCTTTTTATCTCTTAAACACGCACAAACACATAATCTCCTCCTCCCCCCACCCACCCACTCACTCTCTCACGTACAAAATCCAGTTTTAAGGTGGAATATCATGAGTAGAAATAATGGCAAACCGGCTTCATACATTCAACCTGATCTGGACATTTATGAAAGTCACGGATTCTTGGTGTGAGTCAGAGCTGTGTGTGAGTCTTGGGAGGGGTGTGGTGTGCGCGTGTGTGCGTGTGCGTGTGTGTGTGTGTGTGTGTGTGTGTGTGTGTCTAATACACACACCTTACCGACGAGCCCTGTGACAGTTTTTCCCTCATCCCCCCCAGAAACGGTCCAAAGGCAGGTTCACAAAAAGCCCTAGACAATAGCGTGGTGAGGGCGATTGAGCGTGTGATTAAAATACGTGAGCAGACCTTGGCTTTACACTACCTGCAGGGCTTTCTCCACAACGCTCATCTTATTAAGGGAGGTCACCGGCATTTTTGTTTTTATCTTTTTCTCATTTTCTCTCTTTCCCTGGCTTGTATCCATTCGGCCCCATTCAGCCAACTGTTTCAAGATGTTTATCCCCATCCAGGTGTCGATTTCTTCCTGGCGAGCGATAGCGAGCCAGCATTTAATGGAGAAATCCAGCTTCGCCTGACACATTTTTCTATCGAAAAATGTACAAATTTAGCTTGCTGTCAAAACAAACAAATATACAGTATATCCTGGCTCGCTACCGCTCGCCAGGAAAATATTTCCACCTGGATAGGGGTAAACGTCTTAAAACAATAGGCTGAATGGGGCCGAGTGGATACAAGCCAAAGAGAGGGAGAGAAAGAGAAAAACAAGCGAGGTGGGCTCCCTTAAGTTTTCTCTCTTTGATAAATTGAAGAGTTATGATATTATTATTACTACCATTATGTGAGATTTCAATTGGGTGAATATCTTATTGACTATTAGGTGAGATGATTTTTTTTTCTATTTGACTTGAATTGTATATTTTCCAGTAATGACATTTAATAAATTGGATGCACACTCCAGTCCCCATGATTTAATTAACCCTGAGGGTGCACCTCACATTGTAACAACAAACATGACAAACTTTCAGCATCCTATGAGTTAATATTTGTGTAAGATAGATTTAAATGAGTAAAATAACATTATATATATATATATATATATATATATATATATATATATATATATATATATATATATATATATATATATATATAGGAGAGAGTGAGAGAGAGGTTATACTCAATATTCATCGTATATTTTCTTTCACAAATCGATTGGGTACAAAATTATCAATAATTACACAAATCATGGGCACCTTATATAGCATTTACCTTAGTCAAATCGACTTAATTAATTAATATTGGTGTTTAAATTATACGAGTTCTCCGATAACGTTAGTAGTTATATATATATATATATATATATATATATATATACAGTATATGTCAAAACTATTAACCATTGATGCGAAAGTGATATCTTGGTCTTATGAATCACTAGTTTGTACACACAGGATTTAATATTACTATTTCTAGATTTGCTGGGGATAGCAATATTAAGGGGGTCACCGTTTTTTTTTTATCTTTCTCTCCTTTTTTCTCTTTCCCTGGCTTGTATCCATTCGGCCCCATTCAGTCAACTGTTTTAAGACGTTCATCCCCATCCAGGTGTCGATTTCTTCCTGGCGAGCGATAGCCAGCCAGCATTGTATGGAGAAATCCGGTTTCGCCAGAGACATTTTCTATCGAAAAATGTACAAATTTAGCTTACTGTCAAAACAAATATATATATATATATATATATATATATATATATATATATATATATATATATATATATATATATGCTGGCTCGTTACCGCTTGCCAGGAAAATATTGACACCTGGATGGGGATAAACGTCTTAAAACAGTAGGCTGAATAGGGCCGAATGGATACAAGCCAAACATAGAGAGAGAGAGAACGAGAAAAAAAAGGCGAGGTGGGCTCCCTTAACCTCTTCTGTACTGGCGACGTCTCTTTAACTATATTCATGCTACTATTTGACGATTTGATTCAGTTTAAAAATGGCCTCCAACAAATAACAGGCTTTGAATGATCTCCCTTAACCCTTTTTACTGCCATAGATCCTTCTTAAACTGCACAACATCGTCTAAATATAGCTAGAATCGAATTAAAAAGGCGTCGCCGGTATAGAAGGGGTAAATATGGTATCATCACTGGCGATCCATATATGATGTAATAGCGGTATTGCCATATCAGCTATAACAAAAATAGCAAGCGATAGCGAGCCAGCATTGTATGGAAAAATCCGAATTTTTCTATCGAAAAATGTACAAATTTAGCTTGCTGTCAAAACAAAAATATACAGTATATACTGGCTCGCTACCGCTCGCCAGGAAAATATTTCCACCTGGATGGGGGTAAACGTCTTAAAACAGTAGGCTGAATGGGGCCGAGTGGATACAAGCCAAAGAGAGAGGGAGAGAAAGAGAAAAACAAGCGAGGTGGGCTCCCTTAAGTTTTCTCTCTTTGATAAATTGACGAGTTATGTTATTATTATTACTACCATTATGTGAGATTTCAATTGGGTGAATAGCTTATTGACTATTAAGGTGAATGATTTTTTTTTTCTATTTGACTTGAAGTGTATATTTTCCAGTAATGACATTTAATAAATTGGATGCACATTCCAGTCCACATGATTTAATTAACCCTGAGGGTGCACCTCACATTGTAACAACAAACATGACAAACTTTCAGCATCCTATGAGTTAATATTTGTGTAAGATAGATTTAAATGAGTAAAATAACATAATTATATACTGTACAGTATATACCGGCAAATATATATAAATATATATATATATATATATATATATATATATATATATATATATATATATATATATATATATATAGAGAGAGAGAGAGAGAGAGAGAGAGAGGTTATACTCAATATTCATCGTATATTTTCTTTCACAAATCGATTGGGTACAAAATGATCAATCATTACACAAATCATGGGCACCTTATATAGAATTTACCTTAGGTAAATCGACTTAATTAATTAATATTGGTGTTTAAATTATACGAGTTCTCCGATAACGTTAGTAGTTATATATATATATATATATATATATATATATATATATATATATATATATATATATATATATATACAGTATATGTCAAAACTATTAACCATTGATGCGAAAGTGATATCTTGGTCTTATGAATCACTAGTTTGTACACACAGGATTTAATATTACTATTTCTAGATTTGCTGGGGATAGCAATATTAAGGGGGGTCACCGTTTTTTTTTTTTTGTATCTTTCTCTCCTTTTTTCTCTTTCCCTGGCTTGTATCCATTCGGCCCCATTCAGCCAACTGTTTTAAGACGTTTATCCCCATCCAGGTGTCGATTTCTTCCTGGCGAGCGATAGCCAGCCAGCATTGTATGGAGAAATCAGGTTTCGCCAGAGACATTTTCTATCGAAAAATGTACAAATTTAGCTTACTGTCAAAACAAATATATATATATATATATATATATATATGCTGGCTCGTTACCGCTTGCCAGGAAAATATTGACACCTGGATGGGGATAAACGTCTTAAAACAGTAGGCTGAATAGGGCCGAATGGATACAAGCCAAACATAGATAGAGAGAACGAGAAAAAAAGGCGAGGTGGGCTACCTTAACCCTTTTTACTACCACAGATTCTTCTTAAACTGCATTAAGTCGTCTAAATACAGCTAAAATAATATGAAAAGGACGTCGCCGGTACAGAAGGGGTTAAATCCCCCCTTCCCCCCTCTATTTATCTTTTCTTTTCCAGCATTTACACCGGAAGCCAACGAGTTTCCAGCCCCATATATTACCTTCACAAACAAGTAAACGTCACTTACATCGCATAATCAAGAGTTCTGCACTGCAATTCCAAGAAAACTGCCTCGTTGCATGTTGCTATGGACCCCAACCGTGCAACATTAACTAAATTGCCATTGTCTGTCTATAAATTATGAGACGGACCCCAAGGAATATTATTTGTAATACACAGGACACATAAAACAACGTCAATAGTTCATTCACTCGATCATTATTATGGTCTGTTCGATATCACTAGACGAAACTTCTTGACTACTAACCTATTGTAACTCATAAAGGACTAAAGCAAACGGGCTGTATATTTACACTTCTATTACCTGGTTGACTCTTCCTTAGCAATATCACCTATATTGCTGTAGAATTTGTCGAGTTATAAGATGTTATTGACCAAGATTACTTGCCGTATTATAGTGACAGACTATAGCTAGTCACGAACTTCATAATAATACTTCACTATTCTCATTCAACTGGAAAATATGTGGGTCTTGACAAAAATGAAGTGTTATATTATAAAGATAATTTAATGATAATTTGTATTTGGTCCATAGAAATACAATTGCAGTAAATTCTAACAATACAAAATTTGACCTAGCTCTTTGATGAAAGGTATTAGGCGATCGGTAGCATTATTATATTTAAGATTCAACGAATAGGACCGTCCATGGTTGCAGATAGTTTTTACAAATCATATGATAAAAAGGACTGAGATAAGGCATGATAATATACGGTTGAATGATTGCCTTGCCATTTACAGTTTTACCTTGGGAGTGAAAGTGTGTCTGTTGTTTGGTGTTTTTGTTCTGGCATTATATAGCACATTCGTTAGTTCTGGAGGTTGGTTCCTGTCGTATAATTAGGTCTCTGTGTGTGTGGGAGGGGGGGGGGGGGAGAGATAGATACGTATAGATACATTATTAGATAGATAGAAACGGAGTAAGTCTATATGCATGAGTGTAGATAATTGTGTGTGAGTGCATGAGAGAGAGAGAGAGAGAGAGAGAGAGAGAGTGTGTGTGTGAGTGAGTGAGAGAGTGATTTTGTGTGTGTGTGTGTGTGTGTGTGTGTGTGTGTGTGTGTGTGTGTGTGTGTGTGTGTGTGTGTGTGTGTGTGTGTGTGTGTGTGTGTGTGAATGATGTGTATGTGTGAATGATGAGTGCGTGTGTGTGTGTGTGTGTGTGCATATACACTTAGCAACTACGCCTACTAACCAAAGCCTCTATTCAGCTATATCCTACTCCACGTGATGATGTCCTACAGGGCCTTAGCGAACGACTTTTTGCGCCCATTTCATAAGTCTAAAACGCAGGTACCCGCCCGTGTCATAGGGGATTGGCGGTGTTTTTATTTGGTGTACTGTACGGAGGCAAAACATGTACTGTACCCCTCCTGTGTTTAGTTACAAGTTATAATATGTACTCAGGTTCGTACTTGTATATGCATAGTACATACATACATATATGTCTATCACCTACCACACCTTCCCACTCTGAACCTGTTTTGGTGACTAAATGGCATTACGATAGGGCAGACTGGGAGGGTCTTCAGGGTTTCTTTATTGATATTCCCTGGACCTCTTTCTTTTCTAATGATGCACACTCCACCTTGAGCCACATACAAGATTTTGTAAAAATTGGAATGGAAACTTTTATTCCTCATCAAAAGTACAGTAAAAGATCTAATTCACCTAAATGGTTTGACCATAATTGTGCTAGAGTAACTGAACAAAAAGCAATAGCCTACAATGCATACACAAGATCAAAAACACATGAAGCCTTTAATTACTTTAGAAACATCAGAAATCATGCCAAAACTGTATTAAACTTAACTAAATCAAACTTTCTCCATAAGCAGGCAAATAAACTTCTAAATAATCCAAATGATAACAAAATATTTTGGTCTACTCTTAACTCATTCAAATCCAACTTCACTACTGCTTCATCCATTCCACCATTAAAATCTCCGACTGGCAATCTTGTAAGTGACCCACGAGGTAAAGCTAACCTTCTTGCAGATATTTTCTCCACCAACTCAACCTTAGATGACATAAATCAAGATGTCCCTGTACTTAATTTTAATTCACCTGAAATTCCCTCACTTAAGATCCACACCAGACATGTCAAAACTATTTTGCAGAATCTCTCAGTAGATAAGGCTCCTGGTCCAGATGAAATTCCTCCAATAGTACTTAAGAATTGCTCCTTGGTGCTCGCTCCTGTATTGGCAAAATTTTTCCGTCTGTGTACTCATACCTCATGCTTCCCAGTACCCTGGAAAGAAGCAAACATCCATCCAGTTCCTAAAAAAGGTGCCTCTTCAGATCCATCAAACTACAGACCAATAGCTATAACTTCCACTCTTGGCAAAGTTTTTGAAATTATATTAAATAATCACATAATTAAGCATCTGGAGAATAATAAATTAATCAGTGATAGGCAATATGGTTTTAGACGATGTCGATCAACTGCAGACATTCTTTGCCTTCTTACGCATCAAATCAACCAAGCTACAGACCAACATGGTGAAACACATACAATAGCACTGGATATATCAAAGGCATTTGATAGAGTCTGGCATCAATCCTTATTGTCGAAGATGTCACACTACGGCCTTGCATCATTAGTTCCACTAATTTCTTCTTATCTTCATAACAGAAAAATACGTGTAATGGTAGATGGCCTTTATTCTCAATTTCACTCAATAAATGCTGGTGTTCCCCAGGGATCAGTTCTGGCCCCAACTCTGTTCCTCATTCATATCAATGATCTCATATCTACCACTCATAATCCAATACATTCCTACGCAGATGACTCAACACTCCACAGTTCCTTCACATTTACCAATTCTTTCACCCAACCCGATCTTATAAATTCAAAAATAAACACTGCAATTTCTCTGAACCAGGACCTTTCTAGAATTAATGAATGGGGACAAGAGAATCTAGTTTCCTTTAATGCACAGAAAACCAAGTACATTCAATTTTCTAACCGACAGAATCTCACTGACTCCCATATATTTTTTAATGATGTAAATATTCCCACTTCCCCTAGTATTGACATTCTCGGTGTAACATTAACTACTAACTTGAGCTGGACACATTATGTTAGAAGCATTGCTAAGAATGCCTCTAAAAAACTGGGACTCCTGTACAGAGTTCGAGAATTCTTCACTGACGAGCAGTTGGCCGTAATATATAAAAGTCATGTGCGCTCTCAGATGGATTACTGTTCACCTCTGTGGGGTGGAGGTGGAGTGGTTGCATTGAGGCAGTTGGACAAAATTCAAAATAAAGCTATTAGATTAATCAATAACCCTGCAATCACACAGGACCTTCCTACATTAGCCATACGAAGAAACGTTGCATCCCTTGCATTATTCTACAGATATTTTCACAGCAATTGTTCCGAGGAACTTGCTTCAATTGTGCCGCCTCTCCACATCTTTCCCCGTAGAACTAGGGCAGCTGAGAGCGCCCATGAATTTACACTTTCTCCTCCACAATGCAGAACTTCTGCTTATCAGAATTCATTTATCCCCAGAGCTACTACTCTTTGGAATTCACTTCCCTCGAATTGCTTTCCACAAACTTACAATCAACAAATGTTTAAATCCAGTTGTTACAAACATTTTATGAATGGAGGATGCCTTTAGGCACATGGACCTTTTTGTTTTATCTGTGTTTTTCCTTCCTCCGTTCATTGTCTCTTAAAAAAAAAAAAAAAAAAAAAAAAAAAATATACACAGTCACTCTCACACACACACACACACACACACACACACACACACACACACACACACATATATATATTCATACATAAAATATTCATTAATGCATACTTACATACACACTCACAAAATACATACCGTATATACTACATGAGAGAGAGAGAGACAGAGATTACACGTCCCCTGTGTCCCATATACTGCACTTATTATGACACACATACACAGTCATCTTCTATGCTAAGGTACACATACTACCTACAGACACACACACACACACACAGTCCCTCATACACATACACACTTACACGCATAAAGTTATATCCTTTACACACACACACACACACACACACATTAACACACTCCACAAACATCCACACACACACACACATTAACACACTCCACAAACATCCACACACACACACATTAACACACTCCACAAACATCCACACACACACATTAACACACTCCACAAACATCCCCCCCCCACACACACACATTAACACACTCCACACACATTAACACACACTGCACACACGTCCCCTACACGACCCCTAGCACAGAAGAGAGGTGAACCAGACATCTAATAATAACAATAGGGTTGGCTACCGGCTGACGCGTTCTAGCTAGACGTAGGGTACACAAAGTCCATACTTGAAGGGAGGGGGAGGGGGGGGGGGGGAGCCCATACGTAAGACGGGTGGGGGGAGGAGTCAATGTGTTAGGTAGGTGGATGGGGAGGGGAGGGGTGGGGGTGGGTGGGTCCATACGTAAGGTAGAGGGGGAGAGGAGGGGAGGGGGAGGGGGAATCCATACGTAGGGTAGTAGGAAGAGAGAGAGAGACGGTGGGGAGAGGGGGGGGGGGATACTGTAGGGGATACGCCTGTAACACCTCGTCGTCGTTTTCTGGTGAAACCTTTGCGGATTTTAAGTGCATTGTCGTTTCTTAATGTGTTGTATCCTGTATTCTATATTTCGTCTGTACTTATCTATCTATCAATTTATTTATCTACAGTATCTATTTATCTACAGTATCTATTTATCTACAGTATCTTTATCTACAGTATCTATTTATCTACAGTATTTATTTATCTACAGTATCTATTTATCTCAGTATCTATTTATCTACAGTATCTTTATCTACAGTATTTATTTATCTACAGTATCTATTTATCTACAGTATTTATTTATCTACAGTATCTATTTATCTACAGTATATATTTATCTACAGTATTTATTTATCTACAGTATCTATTATCTACAGTATTTATTTATCTACAGTATCTATTTATCTACAGTATCTATTTATCTACAGTATTTATTTATCTACAGTATTTATTTATCTACAGTATCTATTTATCTACAGTATCTATTTATCTACAGTATCAATTTATCTACAGTATCTATTTATCTACAGTATCTATTTATCTACAGTATCTATTTATCTACAGTATCTATTTATCTACAGTATCTATTTATCTACAGTATCTTTATCTACAGTATCTATTATCTACAGTATCTATTTATCTACAGTATCTATTTATCTACAGTATCTATTTATCTACAGTATATTTATCTACAGTATCTATTTATCTACAGTATCTATTTATCTACAGTATCTATTTATCTACAGTATCTATTTATCTACAGTATCTATTTATCTACAGTATCTTTATCTACAGTATCTTTATCTACAGTATCTTTATCTACAGTATCTATTTATCTACAGTATCTATTTATCTACAGTATCTATTTATCTACAGTATCTATTTATCTTTCTATACATCAAAGCCAGAGCGAAACATGATAATAATAATGAGTCAACTAGACTTTGATATCTTGTTCTGTATGAGTAAACACGTGTTTAGCCCAACAAACATGCCTCCCAAGATATCCAAACAATATAAATGTCCACCCAGACCCCTTTCAAGCTAAATTTGAACATTTTTCGATACATAAATGATAATTTCAAAAGTTACTGGTTCACTATTGCTAACCCAGAAGCGTCTTGTTATCGCCAAGCTAATGGGGTGACATGTCCTAAATTCTCCAATCTAATGGAGCGAAACAAGGGAGATTAATAATAAAGACCTCCCTCGAACCAATTAGGGTTAAGGGAGCTCACCTTATTAGAGGGTTGTGGCTCACCTCGCTTTTTGTCTCTTTCTCTCCCTCTCTCTTTGCCTTGTATCCATTCGGCCCCATTCAGCCTACTGTTTTAAGACGTTTACCCCCATCCAGGTGTCAATATTTTCCTGGCGAGCGGTAGCGAGCCAGCATATATATATATTTCTTTGACAGCAAGCTAAATTTGTACATTTTTCGATAGAAACATTTCTCCGGCGAAGCCGGATTTCTCCATACAATGCTGGCTGGCTATCGCTCGCCAGAAAGAAATCGACACCTAGATGGGGATAAACGTCTTTAAAAAGTTGGCTGAATGGGGCCGAATGGATACAAGCCAGAGAAACAGAGAAAAGGAGAGAAAGATAAAAAAACAATCCGGTGACCCCCTTAACAACAGCGAGGTAACGACAACAATGTGGACCCTATAGACTCCAGACCATATGGACCCTAGTCTTCCCTCTTCTCTCTCTCTACTCTATTATGTAACTTGTAACAAACTATACCTCACTCTCTCTCTCTCTCTTAAGGGAGGTGGGCTACTATTTGACGATTTTCTTCAGTTACATAAGGGCCTCCAGCAAATAACAGACTTCGAACTCTCCCTAACCATTTTTACTACCACAGATCCTTCTTAAAGTGCACACAATCGACTAAATCTAGCTAGAGTAAAATGTATAAGACCCAGCCGGTAAGGAAGGGGTTAAGGCTTATGTTGTAGACAGAGAGGAAGACAGACAAATTCACTCTAAATAAATTAACCAACCCCGTTCTTCTTCTTGCCCTTTTACACATAAAGAATATTAGAAAAAAAAAATGCATCTCTTCAGCTTCTTTTTGTGAAAGAAAGACAAATGAGGCAAGACTGCCTCTAGCTAGTGTGCCTTAAGTTGAAAGAGTATTGGTGGTATCATTTCAAAATACCTTTGAACTAACTTTCCTGGTCACGAGGAGTTTGAAGGAGGTAAAGAATATTCCAAAATGTACAGGTAGAGTAAAGTATGGGGTGCGAAAACCGGTTCACTCATGGGTTAGAGAGTCAGCATAAGGATAAACAGGAGTTGAAAGACGGATACCACCAACTCTCGGTATGAAGGCAGGTAGACACCGAGGTTTACACTTAGTCTTTATAAGCATATGGGTAAGGATATGGCCCAGTTAGTTTCCTTACGTCAACAAAAGCTGAATATGCTTTTATCAGTCGAAGTTGACTGATAAAAGATAAAGAGAGACCAGAACTATGCCACCCTATCTCTGATAAGACCACCCCATATCATCGCTTGTAACCCATACACATATAGATTGATTAATTTCCGGGAGTTCTGTGATATGGGAGATAACTGTCGGTCTAATGCCATACATAATATACCTGTATGCTCGCTCTCGCTCTCTCTCTCTCTCTCTAATAGGGGGGCTAGTGGGGAAGGAAGTGGTTAGACAGGGAATAAATAATGGGTGAAACTTCAATCCGTATGAGATCGAAGGATAAGGATATGGTTAAGTTCCCTAGCATTTTGTTCTGCACTTGTTTGGTATTTATTTTACGAGTATAACCTTTGATTATGCACCATAGGTAGTCCCCAGTCGACCCGATGTAAGACTCACGTGGTTTGCATGTCTAGGTTGACTCAGCTTTGAAGTGTAATTGTAACATTCTAACCCCTTCTTTACCGACTGGATCTTTTTAACTCAATGTTGGCTAATATTAGACGATTTTATTAAGTTTCATAAGGGACTCCAGCAATTAAAAGGCTTCGAACTATCTCACTCGACCTTTATCAACACCACACAAACTTCTTAAACTGCACAAAATCATCTAAATATAGCTAGAATCATATTAAAAACACGTCGCCGGTACAGAAGCGGTTAACAGATATTATCTAAGCTAAGATAGTGCTTGTTGTTGTGTGTTATTCTTCTTATATTTAAATTTGGCTTTATTAGTACTATGATTAGTATTATTATGTAAAACTTGCAAACTAAACAAACCAAAAACTGGGACAAAGACAATATAAAGTCAAATTTACATATCAAAATCGCTATGTGGAAACAATGTTACAACCCGTGACAACAACGCTTACTAAAATAAAATTGTTAGTATTATTATGGATGTTACGGCTATCAACAGTTTTGTTATGGATGTTACGGCTATCAACAGTTGTTGTTATCATTGTTGTTAATTTGGTTATCGGTGCGCTTATTATGCGTCCAGATGAGCTGGAGGTGGTTCTCTTAAGGGGAGGCAGACCGTTTGTTTGGTCTATTAATTCATTTATTCATATATTGTTTTAGTTTCCTCCCTAGACCTCTATCAAGCTTAGAAAAACACCCCCTAGAGATAAATTTGTAAATTTTTGGTAGAAAAATTTCCTCTTAAAATTGCAGGCTCGCTTACACTCGCCAGGGGAAAAAAACGACACCTGAATGGCACGAAAGGTCTTAAAATTGACAACGAAATGGGGCGAAACGTCATAAAATCGCCAAACTAATGGGCCGAACGTCTTATAATTTAAAAACTAGTGGGGCTAAACATTAGGGAGAAGTGGTCCAGAAAAACGATCTGCCTCCCCTTAAGGGAAGATTTCTAGTTTGCTCCCTAGACTCCAATAAGCTTAATATAATACCTCCAAGACCCCGCTTCGAGAGAAATGTGTACATTTTTCGGTAGAAAAATGTCCCAGCCGAAGGCTGATACCTCTTAAATTACAGGCTCGCTATCGCTCGCCAGGGAAAAATCGACACCTAAATGGCACGGTCTTAAAATTGGCAAAAATGGGGCGAAAAGTCTTAAAATCGCCAAACCACTTCGGCGAAATTCTTAAGATCTCAAAACAAATGAGGCCTAATCAAAGGAGTGAAAACTATCTAAATGAACCCGTTGACTGCCGCCAATCCTTCCTAAACCAATTTAATCTTTATAAGACGCCTCAATAAACACCGAAGAAAGGCGGCGGCGGCACCGTACTGAAGGGGTTAACCTTAGGGTCCGTACCATTTAAATATAGCCCGGTATTGATTTCCGATGTGTGTTCCCTATAGGAGAGAAAGAGAGAGGGAGCGAGGGGGTTGACTGACCTTAAGGGGAGATTTCCACTTGAGGGATTTTTTTCTTCTTCTGGACCCCTTCCTTTCTCTCTCGTTTAGCCCCAATGCTTTTTAGATTTTAAGACGCTCACCCCATTTATATCAATTTTAATAACTTTCGTGCCATTTAGGTGTCAACTTTTTCCTGGCGAGCGATAGCGAGCCTGTAATTTGAGAGGAACCGGCCTTTGGCCGGGAAAATTTTCTACCGAAAAATGTACAAATTTATCTTGAAAGGGGGTCTAGAGGGTGTAATTTTAAGCTTGATGGAGTTCTAGGGAAGAAACTAAATACCTCCCCTTAAGCCGCTGTCACACGATCAATTTTTCCTTCAATTTTCCATGAGAAAGTTTTTTCTCGTTATATTTCGGGACTTTTTTGCGTTGGTATCGGTAACTCGACTGAAGGTAGAGTAGGTTAGGCGGCTGAATTCTGATAAAGTGTAACTTTTTGAGCTGTCAGACCATAATTGCCCGTAAAAATTGCTCGAAAAACGGCTAGTGTGACTCCAGCTTTATACTATTCTCTCAGTCTTCCACGTACAGTTGTAAACAAAATATCATGTCACAGTTCAGTTGTTACATCTTGTTATAGACCGTGACAATGCCTAGCAGATGTTTTTTTATAAGCTGTGTAAACTCAAATCTGTTAAGGGTCGTATGCCATTTAGTGACTGAAATGGCATTCAGCCAACTGTTTTAAGGCGTTTATCCCCATCCAGGTCAATTTCTTAATGGCGAGCGATAGCGAGCCAGCATTGTATGGAGAAATCCGGCATTTTTCTATCGAAAAATGTACAAATTTAGCTTGCTGTCAAAACAAAAATACATATATGCTGGCTCGCTACCGCTCGCCAGGAAAGACTAACACCTGGATGGGGGTACACGTCTTAAAACAGTAGGCTGAATGGGGTCGAATGGATACAAGCCAAAGAGAGAGGAAGAGAAAGAGAAAACAAGCGAGGTGGGCTCCCTTAAGATATATCTGGACTAACTGAAAGTGGCCTTAACATGTGTACAGTTGGTGGTAATAGTCGCGTAAAACCAACACTAATACGATTTATTGGGTTATACAAAAATAACAGAATATGCAAAAGCTGATATAAATACAAAAATCATGGGTTCCTCATCAATGTTGAGAAGTATAGTCAGGAGTAAACTCTTCATGTAAGAATTTCGACCCCAACTCACCAACTCTCTCTCTCTCTCTCTCTACCTCTTTTCCCCGTAACATCCCCCCGCCCCCCCTATAGCACACCTGCGAGTTACCTATCTAACCCCCCCCCCCCGGACACTGATGGATTTACGACAGATATTAGAAGGCACACAGACATTAAATATCTGTTGATGGCTTGATGGGCACTCATAGGTAGTCTTTGTCGTTTTTTGTTTTTTTCTGGACCCCCTTCTACCTCATTGTTAGTCCCATTAGTTTTTATATATTTAACCAACATCGTCTTAGCGGTAGTAGCCTAACAGTATTTAATGTTATTTACTTATGACATAAAGGAACAATTCGATAGACAAAAGAGAGATATAAGACGGATAATTGGATAGGGATACAGAGATAGATAGATAGAGAGCAAGATAAAGTCTACGGAATAAAGAGAAACCCTCCCACTCACTCACTTCCTCCCTCCCTCCCTCCCTCCCTCCCTCTCTCTCTCTCTCTCTCTCTCTCAGCCGCCTCAACTCTGCTAGGGAATGTCAATATTTTGGATTGGTTTTAAGTGAGGCGGAGTTATGAAAGCCATCAACCCGACCTGCCACCCTTTGAAATATGTAAATCATAAACCCCCACCACCACCACCACCACCACCACCACCATCCATGCGCACAGTCCCTTGCAAAAATCCGGGGGCAAGCGGTTTTAGGCGTGACCTCTTAGCCTGTGGGAAATTAATTGATGGGCGGGCGGCGGGATGGTGGGTCGAGGGAAGGGGGTGGCGGGGGTCGACGGATGATGGGGGCGGGTTGAGGGACAAGGAAGGGGGGAGGGGGGGGGGGGGGGAAATGTTCGGGTAACCCCTTCTGTACCGGCGACGTCTTATTTGTATTTATTTATTTCATATTTTATTATGGGGAGAAAGGTACCCAGAAAGAAATCCCTCAAGTGGAATTCTCCCCTTAAAGTTACCATCAGTTTAGAATCACCACGGTACTGATACAGTGTCTATAATGAGTGGTCTTAAGGGGAGATGGGGCGTTTTCTGGTCCCCCTTCTTCCTCATGTTTAGCCCCATTAGTGTTCATATTTAATGACGTTTGGTCCATTAGTTTGGCGATTTTAAGATTTTTCGCTAAATTTCTGTCTCATTTGTATCATTTAGGTGTCGATTTTTTCCTGGCGAGCGATAGCGAGCCTGTAATTTAAGAGAAACCGGCCTTTGGCCGGGCCATTTTTCTAAAGATAGCTCGAACGAAATAAATACAGAAGTCGCCGGTACAGAAGGGGTTAAAATATGCTAGTGAGGTGAATTTATTGATGTTACTACACCCAGGCGCCCTCGGTGTTAGTGCAATAATGTCACTATCTTAGCTCTATTTGATCCGAGGGGGTCGTTTTGGATCTCACAGTCATTCAATTAGTTTGGGTATATTCAGACGTTTTACTCTATTCGTTTCGCAATACTCAGACGCTTCACCCCATTCAGGTGTCGACTTTTTCTGGGCGAGCGATAGCGAGCCTGCAACTTGAATAAATCAGCCTTTGGTCGGGACATAAGCGAAATATTAAAAAAACATAGCTTGAAAGGGATCTGGATGCGCATTATTTTTAGTTGAAGAAAGTCTGGGAAGGCGTTTTTGTTAGCCTAGGGGACGAAGTAAAATACATCGCTCGAAAAATGGCTGGATCAACACAAATCCTCAATAATAATTGACAAAATTATCATAATAACCCACAAGACATCTGACCAATTGGGGTTGAAGGGTTGCTTATATAACAGTGAATATATTAATACTGTATATGCATAATGAAAATTACAAGTGGTCCACGAAATTCTATGACTAACAGTACATAATAAAATCGTCAAATCAAATCAAACTCCCACAGCTGCCTGCACACTTTCAATATGCTAGGACAGTCTGGATATATATATATATAGAGAGAGAGAGAGAGAGAGCGATATAGATATATCAATAGATAGAGATAGCTCGATATATTTATTATAAAGAGAGAAAGAGAGATAGAGAGAGAGAGAGAGAGCGCGATATAGATATATCAATGGATAGAGATAGCTCGATAGATTTATTATAAAGAGAGAGAAAGAGAGATAGAGAGAGATTCATTATAAAGGTAATATGAATAAAGAAAGCGTAGGTTAATATCACTGACAGGTTCGCTTCTGTCCTATTAAGGTGTATTAGACGGTGGAGAGCTGCTGTGGTGTGGTGGCATAGACTATGTATGTGGCTCTTAGATGTCAAGCAAGAAATAATATCCTCGGAGTCACAGTATCCGAGTTAAACTATATTGAAAAAGTAAAGACAAAATAAATAAATAAATATAAAGAATAATAAATAAATAAATACCTGCCTTTTGTCTCCTTCACAGAGAGTTACATAGATACACAGAATACACAGACCTTGCGGTCCCTACTAGGTAGTCCGGACTGAATACTAAAATATAATTTGCTACAAAGTGGAAGGCAAGGATAGCAAAGCAGAAGACTCTCTCCCCACCCGGCTCTCCCTCCGACCGTTGGCCGACATGAAATTCAGTTGGGGAAAAAAGTCCCCCAGCAGAATGAGAAAAACTTCTACTGAGAAAGTTATAGTAAAGAACGAAGTTGAGAAATATTATATACTACTGAGAGAGAGAGAGAGAGAGAGAGAGAGAGAGAGAGAGAGAGAGAGAGAGAGAGAGAGAGAGAATAAACACTGAATGGTTGAGACCAAAATGGTAGGGTGTACATTAACTAGATTCTTCGGTTTATCTATTTACTTTACAACACATCAATGATCAAAACCCTTTTTATGGGTATAATTTTTGGCTACAATTATACATTCAATTTTGACAGTGTAGGCCACGGCAATACAGTACATTGGCTACTTATGACGCCCTGTTTTGTATCCATCAATCACATAAATCGGACGAACATAACTAACATCTAGCCATTAATCACATGAATCAGACAAAGATAACGAACATCTAGCCAACAATAACGTGAATCGGACAAAAATAACTAACATCTAGCCAACAATAACATGAATCAGACAAAGATAACGAACATCTAGCCATCAATCACATGAATCGGACAAAAATAACGAACATCTAGCCATCAATCACATGAATCGGACAAAAATAACGAACATCAAGCCACCAATCACATGAATCGGACAAAAATAACGAACATCTAGCTATCAATCACATGAATCGGACAAAAATAACGAACATCTAGCCGTCAATCACATGAATCGGACAAAAATAACGAACATCAAGCCACCAATCACATGAATCGGACAAAAATAACGAACATCTAGCTATCAATCACATGAATCGGACAAAAATATCGAACATCTAGCCATCAATCACATGAATCGGACAAAAATAACGAACATCTAGCCATCAATCACATGAATCGGACAAAAATAACGAACATCAAGCCACCAATCACATGAATCGGACAAAAATAACGAACATCTAGCTATCAATCACATGAATCGGACAAAAATAACGAACATCTAGCCATCAATCACATGAATCGGACAAAAATAACGAACATCAAGCCACCAATCACATGAATCGGACAAAAATAACGAACATCTAGCTATCAATCACATGAATCGGACAAAAATATCGAACATCTAGCCATCAATCACATGAATCGGACAAAAATAACGAACATCTAGCCATCAATCACATGAATCGGACAAAAATAACGAACATCAAGCCACCAATCACATGAATCGGACAAAAATAACGAACATCTAGCTATCAATCACATGAATCGGACAAAAATAACTAACATCTAGCCATCAATCACATGAATCGGACAAAAATAACGAACATCAAGCCACCAATCACATGAATCGGACAAATAACGAACATCTAGCTATCAATCACATGAATCGGACAAAAATATCGAACATCTAGCCATCAATCACATGAATCGGACAAAAATAACGAACATCTAGCCATCAATCACATGAATCGGACAAAAATAACGAACATCAAGCCACCAATCACATGAATCGGACAAAAATAACGAACATCTAGCTATCAATCACATGAATCGGACAAAAATATCGAACATCTAGCCATCAATCACATGAATCGGACAAAAATAACGAACATCTAGCCATCAATCACATGAATCGGACAAAAATAACGAACATCAAGCCACCAATCACATGAATCGTACACAAATAAAGAACATCTAGCCATCAATCACATGAATCGGACAAAAATATCGAACATCTAGCCTTCAATAACACGAATCGGACAATAATAAAGAATATCTAGACATCAGGTCCATAAGTCGGACACTAATAATGATAATCTAGCTATCAGTCCCATAAATCGGACAATAACATCGAACATTTACCCATCAAGTACACAAATAGGGACACAAATATCTTGACTAAAGTGAGCGCCCCTATTACAGACCAAATGGGGACTCTCCAAACTCCGAGAATACACCTTACTGAATACACCTTACTCATTATATAGCTAGAACCTGTAATATAATGACTGAAAATACAGACACCGCAATTGTACAAGTCATCCTCAGAAGAATACACATAAGTTAGCAAGAATAACATTAATACACCAAAATACTGGAAGGGTTAAATCTGCACATGTGTATATAGAGTGAGAAGCAGAGGAAGGAAGGAAGGAAGGAAGGAAAGAAGGAGGAGGAAGGGTAGTTGTACATTGCATGTTTAGTGGTGCAGACAAATGTGTACCTGAGAACAAGGATAGATGCCAATTTTGTGTGTTGGCGTGTGTGTGTGTGAATATGTATGTATGCGTTTGTATATAATGTGTGCGTGTGTGTGTGTGTGTGTATGTAGGTGTGTGTGTGTGTGTGTTTATAGAGTGTGCGTGTGTGATTAGATTGTGATAAATTGATTGATAGATGGGTAAAAAATATATAAACAGAGAAATTAATAAATAATCTATTTTTTATTAATTTCACCACAACACCAAACACCTCCAATGAAATTAATGAAAGCATATATTATGTGATCCACCAGGATTCGAACCCGAAACATAGATTGATAGGGAGAGAGAACATGAGTTAGTGTGAGAGAGAATGTTTGTGTGTATGTTTGTGTTTGTATGAATGCATCTGTCAGCTGTACATGTGTGATCGAAGGTAGCTGTGTACATACAAGTGTGCATATGCGTGTGAATATATTGTATAGTCGATCGTAAAAATCCCTTTTCTTCTGTTTCTCTCCATGCAAAAACGACCGATGTGATAGATTTATTGATTTGCTAGATTTGTAAATAAATCATAACCTCCCTCCTCGGGCCAAATAGGGTTTATAATTAGAATGTGGGGTCAGTATGTATGATAATATTCAAACATGAATTTCATTGTAAAACCATAAAGTGTTAAATACATCTATATATTTTAAGTTATATAAATTCCACATTCCATAATCTCGAGAACTGCATTATGGCAAATATAACTATAGTAAAAAAAAAAATCCAGCTGATATCAAATTGCCACATATACATCTTAATTACTATTAATTAATGGCTATTACGAACATTTTTGTAGCGAAATATGTTGCTAATTATGAAAACTTGGCAAGATGATGATGGGCAGACATATTAGTTTCATATTTTCCATTAATTATCGAGAAATCAGCTGCTAAAGGATTCAATTTGTCATGAGCTGGAAAAAAATATAACAAGTCGAACCTTCAATTATTATCCAGATGAGTAACTGTAAACCCTAAAAGTATAAGCAACTTTTTCTGTACAGAGACATTCCAAAATAAACAGGGCCTCTTATTCTGTCAACATTATGGACCGAGTCAACATTGGTACAGCTGCCTCCAGATATTCCTTCACCCCACCTTAAGCCGGTATCACACGAGACTTTTCATAAGTCAACATTCGATGATCAAAATTTTTCTGGCAACATTTCGCACTGGTATCGGAAACTAGACTGTTGATAGATGAATTTAGGTGACCGAAATATTCTAAATTTTGACCTTATAAGCTGCCAGACCAGTGCTAAGGCTAAATGTTGAGTGAACAAATGTTCGTGTCATACCGGCTTTACACTATGAAAAATAAATCAAGGGCATAAAAAGGTAAATCAAATCTAGTTGGGAATATTGATTGTAATTTAACTTTGATTAATCGATATACCTTTCTATCCTTAACTCACAAAAATTATCACTACCAATATATACCTTCAAAGGGTAAATTATATTGAACACTTTAATTATCCTTTCCATACCTTCTTTAAGAGGGGGAGGGTTTCTGGACACCCTTCTCCCTCATGCTTAGCCCCATTAATTTTGAGATTTTAAGACGTTCACCCCATTAGTTTGGCGATATTAATACAATTTCCCCTAATACTTCGTCAATTTTAAGACCTTTCGTTCCATTTGTGTCAATGTTTTCCTGGCAAGCGTAATTTAGAATGAACCGGCCTTTGGCCGTGAATGCAAAAGTTTATCCCGAAAAGGAGGGGGAGGGGGAATGTCTTGGGGGACACTCTCTCTCTCTCTCTCTTTCTCTCTTTATTTATCTCTTATTAGATGTTGCCGGGCCGATGCCTGGCGGTTCCTGGGAGGAGAGTTTGTAGCCGAGTTCCTCAGGCCACGGGATCCATGGTCCTGACTGGTGGGGTGGTTGGTGGCTGTAGCTGTTAAGAGACATCAGGAGGGTAATGGCATCATCTACATGGCTCACCTCCTTCTTGTAAGCTGCCATATACAGTACATGTAGAATTCCGTTTTGTCCAGATTTTAGGTGACCGGACTGTCAAGGTCGAGTATGGCCGGAATGTACAGGCTTACCACATTGTCCAGGTAGGGGCTTGCCGGATTGTCCAGCCGGACCCGATTGTCCAGGTCTAGGGGTGCCGGATTGTCCAGATAGGGTAACATATCCTCAAGGTTACCCTCGAGCTGGGACTATTGCAGGTGAGCTGCCCTCCTCTGGTTCTCCGAAGATGTATATGCAGTAATTCTTTTGCTCCCATTGCGGGCCTTCTGGCTGCGGGCATCAATGTCTTTCCCACTCTCTTTTTGTGACCGGAGTTGTGCCTTTTTTGTCCTAGTGTCACTGGAAGCACGGAGATGAAAGGGAGCTGGGCAGGTAAGCTGTGAGAAGAATTCCCCTGTGGAGGCATGGCTAGTGGCTTCGTGGATGCTGACGTCTCGGCTGGGAGTGGCACGTGTCCTTCCAGCACCGTAGAGCTTGATGTTTCTGTGGGGCACTGCCTTGTTCCTTTTGCTGCTTACTATATTGCGGCAATTCTTGTGTGGTGCCTATCAGATTCTGGTATAACATTTATAATCATGTATGTGTGTGCTTGTGTATGTGTAATGTGGAATCCCGGCAGTCCCCTGCAGTATTGAGCAGGAGCTGGTCGTCTTGGGTCACCCCCTTGCCATCAGCAACCCCTGTTCAGTACCAAGATAGTGAAGTTGGAACTGCGCACCCCCCTCGGCACTCTAAACTCTTCTATGCGCAGGTTTACTCCGCAGGAAGGGAACGTCATCATCGGACTACCATGGACTACCATAAGCAAGTAAGCATGTGTAATATATTTATATTAATGCATGTGTGTGCAAGAGTATAATTATGTTCGTGTGTATGTATTCCTTTTCATACAAGTGTGCGTATGTGTATATACAGTAGGTGTGTAAGTACATGTATATTGTATGTGTATGCATGTGTGTACATGTATGTTGGTATGTGCGTGTGTGTGGTGTCATGTGAGCCCCCCCTCAACACAGTATATGGTGCCATCACCCGCCTCTCCTCTCATTACTGGCAATAGGCTATATAACCTCCCTCCTCTCTCTCTCTTTACCCTCCCTCTCCCTATACTCCAATCCTCTCTCTCTCTACCTACCTACCTATCTACCTATCTATTTATTTCTCTCTCTCTCTATACTGTATATATATATATATAGCTACAACAATGAAGTCCTGACTACTGTGCAGGGATAGTAAGATTTCTAAGGGAGGTGTATCAGTAAATCTCCGTAATATCAATCAACCAAATCTCACTATCACACATACACACACAGACACATACACACACAGACACAGACACACACACCTAAACACACACACCAGGTATCTCTCTTCTCTCAATACGTTAAAACTCCTTCCTTTATGTTCTCTCGACATGGATTAATTTCCCATTTGTCTCGTCCCTCGACACTCACTCACACACACACACGCACTCTCTCTTATTTGGACCAAGATACACGGCGATATTCTCAAGGGAGCCCACCTCGCTTTTTTTCTCTTTCTCTCCCTCTCTCTTTGGCTTGTATCCATTCGGCCCCATTCAGCCTACTGTTTTTAGACGTTTACCCCCAATCAGGTGTCAATATTTTCCTGGCGAGCGTATATATATTTTTTGTTTTGACAGTAAGCTAAATTTGTACATTTTCCGATAGAAAAATTTCTCCGGCGAAGCCGGATTTCTCCATACAATACTGGCTCGCTATCGCTCGCGAGGAAGAAATCGACACCTGGATGGGGATAGACGTCTTAAAACAGTTGGCTGAATGGGGCCGAATGGATACCAGCCAGGGAAAGAGAGAAAAGAAGAGCAAGATAAAAAAAAAACCCGGTGGTCCCCCTTTACCCTTTCAATCAGATGAGGACAATGAAGCT
>CM064572.1:57561187-57563643 GCA_032716605.1 Paralithodes platypus
CCTATCACATGAGTTGAGGTGTTATTTTCAAGGGTATGATCGATAATTTCTTCTGTGAAAACTGAGCCAAAATATTTGTTGAGCAGATTTGCCGTGTTTGTGTCGCCTGTTATTGTCTGGCCATCTTCTATTAGCGGTCCGATTCCGCTTTTGATCTGTTTATTTTTATATACGTAACTGTAGAATTTGTTGGGGTTTGTGGCACTTTCTCTGGCAATAGTCATTTCGTAATTTTGTTTGTTCGCCCTAATTATTTTTTTCACTTCCCTTCTACTATTTTTGTACAAGTTTTTAATTACTTCAGTGTTTGTGTTATTTTTTACAAGTTTGTGGAGTTGATTCCTTTTCCTTATTGCCTTGCCAATGTCTCTACTGTACCAAGGGGGCATACTTGATTTCGTATTACGTTTTGGTTTCATGGGTACAAATTGTTTATTGCGCCCTCTGTAATTGTAGACTTAAAATGTCCCCATAGTTTCATTTACTTCGTTTATATTTATGAGGTTTGAGTGTATGTTTGATAGCGATTCCTTAAGTCCGTCATAATTTGCGTTTTTGAAGTCCGAAACCATTCCTGTTGTTTTTACTGAGGAATATTTGCTTATAACGTGGATTCTTAAGATTTTTATGATCGGACGTTGCCAGATGTTCACCTACAATCCAGGTTTGATAATAATTTTCTTGGGTAGTGAGAGAGAGAGAGAAGAAGAGAGAGAGAGAGAGAGAGAGAGGAGAGAAGCAAGAGAGAGAGAGAGAGAGAAGAGAAGCAAGAGAGAGAGAGAGAGAGAGAAGAGAGAGAAAGCAAGAGAAGGAAAGAAGAGAGAGAGAGAGAGAGAAAGAGAGAGGAGAGAGATAAGACGAGATGAGAGAAGAGAGAGAGACAAAGAGAGAGAGAAATCAAAGCAACACAACAGATCTAGTGACCCCTTCTAGGTTGCTGTCCTCCAAAACACTGAGGATCAACGTGTCCCAACAGTGTTTAGGTGGTCCGGAACATTGGAAAAGGGAATTACTACTGCCCCTGGAACTAAATGTCCTTGGTAGGATTATTGAAGTTAGTAGGGGACAGATGGGTAGTACTG
Organism: Paralithodes platypus; assembly: GCA_032716605.1. Taxonomy (NCBI): domain Eukaryota; kingdom Metazoa; phylum Arthropoda; class Malacostraca; order Decapoda; family Lithodidae; genus Paralithodes; species Paralithodes platypus. The sequence goes on from CM064572.1 coordinate 57,562,270, forward strand.
AGGGGGGGAAAATAAGTTCTCATTTACAAACGCAGTCAGAGAGAGAGAGAGAGGAGAGGAGAGAGAAGAGAAGAGAGAGAGAGAGAGAGAGAGAAAAGAAAGAAAGGAATAGAAAAAGAGAGTAGCGAGAGAGATGGAGAGAGAGATAGAGAGAGAGAGAAGAGAGGAGAGAGAGAGAGAGAAGAGAGACAGACCAGACCGCAGACAGACAGACAGACAGACAGACATACAGACAGACGTAACAGACAGACCGACAGACAGACAGCAGACAGACATACAGAACAGAACAGAGAGGGAGAGAGAGAGGATAGAGAGTAGAGAGAGAGAGAGAGAGAGAGAGAGAGAGAGAGAGAGAGAGAGAGAGAGAGAGAGAGAGAGAGAGAGAGAGAGAGAGAGAGAGAGAGAGGGGGGGGGGGGGCGAATCAACCTTGGTTGGTTGATGTGTACAATTTTGTATACTTTGTACAGTATATACTGTATATACAGTATATATAAGTGCATTGGGGCGACATTGTAAGTGTACGACATACAATCAACAAAAATACCTTGAGTTAGATGGGAAGAGTTGTAATTAGGTGTTAAAATTCACACACATACTATACAGTAGATGCATGCATTTTATTTTAGTTTGTACAGGTGCATACATAGTCGCGCGCGCGCGCGTGTGTGTGTGTGTGTGTGTGTGTGTGTGTGTGTGTGTGTGTGTGTGTGTGTGTGTGTGTTACCGTATTATTGTTATTATTTTCAGGGTGAACTACAGGTATGGCAAGCCTCAGCCCTACCAACCGAGCCAGCCAAGCAGCGTCTGTCTATCACCTCTCCCTATCTCTAGACAATTCTACATAATCAAGATTGAGGTTTCTTATCGGCTCAGACGGTGGGGGGCGGGGTAAGGACTGCAGGCAATTTTTACTGTTTATTGTATTTAGATGCAGTGGGAAAAACACAGATATACAGCCAGAAACCAAGGCTACCTAATGCATGTACACGTATAAACACGTGTAATTACACACACACACACACACACACTCGAACATACACATATAAACAGACGCACACAAGTAAACATACAAACACATAAAAAGACAGACAAACAACACACACAGAGAGCTTACAGTATGTATACATATATACATATATAATATTGTACATATAATAAACACACTACAGCACATACAACACTGAAATCTAAAACAAAGTTATAAACAGGATAGAAAGTATATTATCATGATTTTTTAGAAATAATAATATGGGATAGGTAAACTCTCAGGTATAGGCTAAATATATATACATATATATATATATATGAGAACAATGGTAATAGCACAGATTTCCTTACACAAGGTTGAGCAAGTCCATGTATGAGTTAAACAA